>JAXCHB010000033.1:7800000-8120000 GCA_036926305.1 Uropetala carovei | reverse complement strand
GGCCGATCAAAGGCCTCGCTGATGGAAAGTAAACAACAATTTAGACTGAAAAGGGTCAAAATCAAGGGGCCATAAAGAGAGCACGCCCCCCCCCCCTCCCCCTCGAAGGCGGAGACACCACGACACGAATAAAAATCGCGCATCGCAGCCCTCGTCCGACGCTTCCGCGGCGAGAAATTCGCGATAGCACCGAAAAGAAAATAGTTATAGAATCCGTTATGCCTGCCGCTTCATAAACTTTCTCATCCCATTCCGAGCTCAACAGATCTTCGCGTCCTACCGAACCAAATATGGCGTAACTTAGAGAGAGAGAGAGGCAAAAATATGCTGGTTCATACTTTAACCGGCGGAGAAGTATAGGACGTCAGCAGTTGGTCTTGTCTCGTATTACGAACAATGAGTTTTGCTTTCCCTAAGCCCCGGAAGTTCACAGCGAGGCAAAACAGTTACGAGCAGCTGTTCCGGTACAGTACGATATGATCGCTGCCGCAAGGACGGTATATTAATGTTCAGGAAGTGTTGGTGGTACGCGGCAAGCAATTATTGCTACAACGATCAATGGATAAGGTTAAGGGAGGGTTGACTCAGCGATCTATCCAAAAAAATTAATATGACGATTTCAATCACGCGAATTTCGATCTAAAGATATGTTGCTACGCTGCTTATCGAACTCTATTTATATCATTATCTTGCATTGATACGAAGTAATTATCGAGCCCATATTATGGCTGCAATCAAGCTGACAAATTAGGTAACTTCAATCGCCATAGAAAAGAGGAAAAAGCCAAATTCTCATCTCGGCCGCCATCAGTGGCAGTTCTCCAAAATTTAGAATCTACTATCGGTATACAAAATGCTCATCTAGCTTTACAAACTTTTAAAACTTGCGCAATTATACATTTGTTCTTATTTCAACAACGCCGCATGTTCTCAAAACGTTGAATCAATTAACTGGTGTATATTAAATTCCACGCAAATTTTTCGAAAATCCTTTTAAGATACCGCAAGGAGGTTGGACCTCGTTATAAAAGCCTCCAAAAGAAAATTACCAGCAGTATGAAACGCGATAAGCTGATGAAGGAAGTTGGCACGCGGTCAAAATAAAGGGTTGCAGCAAATTTCGAGGGACACGGCGAAGTCCGGAGCAAGCGACTTTGATGACGTAACCTCTCGGGAATATTGGTTTCCGTCTCATAATCTATTAATCCCGAGACGGGCGACTATTTTCTTTTTCGACGGCGCACGGATTGACTGCAGCCCTGCGGTAGGTGTACGGACTCGCAAAGGTCGGGAACCCTTTGCTGCAGAATTGTAAACAAAGAAGTAGTAGGAATAACTTTGAAAGACTTCAGTCGCATAAGAGAAGATCGATGCTTATGACGCAAAGTGACGAGTAATTTTCAAGGAAAGCCAAGTTTTAAAAAATTTCCTATTTATTATGCGCCGTGGATATAAAAAGATTCGAGTCGGCAGTAAAATTATTATTATTATTATTATCATCAAACAAACCGCTGCAATTGGGAGCAGGTCCCGGTGGCAGCGGTCCACATCTCATACACCAAATGAAGCACCTCATAATACAACAACATTACATTTAAGTGTCAACTTACTAAAAACACGTTTTTACGCAAAAGGGATTTAGAATTGAATAATAAAATTAACATTCGGAGACACTCAAGCATAATAATATGGATATTCCGAGGATAGATTACTTCGATTGTTAATATTACGACTAAAAACATCATGAGATTATTGTTATGCCATTTATTTTTGTATTTCTCCGTATCTATTATCCACGAAAAATATCGATTTTTTTACAATATCATCAAACTTAAAAATCAAAGTTTATTTAACAGGAATATTTATATTTTGAGAAACACTCTCGTGGTAACCGTAGTCATTCACGTGAAAAATTATTTACGAAGCAATGAAATAAAACTATTACTTTTGAATCCATATCTTCCTATAAGAGGAGTCTAAAATATTCCCCTTTATTCACCGCCTCTAAAATAATTCTGCTCTTTCTAAATAAAATAAATAGTCAAACAAGGAATAGGTATCAATACTTAAAATTGACGATGAAGCTAAACATGCAATCGACCGAAAATGCTACTCTTTGTTTCTTTATTTTGCACCCGTGCTATTTTAACCTTCACTTGAGCACTTTAAAACTCGTTGCAAAATCTCACAGCTGACTCGCAATGGTAACATTCAGAGCGAAACAGAACGTGCATTGCCGCAAGGTCTTTAGAATAGGAGTTCCTTAACCTCCATCAAAAGTGGTCACAATAGGACATTTTTATGCAATTCGCTGCACTATCAAAAGCGACGCGGAGTCAACAACAATTTAATGACCAACTTTCAAGGCAGGGACAAAATATGACCAGGCGAAATCATACTGATTCCGCCACACAGTACCGGACCACCGAAAGAAGGTACGTATAGTCATCGTTTTAAATTCAAAGTTTACCAAAATTTCTGGATATATTGCTGTCCAAGGTTGAATGCAGAAAGTAGCGTTATTGCTCCGTATTACTTTTTCTCTAGTATTTATTGTATATTTAAACTTCAGCTTTAACATCCGCGATGTTTATTCATTCGCAATGATAAATGGCATTTAATAAAAAATAGTGATGGTAAAATTAATTCTAAAGTACTGAAGTTTCATTTTCATTTCAAAGTGCAAATAATCTGGCCTGAGGAAGGACACATAGCATACGCCAAAGCGTAATGAGGAAATAAGCTAACAACAGTAAAGCGTAAACAATATCACCATACTGACATTCAAATACCAATATTTATAATTTTTTTAAAATAATTCCGTGCGGTACTCATCACGAGTGGAAGGGCCGAAACTAATTTAAAACTGTCGCATTCACGGCGAATCTTAATTAGCATCGTAATGACTTAGAAAAAATATCCTAAAGCAAGACCACGACGAAATACAACACATTAGATAAGAATTCACATTTGAGAATCATCTTTAAAATTTCACACCAAACGAAAGTTTGAAAAATAGATGACGAAACCATAACAGCCTCAACGACAAACATTCCGACGAGTACCCGAGACGAGACTAAAAATAAAAGACCAAACGCTTTACCAATCCCCTTCCGAAGCAGTCCCCCGATATTAAAACACCATTTCACACGAACTATTCCCATCGTATTGCAGACACATTTGGAACTTTTTTTCCTTAAACATCCAACCCCCGCTTCGTTAAACCCCTCGGCACACGAACGAGGCAGGTGCGAGTGGGAAGCTAACAGACGGCTAGGGAAAGGGGAAGAAGAAAGAAAGAAGACTTAGAAGACATTATAGAGAGTGGAAGAGAATGAATGGGACGGACGCAATGAGTAAACAGGAAGGGATTAAAGGATGGAAAGGGGAGACCGATGGAGAACGGTAATACGGAGAGAGGGAGGCAGAGGTCGTGGAGGAGGGGGTGCTTAGGAGGGAGAAGAGCACGCCTCCCCCTACACACCCCCGCATCGCAAACCCACCCCTTCCGCTCGAGCCGTGTGACTCATCTCCGACCGACGCCGCCCTACCCTTCCGACACCGCAGGCAACCTTGGAAAAGCGGCAAAACGTTGTTACAGCTTCACGAGGTTTCAGAGACGCGGACGCGTAATCGCTACGCGATTCCGACAAGGATAACGGGTCCATTGATGTCCAAATACGGGCACGGCGCATCACCTTCGCGTCATTTTATGGATTCGAGGATCAAGTTTTAAAATGGGAGATTCGTTTGCTGACGCAATGCGAAAATGCGCGTTTTATTTATTGAGGCTTATTTGGAGTTGTAAAGCTTAAAATCCTTTATAAATTTGGTTATGTGTTTATATGACATAAATTAATTTATTCGATGATTAATTACATTTTTTTAATTTTCTAAGTATAATTATATGGCCAGAATCTTAATTTTAAATTACTGAAGGCACACACCCAACGATTTCTCCAAAAAATTCTTTGGAAGCGTAATACAGTAAAACCTGGTTAATTCGAACCTTTATATTTCCAAATTCGACGTAATTCAAAATTTTTTAACACTTGAAAGACCGAAAAAGCCAATTTCATACAAATGTGTTTCAATAACTCGAAAATCTCTATAATTAGAAAAAATCTATAATTCGAGAAATTTTTTTGCCCGATTCTCGGAATATCAACGCATTTTTGTGGACATAATTCGAAATAAAACTTACCAAAAAGAAACTAAATTAAATTTACTAAAATATTTCTGGCACTATGTCGGCTGGTTTACAAACATTGTGCGATCGTGATCATACCGACTGGGCGTTGGGTATTGTCACAGGATTCGGTCCATCCCCTCAATTTATCTACTGTTTCGCGAGTTTTGTGCGGAAAACGCGTTCCAATATTCCTTTGGTTCGTTGCTTGTGTCGTATTAGATTGTATTTTTCATCATTCTTAGTTACTAGTTTAAATAATATTCTTAGTTTAATAACTGCAAGAGAGACTATATTTAAATTTATTGCTATAAAATACTGCAAGACATTGACAAGAAGTTAGAATCGAAAGGAAAGCTGGCCTCAAAGTATGGGATTCCGAACTCGTCTTTATCTACAATTTTAAAGAAACGGGCGAAGATCGAAGAAAGTTTTTATAAATTTAAAGGGAGCGCTACACGTCAGCGTTCACGGCCTGCGAAAAACGAAGACCTCGAAGAAGAACTGTTCGATTTTTTTTCACAAGTACGAGCGGCGAATTTACCTGTGACAAGCCCGATGCTCATTGAAAAAGCAAAAAGCCTTGCGAACGCTTTGAACATTGAAGATTTTAAAGCGTCCAATGGGTGGTTGGATGGTTTTAAAGACGCCACAATATTGTTTGTCTCGCAGTATGTGGTGATGCCCAAAAAATTAACGAAGAGGAAGTGACGACCTGGCTGCAAAGTAATAAACATGTTTTGGAGAAGTACGCGCTCAAGGACATTTTTAATATGGATGAAACGCATTTTTTTCAACATGTTGCCCGATCGTACTTTGGCTCTCCGAGGCGAAAAATGTCACTGCGGCAAACGTAGTAAGGAGCGTCTCACCGCCGCGCCGTGCTCTGCACAAATATGGATGGGTCGAATAAAGAAAAACTTGTAATCATCGGAAAATATGGCAACCCACGCTGTTTCAAAGGTATTAATCGTGATTATTTGCCGATAATTTACGAGCATAACAAAAAGGCGTGGATGACAACAGACATATTCGAAAGTTTTTTTAATAAGAATGCAAAGACGTGTGGCGGTGCAAAATCGTAAAATTTTGTTGACACTAGACAACTGTTCTGCTCACCATGTGGCTCAGATAAATACGCCCAATGTTGAGTTGCTGTATTTTCCGCCGAACACAACCAGTGTTCTGCGGCCACTTGAAAATTTAAAGTCATTACAGAAAAAAAACTATTGTCGTCATACTTGGTGCAAATTACAAATGGATGTTCGCAGGATGATTTACGAAAATGGACGATTTTAGACGCGTGCCGGGCCTTGTCATCGGCGTGGAATTTGTGACTCCTCAAACCATCGCCAACTGTTTTAAGAAAAGCGGGCTATCTTCGCAGCCGGCAGAAGTGTTCCAAGGTACAGAAGTGGAGGAAGTAATCGACAGTAATGTATTGGGGCCTGTCAGTTTCGGAGACTTTGTTTCCTTTGATAATGACTTGGCTACGTCGGTTGTGTATGACCCCACGATCGACGAAACGAAAACCGTTGCGAGTGATAGAGAGGAAGAAGTCGATGTGGATAACGTCGATGCTAGGTTGGATGTGCCATTGCCATCTAAGGAGGATGTTTTAAAAGCTTAAGATACCCTTCAAAGGTACGTGTCCGGGATGCCAGACGTGCCGATGAATATCTGTGAAAAAGTTGATGCCATTATGCAACACATTGCGCTAGGGAGTGCCCTGAAATTGAAACGAGAAAATAACCGACTTTTTAAAATAAATTTAAATTAATATTTTATTACAAACTTTTGTTTATTTGCTTTTAAGTTGAAATAAGTGAAAGACATTATTAACATTTTAGTGGTTTAATTATAGGTACGTTCATATATGTTTCAATGTTTAAATGAGTAATCCTAAATTTGACTTTTATTCATGGACATCATATTTTGAGGTATGCATGTGTAGTACATCCTTTTTCTCTGTATTTTAATATGGTGTCATATTCTTTTGTTTTTCTGTAATTTATATTTGCATTTTTTTAATTTGGTAGATCACGCTTTTTTGTAAATTTCGAATTATAGAGGTTCTACGTAATTCGAAATGCCTTTTCTTTGGTCCCCTGAATTTCGAATTAACCAGGTTTTACTGTAAATGGCATCATACACTCTGCAAATTTCAATCTCGTATCTTTTACAGCAGTGGTTCTTAACCCCTGGGTCGCGACCCAAAATTGAGTCGCCAAGCCATTTTGAGTGGACCGTCCAAGATCTTCCATTGCTTTCTATATCCATATACATCATTCCTCCTAACAACCCGTTCAATGCTAATAACCTGAGAGCTTATTTTCAATTATTTATTAAATTCCTATTTATTTTATTACCTATTACGAGTGAGCTATTGGAGGAAATGGGTCGCCGCGACCAGAATTTTGGTCACAGCCAAAAAAGGTTAAGAACCACTGTTTTACAGGTTACTTTCTATTTTAATTTAATCGATTACACAGACGGACGACGGACAGACAGAGCGAAAACATAAGCGCGTTTATAATTTTAAACGCTCTGAAAATTAACTCTATCGCACGAGCCATGAAGACCGAACTGTACACAAAAAGCCCACGAACGTCGTGCGTGTATACGGATACAATCAAAACACCACAGGATTTTTTTTTAATTTTCCTGTTCCTAAAACGGGGCGTGAGTCATGAAATTTTCCACTCCGTCAAAACGTTAGGGCGTGTCACATTCGAGGAGGACGAGAGAAGATCGAAAATGCACTTTTGAAAATTAAGTGAAATTACCCCCTAACAAGAAATCTTTCGATTATATTGCCTAACTGGTGCTATCGCAGTCTTTCCGCCACGCGCTTACAAAGTCCATCCGCGTGACTGTAAAAACATAAAACATAAAGAGACCCGTGAACAGAATTTACAAACGTTTTAGCGAAGAAAGACCTTCGCGGCTCGGAAGAGATACATTCCCAGCAGCAAAAATAAAGCAAGCTCGAAAATTCTAATCGATTTTAATTTGCACTTTTTAAAACGATGGGTAAAAATGTAATTTGACATACGTGGCTCACCGTAAGCAACCTTTGAGGGGAAAGCCAAAATCAACCTTGTTTACTGGAATATAATCGTGAATCTCTATCTTAAAACCACAAATAGTTATATTAGAATCGTACTTCACAAGATCATGCTATCAATAAAACTAAACAAATAAATAAAGTTAAAACACATATAATGTGTAATGACAGCCGTTAATGTTTTCGGAAAAACACATTTACAATAATGTAAGAGAAAAGGAAAAACTTTTCTATTATATAGGATCCACTGTTATTATCAATCAAACTTAATATAAAAGTTTTTCTTTTTTCTTAAAGCTAAGACATTTTAAATCGTCAATAGATAATATTACTTGAGATAAACCGTCAATACAAGAAGTTCATTTTGCGTCCACCGAGCTTAAATGAACACACGAATCATTACCTAATTTCAGACGGTTGTCCTGACGCACCCTTAACCAGGATATACGCAAAAGTAAAAGAGCTACGAAGAAGTTAAAATCCAACAAAAAAGCAAATTTCAATCACAGCGTGTTTTTAACTTTTTAAATCATCTTAAAAAATTTTCGCCAGATCGAGACGCGTGACAAATAATTTGCACGTACGCCGGCGAAATCGACAAAAATTCCTCCTATATTTACATCCCTTTAATGGAAGCCGACGGAGCGAAACGTGGTAATTGCCTAATATAATATTTGCCGACGATTCCGGATAGTTAAAAAAAAAATCATTTCTCCCTTCCGTCGCGACGTTTGAAAAAAAATCCCGGCAAACACCAAATCGACAAATAATTCCCCAATCAATTCCGGTCGGATTCATCGATTAAGTCGTCTGGATGATACATCATCGCATTGCGCGCACACATAAAGCGAGCTAGCCGCGTAATGATGATAACAACGTCGCACCGTTCCATAAATAAGAACATTTTGGCAGCAGCAGACGCATCAACCACATTCACCAAAAACTTTGGCGAACCGATGGCCCGTTTTTATCGCGAATTACACGCATACGACCAATTGGAAAAAAAAAGAAAAACGAAAATTCACGAGCAAATGCCACCAAACAAACCAAATGATCATAATTCACCGAGGCACTTTCTAAAAATATCCTCTCCCTTCCTCAAATTTAAATCAAAACAAAGAGCGGTCGACCAATACGGACGCGTTAATTTACCATAGCGAAAGCTTCGGACACCTTGGGGTGGCCTTCCTAAAAATACAGTAAACGGAGCAAAACCAACTCGCTATACATACGTTTTCGAAGCTAAAATTTCACAAGCCAACCAAACTAAAACGGACGACAGACTTCATGATTTAAAGAAGGAAAAACTAGTCTTCCTTGACAGGTCGGCGTCAAAATGTAAGATACAGGTTCAATTCCCGGTCAAGTTCAGCCTTTCTCTTCTCCTCTATTTCGGAACTTACGAGCATAGAAATTATTATAATAAATTTAATGGCGAACGGAAGGTAACATACATATGCGATCAGCCATATTGTACGCTTCCGCATCAGTTCCAAAATTACTCCAGATCAATAAACAATATTCCATCATTTAACGAGTTAGAGAATTTCCCTGTAGGGGAAAAGGGATAGGTTTATAAATAACGAATTTTAATTTTCATATGGCTAAAAAATTTATGCAGGAATTATAGTTCCCCGGCCGAAAAACATTAAAAACCTAAAAATTCGCTGATATTTTCAAAGAAAATGTCTGGTTAATACGCAAGTTTATAGTTTTTACAACATTTTAATTTTCATGAGCCATAAAAATAAAATCGGTCCCCTGTCCACCCCCTTCTGCATTGCAGAGGCTTTCACCACGCAACTGGGGTAGATATTCTACCGAATTAAAAGAGTAAATATGATTTTCAAATTTGACACTTTCACGTTCCTACTTGTTTTAACACGGTTAATTACAGACGGATAAAATATAATTAGACCCAACCAGTTACCTTTTGCTTGCATAAGAGTAAAATGCCAGTATAATATGATTTCATTAAACTCATCTTTATCAAGGAATGATTTCTCTACCACCTGTTCCAGACGTGAAAAATAATCGATTCTTATGAAGGCTATCTCATCTTAATCTATAAAATTGGCAAAATACATTAATCAACTTATATATCAGTAAATACAAAACGGGTGAAAATACCCATTATTTGTAAACGGATTATTTTTTAGCAAAACACAACGACTTTTTCTGGCCAATACCTTACGTCACCCAAACATAAGCCACCTTCCAAATTGAAGAATCATATCCTTCGGACCGAATAAATCGCGTAGCGCCTGCATTCGTCTCCGTATACCGCACTCAGCTGGTGCGGTTTTCGGTCCGGTTGACATCGAGGGGAAAAGACCAAACACGGAGAGGAATGACAAACAGAGCGTGACATTTTGGATAGTCTAAAAGAGCGTGCCATGAAAGGGATAGGGGATAAGAAGGGGAAGATGAGGGAAAAGAAAGGGACGAGGGGGGAAGGGGAAATAGGGGAGAGGGGGAAGGGGAAATAGGGGAGAGGGGGAAGGGGAAATAGGGGAGATGGGGAAGGGGAAATAGGGGAGAGGGGGAAGGGGAAATAGGGGAGAGGGGGACAGGGGAAGGTGGGCAGAGGGGGGAAGAGAGGTGAAAATGGGAGAGGGGAAATGAGGGGGAGAGGGAAGGAGGGGGAGATGGCGAAGGAGGAGAAAGGGGAGGGGAAAATGGGAGGGGGAAATGGAAGGGGGAGGAAAAAGGAGGGAGGGGAGAGAAGGAAGAGGGAAGGGGAGGAGGGAGGTGAGGAGGATAAGGTATTCGAGCCTGGATGCGTCCCCCAAAGGTGTTCCTCGAGAGGGGAGAGACAGAAACAAACGAAAGGAGCGCAGGGCGCCACCTTGCGGTAAAGGGGAGAAAAGGAAGGGCAAGTGGCCTCCGATGGTGTGATTTCCCGCCAGCGAGCGTCCGGTTTGGCAAGGGTTGACTCATAGCACTCAGGCAACAATACGGGGCAAAAAACAAGAAGAATTGAGGTGTCGAAGAACTCGTTCCGAGGATAATCGGATTCCCTCTTCCATCCAGGAGGAGAGAGAGAGCAAGTAATGCGGTTAGCATCGAAAACAACGGAAGGGTGAACGTATCCTACGGATGGATGGACGCCGAGCTGAGTACCTACAGTTTCCCGTACGTCGCTAAGACATTCTTGCACACAATCCGAATTAAAACATACGTCTACGCTCGAAAAGTCTCTCCGTTCGCACGACCATGTTTCGCCTCAAATAACGAGAAGTTGGTTGCATTCAAAACGCAGTTTTGCATTTTTTCGGCGATAGGCAATTGTTTAAAAGATTGGAAACCTAATAGTAACGATTATTTCCAGATTTTGTCCTATCAAAATCGTATGAGATTCTACGAAAGGTCTCTTCAGTCTAAAATACGTTTATAATTGTTTATACTTTTAATTTATGCGGATGACAGAACGTACATTATATTATTATTATTTTTAAAATAAGGTAAAAAAGAATTAGAAAACATTGAAGAGTTTGGTTCGATCTGTATGGATCTTTTGATCTGTCGCCTTAATTCTTCAGCTTAGGAGAGAGCGTTATCAATTATGGCGTTGCTGACGACGGGTTACTTGTATTTTGGCTTAACAGAATGTACAATTAAAATTTAAAGGCACTGCGCCAACATTTGAGCCTAAAATAAGCCTTCTCATGATTTCCTCCACCATTTTCAAAAATATTCAGTGTGATGTAAATCTTTCCTTATCTTGGAGCATTAAGTCTATGTTGCCGTAGACGGAATGCGCCGGGACTTGCAGTCATTAATTTTGACAACTTATTTATAACAGCTGAAACACGGCCGTCACGCTCTTGGTGATTCACCTCACGTTTGAAATATTTACGGAAGGCCTAGAAATAAATTCAGCCGCCTCTATTTTTAAAAGGTAGGGAGACTAGGCCTAGGGGTTAACCCACGGGAAAACAATTAATCAGACGTATTAGACGGCTAAATACATATAGGGATATGAAGTCCTATCCATCATCTCGTGACCTTTTAAGACAAGATGGAGCCTTTATTGACTTACAATTAGACAAGGCGGAAACGGGTGAGGCTTTTTGGAGGGGAGCCAAACCGCGCTAAAATGTTTTTTTTTTCAGTTAATCAGTGCATCTGAGGCGCATTCCAACTGCAAATGAGTCTGGAATGAATTCTTCGTGATAATTATAGCACGGAATGCTAAAGCACGAAAACGGCTGTACATGTCCTCAAGGCTGGGACAGAGCTGTGTTTGATAAAACTAGAAACGCCCCCGAGATTATTACTTCAATCCTACTCTTCATGAATCCGTTTTAATTAAATCATTAACCGTAGTTATGCTAAATTTTAAGCAGTTGCTTAAATATGATCATATCGAAACAGGGCTCGATTCGTAAGGGAAGTGACACTGTTCTCTTAGTAATCAGTGTTTGGGGTCCAAGCGTAATTGGGAGGGGAGAGAGAGAAATATCGCCCCCGATCTCTTGGATATGCTATTCCCCCAAGGAAGTAATTATCAAGTAAAATAGAGAAAAAAAACTTTTAATTACAAAAATATAGGGCAAGTATTCATGGGCAATCATTATTCAAAAATGTAAAGCAAGCTAACACTGGATTAAATAATTATTTACATAGGCATTGTCAATAGCCATAAAAAGTTTAAGAGTAACTATATTCGCATTTCAACTACATGGCAGCCGCCATCAGTGGTATCTACCAATATTATACTGCCCTAATGAAGTAAACATTAACAATTTAAAATAATTTCACGCCGTTCGCTGTTAGTTTTCCGATAACAACATTAAAATTATTGTGAACAGATGTTTACGCGAAAAAAGTTACCAAAGCTGACATTTATCGAACCGTAACCTAGTAACATTGCAATTGCGTTATATTCCGAACATGAAATAGGAAAAGAAATCTTCTTATGCTAATTTTAATGCAGTAACGTGGGGTTACAACAAAGGAAAGACCTTGAAAAGGGAGAAAACTCACGACGAATTCAAAGCCTCGACGCGAAGACATTAAATTGTGTTTACTGAGGCTGCGGAGAATGAGGTCAAATTCGCCAACCCAGAAGAAAGGCGAGACTTTTTTATCATCTTTGAAAAAAATAAGTTGGAAGGCGTCCCATACGATCCGTCATTCCGTTGACATGGAGGATGGAAACAGAATTTCAAAATTCGTAGATTAAGTTTGCTTTCTCCGATCGTCGAAACGAAAATTCACGGACTCAAGCGGCATAAAAGCCGCCTCAAACAATGAGCACAATTTCCTCCCCGCGAATAGGGTTTTAACTTGTTTATTTTTTCCCCCAGGAGAAATGCTTTCATCGATAATTCTAACTTTGAAATTCAATGCAATCCTAACGCTAGCCTTGATGAAAAAACGCGAATAGATGGAAATTCGATAGAGTTGAATACGTCAGCACACTGGTAATTCTCAGAATGGACAAATACAGCTAGTATTTCTTTAAACAATGGTAAATCTGAGTGATTGATAAGACGAAAGCAGAATAATACATCTTTTAACTAACTGGTCAAGTTTAAAACAAATTTTATGACATTCGGTTGATACTTCCCATTTTTCAGCCAATGGCAAAAGCACGACAGATTCATAAATTCCCAAAAAAAAGACAGGAATACTAATATAATATACTAATCCTTCCACGAGCAACCCTGAAGAATTATTTAACTAACAAATTACTAGCGCGTGGTCGACACGACACCACGCAAAGTTTTCCGATCAATAACAAATCGACGACGACGCTGACCGCAACCATTTTCACATTACCTCCATCAATAACATAGTTGATTATATTTATTAATTTGGAATATACAGACTTCGTCGATTTTAAAGAAATCTGGTCCTGCCCTACTAAAAGTACTTTCGTCGTTGTTACATTTCAAAACACACGCCTAAATCCAATCAATTGGACCATAAACAATAAAGAACTAACCCGAAGAAATATTGAAACTCCTGTTTTTGCCTTTACGACGAACATAATCGAAGCTTGATCTCAATAACTGGTATAAAAGTGTTCTCTTCGAAGACTTCTTTGTCAAGAGTATAAAATGGTATTCCGAGAAATACTTTACGCACGTGTATAACCAAACCATTGATATGTTTACATTTCCACTAAGACATCAAAAAATTGTTTATTCGTAAATTTAAAAACATATTGTGATCACACTGGCCCCCAGGAAAATACGGGTTGAAAATCTAACACGAGCCTTTAGAAAACAAATAAAAAAGCTAAAAGGAACGATTCAACCTTTAATACTTCCCGGGAAGACCTGACCCAAAAGGAACGACTCACGTTCGATTACTGCCAGAATACAAATAACATCACTTTCCCAACACGCTTAGAAGGGGCACGGAGATTTGGGGATGCTAAGCGGAAACGAAGACCTCTTTGCCAGAGAATGTTACCGGCCACGAAATGCTTTCTGGCCCGGACAGGAGAGGTTTTCGGGACGTGGGTGGTGGCCCTCGCAACGGTGCCTGCGACGCGAATTCTTTTACGGGGGCCAAGACGAACGATGATTCCGATTTTGGCAGGATGCATACACGCACACTCACATAAAGGAGGAGCTCAAGAAAGCTTGCTCATGTTATCATGTCTTCCACGAATTTCCGCCTACGTTATATTTACCTTTCGTTCGTGAGGAAACACCAACTACATAATAAAAATATTCCTCACTGAGTCATCGCGGCGCTGGCTAAAACAAAGAAGAAAGAACGAAAACACGTAAGAATTGTGTTGGCTTATAGTTACGTCACGCGAAGGATTTCAATTGTTAACATCCAGACTGTGTTCGTTTATACATATATAGCAATGACTGAAAAGAAACGCAAAGTAATCGATTTTAAGCGAGGGATGGTGCTCCTCATTTTTTTCTTCAAGGCTCCGTGGAATATAGTTGCGGTTTATTAGCGAAGAGATGATGCAGGAGTTGGATAACGAGCAACTACTCATTAATTAACACGAGAGCGTTAAAAGTTTGAAGCCAAACGTTAAAAGATCCTATGGACGCATTACTTTGGAGGCCACACTTTCCAAAAGGCCGTCTAAGCTGATTTTTTTTACTCTAAAGAGTGGATTTCTTTGGCTCGTTTGTCCATGAAAACCGCCAGTAACGGGATTATGAAATAAACAAGTACGATACCGCGATCTCGGAGAAGTGAAATCCTTAGCCAGAAAAATATTAAGTAGAACTTGTTACTGATCCGATCGCTAGCTTGTAAATCATGCATTTTACAATGATGAGGTTAGAGAAAATTTTTAGTTTTCTCACTCAAGCTTATCACCTGGAAATTAGTCACCTCCGCATAAATGAATAAGATAAATAATTTAGTTTAAAAAAGCGTGGAAAACATCAAGAAATTTCTGCTCCTGCTCAACGTCATCGTTATTCCTATGAACGCTTAGAACTGCCAATTTAAGCGTACTATTATAGTATATAAGTCCGTCAATATGACGGGAAGGAACATATTATTTAACTTAAAATCTCGTACTTTTTATTCTTATAAACGATTTATTCTTATCTTTCAAATATCAAAAATGTATTCAAAATTCTAACGGCAAATAACCGAATTATATATATATATATATAAGATATTGGTAGAAGGGGAATGGACTAAATTGTCTAAATATCGCTCTTGAAAATAAAGTCGAATTATTATTATTATCACACATATTCTATTAGTTCGCGCTGCTTCCACGCATTAGAAACGGAGCCGCAGCCGATCGTCACTGACATAAGTGATGTCTCGAACCCTGAATGACTTGCCATTTAACCAATGAAAACGCCGACTGAGCATTACACTATGAAGCATAACCAAGGAAATTATATAGGGGGTTTGATTTCTCGTTTCATGCCACTGAATAGATAACTGAGGAAGGAATGATCGCAGATTAAAATAAAAGGTCCTAACGGATACTGCATACATAATTCGACGCAAGTATAGGCCTATAAAACTTATCATTGAAAAAGTGTCCTCAATTTCAAGTCACTAACGTTGAGAGCGCATAAGTTTCATAAAAAACGTTGATGCTTCTGACGAAGAATGCGACGGGCACGCAGAACGTATTAATGCATCCATGTAGTCGCATTATGCTCGGGAATAATTACATCGGAACATCAAAGGTCGCCAAACAAACCCGTCCATGCGTGACATTCGGACTTTTCAAGGTGAACCGGAAAACACATTGGAAATTCTTACGCGAAGGCCAGAGGTTATGATCTCTCCTCTCCCTCCCGCGTAGCTATACCGTTATATCCGCTATATTTGCAACAAAGCGTTCCCAAACGTGGGAAACCGCGTTTGAAATATGCATTCCGTGACGAGAGAGGGGATTCCGAGCGACGGAAAAAGCGGCACTCCAACGAGAAGAAATAAAAAACGAAAAAAATTTTCGCAATAAAGTCGAACTCGAACTATTTTCTTGTAAATATTAAATCGTTTCAACTCTCGGTCGTTCTTTAAAAGTTTGGCGACGCGCCTAAGCACGATCATGCGAAAGCCAGAGGTGTAATAAAGCGACGACGTTATCAAGAATACAGACACTCCGCCCACCAGCTACCTTGATTATCTTGGCAAGTGCCACGATGAGACATTACCTACCGCTTTTGAGGCCGTCATAAATCCGACATGTAAAATACGATAGTATCGCTAGGATTTTCACGACAATTCTTGAGATATAAATATATATATATATATTTATTTATTTAGGACAACTAGGTGTTGAAGGAAACCGGCCAAATCAGTTGTGTCTCTCCTGTGCTGACGAAGGGATCATCCCGAAAGCTCCAACAACCTCTACAAATGTCTCTCTCCAACACCCCAGCGGCTCTCCTTCTGGTAAGTGTTCACTGGGTTTCCTTCAACACCTAGTTGTCCTAAATATCCTCATTTGCCTTTCCTCTTCCGTAGTATATATATAGAGAGAGAGAGAAAGCGTGCTTCGAAATTTATCTGGTTCGCTAAATCGCCCCAAGGACATAATCTCACGAAATAAAGTCCGTTATCTACGGAATGTCAGAACACGAACTGCGGCGAATAATCGCAACACCTCAACGATTTCTGCCACCTAGGAATTAAACGAGAGAAGACCTGCCTCAATGCTTCGTTAGCAATGTAAATCTTTGTGAAGTAACATTAATTTTACATCATAAATATTAATAATTGAGAATTGAAAAACGACGTGCTTCTTATCCCTTGCGTTTTACGCAAAATTTGGGAAAAAGAAGTTAACCTTACGGCTAAAATGAAATTGACAAAAATATTCCTTCGATTTCCATAAAGATTGGGAAAACTGGAAGGACATTTCGGCACAACGAATAAGTCGTCATCTGTGGCGATTCGGCGGAAATTGTACTTGCTCCAACGACTCAGCAAGTCACCTCCACCTGATATATTTTCAAAAATTTACGCAGACAGTTTTTCTATTATTACGAACGGCCTTGAGTTCGGTACATTCTGAAGCTATGCGAGGCGGCCTCTTTACAAAATAGTCGACTTGCGGGATTTCCGGAAATACATCTCAAGAATTCGCCATTATCTCGGCGTACAGGCTTTCACTCGTTTCCTAAGACGGTCGCACGCGTAAAAATAAAACATTAAGAGGATGCCTGAACAATGAATTGCATCACAGGACGGGCCCTATAGTATGCAATAGACCCCGCACTCTGCCTTGGCTCTTAAAGAAGGATACGGTGCGTCCTTCGATAAAAGCACGAATGTTGATGTTCCACTTCACCTCGACCCAACTCGCGGACGATACAAACGCCGACGCACGGTGGCAGAGGAATCAACAATTGCCAAAGGGAGGTGATATTCAGTTATGTTTCAAAATGTTTGAATTAAAAAAAACAATGGTGCACACTGCTAGAGGAAAAGATCACAGTCGAAGGACGCGTTATATGGTTGAATCTCTTAGTTTTGAAAGGATTTGAAAAGAAAAACAGAAATCGGACATGTTTGAGAGAGATTTTATTAACAAAATTATTCGAAATATTTAGTCGCCGTTTCATACACCTTTAAAATGCCATAAAATAGAAGTAAATAACGTTTCCATAATTCTTCCGCGCAGACGGAATCGTTCTAATTTCTTTTTTGAAATCGTAAGCTTTTCCAAATCAAAGTACGACATTCTTATTATGCCCTCAGAAATTCAACCCTTTTACAACAAAACCGTTAAGATAAGCCCATAAAAAACTTCGACATTCTGATTTCAACTTGAGAGGGAACGATAGGACCAGGACATTTCATCTTAAATAAAAATCACGTTAAGGCTTTTATCGCACGGGAACGTCCTAAAGAGACCTTTTTTCTTGAAGAGGCACGCTTCGCTTGGTTTGCACATATCTGTGACGTAAGACAGAAACCCTGACGATTGGATTAATTGCATATAAACTTTCCATTTCGTAACGAAACGGATTAGAACTGAGCGGAGAAAAGCGACAGAAACCTTGCACGAATTTTACGCCATTTCGAAATTTTACATAGATGTTTTCGTGGACAGCCCATAAAGAAAAGTCAATAGAAAAACAAACAAAAATAAAGTTCCACCTTGTTAAAACAAAAACATCCCAAAACGTAATTTACAAGTTTGACAAAAAATTACTTCCCTTATCATCGACAAATTAATGTTTTTGTTGAATAATTAACCCTAAAAGTATAATTGTAATAAATTTACAAAATTATAACTAGCTGAATAGACTCGTGTGCTAGGATTTTCAGCAGTCATGGTTGACCTTCACGTCTACAGAAGCTGTCATGGGACCCGTTAAGTCCCCAACTTACTACATAATCATACCCAACTTCTCCAACACCCGGTCATTGGCACGCACACATATCAGGCAGCTATAGCAACATAAAATATAAATAACCAATATTACGCTCATATTCGTGTGTTTAATAATGAAGAGTCTGTTTCTTCAAGTTCCTCCGCTTCTTGGGAAAGGGAGACCTTCGGTTAATACGTTCCGCTACTCTGACGAAGAAATATTTACGGGCATATTTTTTAGAAATGTAGTCCTATTACAGGTGATCGTTTTCCAGATAAAAAAACTCGGTCTAACGCGATAGAACCCAATGGAAACTACCGAAATTACATCTCGACGCGACACAACCGCCATATTAAAAAAAACCAATCCCAAAACATTCATTTCACAGTAACTTTCAGGGCTGTTCGGACGAAATAAATAATCCCACTGTAGTAGTCCCTGCAACTCACCCATTAACGCGATCCATCACCGGAAGACGAGGAGGAGTAAAACGTCGATTGAGGAGTAGGGTGAAACACACACAGCTTTAGAAGACTGGTAGCTGCTTTTTCACACGGCTTCTTTATTCTTTCCTTCCCCTCTTGGAGGACTTTCACCGGCAAAGAACGCCGAAAAAAATCACCCGCCCACCTTCAAGGTCTTCCGTCCGCTTCCTATGCTGCGATCGAAAAAAATAAACCACTTCCGATAGAGAGGAGGGCCAGAGGCGGCGAGGGGGAAGAGGATTACGGCGTTCCACACACCCTGTCCGCACCCTGACTCGAAAAGAGCACACAGGATGTCCAACCAAAGGGATTCGTTAAAGATTCCCGTCGTTCACGAGCACTATTGGAAACGGCGTCACAGCAGAACGGAGAATAACCGAGTCACGTGTCGTATGACGAGGGTCTCGCCAAAAAAAAAAGAGATCACACTCACAGAGTCCCTTTTAATGTGTACTTGATGTTCTTCGCGAGAAGCAACACGCAGCTTGACGAAACCAAACACCCACACACACACACACACACAAAATGAATATCATCCGTCAACGGTTTCGAAATATATGATGAGATCATGCACCACGATCTCAAAGTGAGTGATTAAACTCGTAAAAAAACGGGATTAATATACAACGTGTTTTTTCCCGACTTTATACGACCACAAAATTTACCACTGATGACATTTCTGCGAACGGAATTAAGTTTTCGGCCGCTGGCCTCATTCCGCGGAAATTTAACGAAATAAAAATGTCCATAAATTTTATAAATTAAAAATCCTCGCTTCTTCTCCGAGTTTTTTTTTCTGCTCGACTGGCCGTTCAAATAACAGCCGCGAAACTTTCCAAACGCCGCGAGGACGAAAGCGATACCATCATCACCTGCTCGTTGATTTCTCTCTCTGAAACGGAGGTTGATAAAACAAACGAACGTCACGCGCTGACGTTTAACGGACGAAGAGGCGCGGGACGCGACTATCAGTCGAACGGCAGCAGCCGCCTCCCGCAAAACGGAGCAAGGACGGATATCCTTCTGCTAAAGCGACCCGCCTCCAACAGATCGTCATAATGACACGCGTTATCACGACCCGACGCGCGTGTTACGCCTGCCTCTCCTTTCTCTCCCAACTCTCTTCCTCCCTCCCCCCTACTAACCCTTCCCTCACTCCGATCTCACGTTTTGAAATACCCTTTTTCTTTTTTCCTCTCTCAACTCGAATATTCTCACACGCGTTCCTCCCACGCCCCACTCCGACACCTAACTCTCACTTTCGAAATATCTCGAGGGAAGGAACGGAGATAACGGAGCAATAATTTTAAAACCTTTTCCTCCCACCCTTCTTCCCCCCCTAAGAACACGACTTTTAAAATAGAACCCGGGCACGAAAAAATGAAACCGCCTATGAAAGGTTAAAAAAGAAAAGAAAAGGAACTTTTAAAAATTTCGACCTTCCGATAAATAACCTAAAATGGAATTTAAGGGTCGATGTCCTTAAGAGACTTCAATTCCTACCGAGAAACGGCACACGCATCCGGGTAATTACGGCGTACACCGCCGCTCTCGCCCGAAAGCACGCAAGCGAAGGTCCGGCGGCGATTTACATTAAGCGACGGATTTTTCCCTCAAACGTTTACCCCAACCCTGTCGCTCAGAAAAAAAAAATAACAGGATGCACAAGCAACTCGTTCCTCGCTTGGAGAATTTTTCTCGAACTTGACCTACGTCAACCACATCCGCGGTGAACTGAGCGAAGATTATTTAAATACACATACACACACGTGCGAACAAGGAACTTGAGAGGACTCGCACGCGCAAAACTCTCTCCTAGAGCCTCCGGCGGCTAAATTTACACAGAAAATCGTCACGAGTACGCGGCGAAATCGAAAAACTAACCGGGGAGGGTGATAAGGACCGAGATGCTGCAGACTCCCGTTCGATTCCCTGACGGCCAACTCGAGAAATACCGACTTCGGCGTGGGACGAGACGCCAGGTGGTCAGTGGGAACGGACGGAGGAGGTTCCTTTTTTTTTATTTCTCGCCCCGTCCGATACCACGCAAAAAGCGAAGCGGTGCACTTTTCCTTCCCGCCCACACGCGCGGTAACCAAGAGACCTCAATTGCCTCACGTTAAAGCTACGCCGCTACGAAACCGACTCTCTCGCGTCGGAGGAAACGCAAATGGGTGAGATTCCGACGACGTTCACCGACCCGAAATGCGAGAAAAATCTAAGGAACTTTCGGAAATGTTTCGCACCGCGAACCGAAGAACAAATTTTCCTCGCGGAAAAAATATAGCGAGAGACACACAAAAAAAGGAACGTTGACGATTACGACACAAACTCCATTCCACGATTTTTCTCAAAACGACAAAGGTGTAAAAATCCCTTCAAAAGTCACGCAAGTTCGATGAGATAAATTTCTTTCGCACTTTTCCTCAAAAAAAAAACCTCGTGCCTTTCCTTTCTCTCGCTCACCCTCACGAACCGAGCACGCCGAAACAATGAAAGCAGTCCGATTCCCGAAAATCTCAACAGTTGTTGTTCCTAAGATGGTCACGAACACACGAATTTCCTACACCAAGAAAAAAAACACCAAATCGCGAGAGAAGTACTGCCAAAAAAAAAGATTTTCCACGCTCAAAAAGTTCCGCAGACGCCTCTTTTCCTCTCTCTCTCTGCCGGTGCATCCAAGACGACCTCTTCCTCTCTTGACCCCACAAAGTCACTCCAGCCACTCAGATCGACTCCAAAAAATAAAAATAAAAAGTAGAAACGTAGCGTCTCTCTTCGTTACGTCCTAATTCACTCCTATAGCCGTATTGCCAATCCGTCTCTCCGGGAATACGGGGAAAAAACACTTTATCCAGTTTATGACGAACTCAAAAAGTCCTCCTCCTCGATGCAACGACTCGTTCTCCCAATCTCGCTCAACTACAAGAGCAAGCAAACACCCCGCTCTCCGAATCCAACTACAACCCACACAACACCTGATCCTGCGCTGGTTTCGGAGGGAAGGGAAAGGAGAGAGAGTGTATAGGAAAGCGGCGGCGGTTTACCGTCTTTCCCAGAGGGAGCAACGCCAGCCGACTGACTCAGGCGGACACTGAAAACCTCCTCCAGTCCACCCACCTCCTCCCTCTTCTCTCTCTCTCTCTCTCCCACTCCCTCCCCCTTCTTCTCTCTCTCTCTTCCTTCAGACTATGACGGAACTCTTCCCCTCAATCCTCCGCCTTGACTAACGCTTCGCGTGGAAGATAATGCCCGATGGATAGTAATATGTGTTGCAGGTTTGCGGGAACGAAAACGAGGAGGGAGAGAGAGAGAAAGAGCCGAATGGCGTTGCCAAGTCGATCCTTTCGGGATGCGAGGATTTTTTTTTTTTAAGAGGGGGGAAAAAAACGTGGGATGCCGGAGAAGTTTTACCGGAGTGCAGCGCGGAGCGGAGAAAGGAGATCGCTTAAAACGCGTCGCGCGAGGGCGCTCCAAGAAACGCATCCGACGTTAGCTTATAACCATCGAAGTGTCGATACGCTATCGATGAATAACACACCCCGAGGAAAAACTGTAATCTTTACGTGGAGCATAAAATGTGTTGACTCACGCACATATGTGCGTGCATCGGTCATGCATATTCCATCCCAAAATTTTGAATTGTGCACTACTCGCAATATACAACTGAAGAAGTTACCGTTTGTGATTGAGGCTTAAAATTGACACGAAATGGCATTTATGGTACAAAATATGTACTCTAAGGTAACTTTAGTCAAGTTAGGAAAATTAATGAAAAGGGTGTGCGCGTACGTCGAATGCAAATC
Source organism: Uropetala carovei (assembly GCA_036926305.1). Taxonomy (NCBI): domain Eukaryota; kingdom Metazoa; phylum Arthropoda; class Insecta; order Odonata; family Petaluridae; genus Uropetala; species Uropetala carovei. Next base: position 8,097,666 of record JAXCHB010000033.1, on the reverse strand, counting down.
GCACGCACTTCAATGACAGAATAGCTAAAGTTCAAGAAACCCATTTCTAAGCTCGTAATAGTGGGATGAAAAATATATCTACTTAGGAGTTATCGAAAATCCGAACTATCGATTTAGAGTTGCTGGAAATTAGGAGAAAAAGTTTGCCTCCATCAGGAACCAAAGCGGGGTCTTCCGGTTACCGGGTGGATAACCTACCACTGAACTACCGAGGCATCATGTCAAGCGGAAGACACAACTTCAATTCCTGCTCAAGGTAAAAATTTTCCCACAGGCTCCCAGCAAACTCTTCGAGTTCCGACATACGCCTACGCACGTAAATATTAAATATCTACACTTTCACATCGAGTTTGAAAGCTATAAATGTTTCCAATAAATAGACAGAAAAACTACTATAAATTTAATTTTGTTTCCTTTCGGTCGATTCACCCTAGTGTAATATATTTTCAGAAATTACGATAAGGGCTAATTTGATATAATAAATTATAAGAAACAAACATATTTTGATTCTCTCGCAGACAAACAGACAAACCAGGAATGACATAACGGGTTAATACACTCCATAACGCGATTTGTCCCGTCCTTCCAATCTCGTATGGTTACGAGACTACGACGAATACTTCCAAGTGCAGCCACAATGCGCAATATTGGGTTTCGTTGTTTTGATAAAAAATTTGCGAGAAAGGCAAAGCGAATTACAAATCCTATTTCGACTCCATTGAAAATCATCTCGATCGACGACTCGTTAAATATGAATCGCGTTCTGAACAACGCAAGCTCGGTTGATATAATCGCCTCTTATTAACGAAAGATAAAGGCGTGCGACGCCTCGATCACACAAACACAAACAGTTTTGTGAAATTTTTAAAGGAAAATATGGTGCCGAAATGAGATTCATTCCCAACTTACATAGACGTACATAATAAGAAGATATAAATCAGTACAGCGGTGCATTTTCAAAATGGAGAGATAAACTCGAGATGTAATTATCCATAGCAAAGCTTTCGGAATTCGGATGAATCAGTAACGACCGGAAAAAAAAAATTTCTTCTTGTGACACGATATTAATTAGGCCAGAGGGCCGCCGAAATTTTTATCAAAACTCCCACGTGCAGCATTTTAAAATCGAAGAGCGGGCCATGCGAAACTTTTTTGATGGCCTAGTTATTGAGAACACCATTTAAAGAGTGAAATGTGTCATTCGCCGAAATTGATACACTCAAACGATTCCAATTAACACTCCGATCGGTGTACTCCTTAGAAAAACAATGCAAATGTTAACCGCATTGCAAAACTGGATCGAAATCAAAATATTGTCGATGAAAGAATTCGAATCGGATTCGAGTGTCCGCGAAAACGATTATAAACAGGAAAAAAAATCCGAGTCTCCATTCTGTCAATCTGACAGTATCATTGGCACGATTACACCGCATAATTTCCTCCTTTAATTTTTAGAGCCATCAATTGCAAACATTTTCGTCCGAGTAATGCAAATGTCGTAATTTTATTTCTAGAGCTTTTGTTATTTAAAGAAAATTGAAATTGCCTTAATTTCAGAAGTGAAAGACGATATATAACATCCATACCATTAAAGTATTCTGTTCTTTCAACGCAATTAAGCTTCTCTTATCGAAGTCGAGATTTATTGCAAATTGTTTTCGAAAAATCGCTAACGCATTAACGCAAAGCATACAAACAAAAGCTCAGGGAAACGTTCACGCATTTTAAAATGGTAGCATTTCAGGATTTTTTCCATTGACACCGAGACGCACAAACTAGCAATCATAAAAAGCTTGCAATGTGGGCGTTGATACCAATGCCGCCATGTTTCTCTGTCCACTTTCTTCAACGCCCTACTCACAATGTATTGCACCTACCTAAATTCCGTCTTCCTGCATCACTGCGCTCAATGTTCCACCGTATCCCACACACACAACTCCTTAACTGCCCTTTAATCCTTCCCTCGATATACTATTCTCGTCCTATCCATCTTTCCGCTCCTTATTTGCCATATCCAAATATGCACACTCTCTTCCGCTTTTTTGGTCACACCTAACTGTGCGATTAATTGCTCTCTTAACCATTGTTCTTTTCCCTTTCCAATTGTGTTCTAACAGTTAATCTTATTCACATTCATTCTTTTTACTTTCTCATACGAAGTATCGAGAAAGTATTGTTATCGCGAAAAACTTCGACCTCGAGATTTTTACGGAAATATACGTTTTAGGTGTCGCTGAATCCGAAAAAGTGGTTTTCGCAATGCCGTCTGTATGTCCGTCTGTCTGTATGATATATATACTGAAATGACAAATACTTTTCGAGTAAGGGCACCCACAAAATCCCTATCACATACAGACAGACAGGCACACATAGACATCATCGATAAAATACTAAAAACGTGTTCTAGGGACCTCTCAAAACGTGTATTTCCGTTGAAATCCCGAAATCGATTTTTTTCATTAAAACAATATTTTCCCTATACTATCGTATGCACCTATGGAGAAAGTAAAATATATAAAAGAAAATCCAGCGATACGAAAAACTACGGAAGTTTACGAGGATAATAAAACAACCAACTGGCCAACCGAAGACAGATATTTTTAAATTATAAAGACGAGAGCCGAGGAAGACGTGAGGTATCTCTGATCCGAGGGTTCTTAAAAATGACGCGTCACGCTCTGCAACCTTCACCTGTTTCGGACAAAGGGAAGAAATCTCCCTCTCTCTCTCTTTGTAGATGGCGACGATCTTTCGTAATATCCTCCGCCACCGCTTTCCCCGGAATTCTCGCCACCCGCGCGGAAAACTCGGCACTGCCTGATACGACCGGAAAGGTAGCGAAATATTCAGCAGAGCGAATCATATGTATATAGTCCGTTTTTGATCGGGGAATTATGATTTGCGGATCAAGTGCGCTACGCTCGGATTTCTTCGGTCGGCAAACAGCACAGGAGGAATAATCTTCAGCGGAGAGAGAGAGAGAGAAAGCTGAGATGTTCACTGAGGATGGTTCGTTTCAATAAGTACACTTTTTCCCTTTAAAAATTAAAATTTCGAAATTAAAACGAGCAAAGATCAACTTTTAGCAGCAGTAACTTATGACGGTGCAATCACGGAAATTTTAAAGCGCGCGATGGTTCATTCCTAAATGAATGACTTTTTCTTTTCGCCGGAGCTTATTCCTTACAGTAAAAAATAAAACGTGACATTTACGTTAAAATGCAATGGAATAAATGGAGGAGAAAATTTTAAGACTACGTAAACCATCGCTAAAAATTGCCTGAATAAATAATCAAACGAAAAAAAGGTGGGATATTGTTCTATGGTTTCCTAGCGAAACGATTTTTTTATTATTAAAAAATTTCAGCTAATTTTTAAAAAATCTAACAATTCCAGTAGTGTTCCTGGCTCGATGAAAAATATTCAAAACCTTACCCACTAAAATATTCAACTGGAGAGCAAAAAACGCATTTTTAATGTGTCCGAATGTAAACAATTTTTGTTTAAAATTGAAAATATAGTAAATTTCCCCGAAGAAGATTCTAATTATTGAACTTTAGCTTTTTTTAAATATCACAATGATTTGATGCTATTCCATGGCGACAGACGACAATTAACTCCAAATGCGTGAACGGTCCTTGATGCTCTTAATTCAAAACGTGTATACGCTTAGGAAAAATGACACCCATTTAAATTCAATGCAATTTCAACTGGGAAAATAAAAAATCTTGCCCCGAAACGTAAGACAAGCAACAAAAGCCCTTCCACGAATGACCAGAATGTCGCATAAGCCCCTCCGACCCGACAACAATAGAAGACACTCCCTTCCCTAGAACGACATCTTATACAGGCGACCGACACGGCAAACAAACACCAACCCCCGAGGACCTTTTCCACGGTGTGCATTCGCGAAACGCGCGCCAAAGGGAAACAGAGAAAAAATGGGGGAGGCGGGGCAGGGATACCGCAATGAGACAAGCCACATTATATGAAGGTAAAAAGAGATGGGAAGGAGAGAGAGGGAGACATACAGACAAACAAACGACTTTATTGAGGGCGAAATTGAGACTATATAGTCCCTCCTTACATTTAGCCCTACGTTAGTAATTAAAATGAGAATAAATAATAATAACATATAAACATACAAGCATATTGACAGAAAACAAAAACCTGAAATTAAACAGAAGAGAGAGGGAGAGCTGGAGGGAGGAGGGGGAGAGATGGAAGGGGAAGATCAGGGAAAAGAGAGATGGAAGGAGAGAGAGGGAGGGAGACAGGGAGATAGAGGTAGAGAGATTGGGAGGGAGAGAGGTTGGGAGGTAGGCATAGGGAGGAATGGACGATGATTGAGGTAGGTAGGAGGGAGGGAGAAAATAGGAAGGAGTGAAGGATTAGTACAGGTATTGCGATAGCAAGAGGGAGAGGATTATAGGGGGAAAGACGGAGCGCGAAAGGGCTGAGAGAGGCAAAGAGGAGGAAGGACAGAAGAGAGGCGACATGCGACTCCGTCCCTCGGACTTCACTCTTCCTTTCTCACCCTTAAGGGCTGTGGCACTGCGGTTTCCTTCGGTAATCGAGGAGGAAGAGGAGAGAGAAAGAGAGACGGATTTGCTTCTCCCTCACGCCCTCTGGGCGAGCCACGCGGAAGTGACATGGAGCGATGGCCACGATGATCCGCCATGTCGCCCGACAGCCCTATGGGGGAGACCGCCATTTCATCGCATCTCTCCGCTTTCGAACACCGATGAAGGGAAAGAGGGGGGTTAGACGGATTCAGCAGACGGAGACGAAAGCCGGAGAGAGGAGAGGCGATATCCATTACCCACCACCTCCCCCACCCCCAAAGACCCCCCTTTTTCCCTCCAACTCCAAGAGAGAGAGAGAGAGAGACGAGTTTCGCAGATTGCGGTGCAAAGAAGGAACGGGGAGTGGAAGAGACCTCGGCAGACATTGCGGAAGGATGAATCACACGGGATGTATACGCCTCGAGACATTCGAAGTTACAAAAATCGGACTAAGAGAGAGAGAGATAGAGATAGAAGAAAAAAAAACGAAACCGCAGCAGAGAGAACGCAAGGCGCTACTCGATTCTCAAATTGCGCGATGATTCATTTTAATCGAGAGAAAGAAAGGAGGTGTGTTTGTTTTTTATATCCTTCGATTATTTTGTAACCTTAAGTAACGTACAAGAACATACAACAACCGTCATGCACTCAACCAGTTTCGAAAAATTCGACAATACTCTCGAGCTCGTTTTATGGCTGAAAAACATTCAAGAAGCAGCACTTAAAAATCAAAAGATTTAAAAAATATTTATGTAAGGTAACTCCAAACATTACCTTGTTGCGGCTATTGGAGTTACCTGAGAAAAGTAACACTCGTATTTGATTTTTAAGTGCTTGTTCTTGAATAAGTTACAAAGGTACAAATGTAACGAGCTAACATTATTGGTCGGTATTTTGTCAACAATTACGAAGATTTTTTCCATCGACTAATTAACGGCATATTTCTCTAGTTTATTACAATGATAACACAGAGATAATAATTGACCAGTATTGATTAATCATCAACCTCATACACGTAATTACCACAATAATTCCAATCGACTTAGAACTCCAACAGCAAAAAAAAATAATAGTTTTCCGTTATAATATATCCGAAAAAATGGCAAACGTATGAGTGATGTCGTTTACCTTACAATTCGTTTTAACGCAAGAAGGCCTGATAGGAATGCAAGAAAAAAATGTGATGCATTCTACAAGACAGGAAGAAAAACGCAATTTTCAACGCGGAATCAGGAATGCCGGACGAATTTGGATTCAATTCTAAACACTATCCTCTTCTACGATCAAATAAACAACGTTATTTTTAATCAGAGACTCAGAAGAATTCCGACGCCGTATTTAATTTTTTTAATAGCATAATATTTTTTAAAATTCCGTTCGTGGTGAAAATAATATAGAATCAATAGTCGAAAAAAATTCGTATATTTTGTGAAGATATGACACCCTAATTTTTTAATGAAGACTTAAAAATTCCCGGTGAAAATATTTTAAACGAAAATGAACGACTTGAAGCAGCAGAATATTCTTTTACGCTACGCAGAAAATAATACCGTATAAGATAATCACCTATTAACGCGATTCTCGGAAACTTCGGGAATATTTACGTAAACGCCACAAAACGAAAAAAATATCAAATAATGCGTCATTATCAGTAGTCGTCAGTAGCGTGACATGACTGCAAACTACACCGGATCGTATTTACTCAAAGGAATCTTCTCTCAACATTGCTTTATATATATATATATATTCTCTAAATAATACAAGATGCTTTCTCATGGTCTCGAAGCAAACAGGATATTCGCAGCCGTTCTCACGGAATCGATGATGGATGAAGCGAGAGAATTTGATAAACGCGTGAAGACGAGCAAGCTATGAAAAACTAAACCAGTTAATTTTTCTGGGAATCACAGGAAAGGAGCGAAAAAAAGTCCTCTAAAAATCAAAAGATTCGAAGAATTCCGGAAGCTCTCGCACGGAAAGAAAGAAAAAAAACAAAATTTTTGCAATAAAGGTTCAGAGAGGATCGCGAAGGCTCGCGTAAATACAAAGGGCGAGTAAACGGTATTGGTAACTCTTATATCTGTAAAATAGTTAGGTGAAGCGCCGAAAAATGTTTTAGTAAAACATCGATCGTTGACCATGACAAGAATCAAATTAAGGGCAACAATCGGTGAAATACTGCAGAGGGCTATTACTTTGTAACAGATTTCGCATGTTGTCCATTTTACTTTCGCATAGCATAAGAATCACTTTTAATAAATTATATGATTCAAGATGTTGCCTAATAACACCAGCTCGTTCGTGGATAGAAAACTGTGGCATAAAAATTACTGCACTAAAATAGCAATTATGTCCATTCTCTCCGTTCTCTTTTCCTTATTTATTTTTTCAGTTCCGACAGAAATTGTCTCTCTTGTGGGTTTTTTTATTTTTGTTGTTCTAATTATAAAACTTTTATTGTTATTGGCATTGTATTTATTGTTATTACTGAATCATCTGTTATTATATTTATATATCTTTCGGAGCTTAATTTATATTTTGATAGTAAGCTGTAATCGGCCTCGTGCAGTATACAAATTGTTTATGAATAAATAAAGGAGAAAAGTACAAGCGCAATTAAAGTTCGATTGAAAAACTAAACATTCTACCACCAGTTTAAACACCGCAAAATACGGTAAATTCACAGATTACTAAAGAAGTATATATCTATACCAACTGTCGGACTCCATCGAAATGACCTTTCAAACCAACGAAAAAACCGGAGAAAACGTGAACAATTAATCTCTTTCAATTCGATTGTTAAGGCAGAAACGACGGAAACGATAGGAATCCCATACACGCGACCGAAAGCGAATGGTTAAAATAAAATTAGCAGGTAATTAAGCGAATTAATTGACAAGATGCGACGGTAAAAAGACGGACTGCAAATTCCGACGGAGAGAAAAGAGACAGCGAGAGAGAGAGAGAGAGAGAAAACAAATCGTGTCAGCCTTAAAAGAAAACGTACACATTTGTTTTAGGGGTCGAAGAACTTTAGAGGAAAAGGGAGGAGTGGATAGGTGGGGCAGATAAGGGGCGAAAAGCAGATTCCACGCCTCTCTTGACTTCACCCTACGCCTTAGAAGGAAGGAAGAGAAGAGGAGGGTTATATGAAGAGGAGGAATAATCATAAATAAGAACTTAAAAAATTAATTCCTATAAACATCCTTATTGTTTGTCGTCGACTCTTAAAACGAGCTCAAATCGAATTTCTGACGCAGGTTAGAACGATTTACTCGAAAGATATGCAGAAATATTGCGGCGGGTGTGGATGTGCGCGTAGAATAGTAATGACTCCCCCTCCTCCCCCTCAAAGGAATAGAAAAAAATTTGTGTTGCGTATAAATTACAGGGTTTAAAAAAAAATAAATTCGTTTTTTTTAAGCGCGTAAATAGGGGACCTCAAAAGGGTTATCGAAAACATAAGCGAAGTTATCGAGGTGTGTGTGTGCGTATACAGACGCACAATAAACAGCTATAAATTTCAAATTTGTAAGGAGTGGGGAGTAAGTAGATAAAAAAAGATTCCACGCCTGCTTGACTTTTTTCTCTCTCTCTCTCTGTCTCCAAAGGAAGAGGAAGATGGGGAGGATGGAAAATTAAACGAAAAACAAAAACTCTCTCTTCCTCCCGAGGGTGAAGATTGGCGAAGAAGATAGCGCGAAAAAAAACTTTCTCCGTGAAACTCGAGCGCTCGGAGCGAATCGACGCGAAATAAACTCACAGCCGAGAAATAAAAATTAAAAAAAAAAATAACGCTCGAACTCTCAGACGGCGTCGCCTGATTAGGAGTTGGAAGAGTTATACTCTTTTTTTACGTCAAGAAACCAACCGGAGAAAAATATATCTGGAGAGGGTTGGAGTGCTTTTTCACCAAAAGCCCTTTTACGATAAGTCTGGATATTTTGAAAGAGGGACAAGTAGTTTTCTCTGCTGCCAAACAAAAACCGCTCGAGAGAGTCGAGAACGAGCTTCACAAGAGCAATTATTCGAGCGAAAATAGAATTTACGTAAGTGGTAATCTCTACCTTTCTAAATTTGGCCGTCACACTTTTCAGTCGTTATGAGAGAAAATACAACTAGATTCAGGTATAAATTGCAGTCATTCGATTTAAAAATCATTTCATAGCAGTAAAGAAATACTGATTCATTCGTGCTGGATTAATAGGTAGGCAAAAATTATATTCGCACAACATTACGTTCTAAAATGCAACACAACAGACTACGTATTTTACCATAGTCATACATACATTCGTTATATGTGCAAAACAGATTTTTCAATCCCATATTTCATGTGAAAATTCTCGTGAAAAACTAACCACATCTGGAAGGATTATTATTTTTCCTTCAATGACATACATAGACAGGTTAAATTTGGAAAAGGAGAAGAATTTTCCTGATGTTAGACAAATGGACATATAGACATGATAAAGAATTCCGTTGGTGATAGACAAATGGATGTAAAGATGTTAAAGAAATCATGCCATCCCAAAAAAAAACAAATAAAATAAAAAACATTGCAGAGAAATAGCAGAAGTCTGTGAAAAATGAAATGAAGATCATATCCAACACTAAAATCCAGCTTGAAAATGCACTGAGTAGAAAGGGTGAATTGGTGTATTGAAATAAACAAATATTTGCAATTGATTCATGTATGTAAAACATGAAGAACTATTCCCTAATTAGGTCTGCCAATGATCTATTCCCTTATTTCCAGCCACCTAGCCATCACTAAGCAAAAGTAGGCAGAAACAGCAAAATAGTAAAAATTATATGTGGCGCAGCAATTACATTAACAACACGCAATATTTCCAAAAGCAAAAACAAAAACGATGGCTTCTTATAAACTCCACACAAGCTACTGTTAGGATAGCAATTTATATAATAAAGTCAAACAACCAAGACAAACAAATCAAACTATTTTAAAATGAGTACTGTCTGATTACAAACCCAACAGACAATGAACAAGAGGAAAGATAAATTCATATCTTTTATTTAAAAATTTTATAAAGAAACTAATAATTTAAATGTCTTTATAACTGAAGGTTATTGTCACTTAAACTTTGACAGGAAATTTTAAAATGTTATGTTTTTAATCATATTTGTAATTTACAAGACAATTACACCTCGAATGCATTCTTAAGTTGTTGACAAACAATTAACTGGTTCAGCTTTTGGATCATGCATATAACATTAGAAAGATCTCTCCAAGAGATAGGTGAGTGAAGAATAAACCAATTAAAATTACAGTGATGATATATAAATTACAGATGCATCAACTATATTACAGTGCAGTAACAAAATTTATAAACAATGCCAACAATAAGTTAAGAGTGAAACTTTATTTTGTCAAAATACTTCAATTTTCATAAAAATATTTTTGTAATTCAAGACGATGAGATTTTCAATGACCTACTCTCTAAATAAGATTATATTAATTTTTCCTCGTTAATACTGATGAATGACATAAATGAGAAGTAGATGAATGAAACTTTGACAAAAGCACAGGAAATCAAAATCCCTTAATTCTAGGTTACTGGTTACATTTATCTGTCAGTTAAAATAGAAATAAATTCAAGATGACAGACGCTGTCACTTCTTCAAGAAATATTATTTTATGCAAATAAAAATAATAATTATTGAATGAAGATTAAAATTCTTGTCATAAAAACACCAATTTTATGAATGATTAAAAATATACTGATATCCAAATTATAAAATTCTAGAACAATAATTCATCCTGATGAGAAATTTGCTAAATTATTCAACATTCTGTAGATAACATTTGAATACTTTAAATGAATCATTAAATTTATTATAATATTTTGCAATGGAAAATTATTTGTTTCATATATATATATACACATTCCAGTAAATTTTCACTTGTGTAATTCTCCAGCATCTCAAATGACCAAGGAATTTCAAACTTGATTAGTTTATATAATTTTTCTCATGCAAAAGGTAATCATTTTATAATTAAATTTAAACTAGCTTTACAGAATATTGTTTAAGATAAAATGCAAGAATACGTAAATTATAGCAAAAACCAATTTCATGTCACAGTGAATAGAATCATACATGGGAACATTATAATGAAAATAAAAATAGCACATTAGGCTATAAAGTGAATGTTTACTTTAAAATGTGCACAATTATTAAAAACTGAAATTTTACAGTGCCATTAACCTCTTCATGATTCAGCAGATAATAAGTAACTTTACATGATGCTTTCTTGTGAATATTCTCGGCCGATGTTCAGTTGCACAATAGAACTCGTCCGCATTGTAGGAATTAATTTATTGATTGTTTTAAGTCTTCACAATGTTTATTATACAATATGTAACACTCATTTGTTCTTAAACTATTAATTTATAGCCTAAATACTGCTTGGTACATATTTTTTCCAAGGTCATGGAACGTATCTCAATTTATAACATGTAAGTCTATGAGAAATTGATATTCGACTTGGGATAAATGGATTTATGATATGATTTTCAGGAACACATTAGAGTCGTAAGTTGGGAACAGCCTGTACATGTGTTGAAGAGATACATTCTATGTCATACTAAAATATTTGTATATGTAGCAAAATGTTTAGTTTTTATTGTCTTAAATTCATCTTCACACATGACCAGTTACACAAAAAGAAATCATATTTAGGAATAGAAATTCTAAAAAGAATCAAGGTAGTAATTGTTTTTCAAAATATGAAATGAAAGAGAAATTTATGCCTCTCATAAGATAACATATTCATGGGACTTAAAGTATCACGCATGAAAAAGTGTGGTTCAAGGTCATTCCCCGATAGATAAAACTAATCAAACCTTAAGCCAAAGCTTTCAACCTTTTAAATTCATTATTTATTTTTATCAAATATCATGTTAAAATAATGAGCCATTATGATTTCCTTTCCGTTATCTTATTTCAATCCATACTACACTTGAGTAGAAAAAGCAGACAGAAAAGCCTGTTGTTCCCATAGATAGTATATTTCAATATATTCCCACTTGTCCAGACATAATCTCACTCATATAATATGATTTTCTTAAGAAATGCATATAATGCATATAATGAAAAGAAGCAATATTAAGGAAAAACAGTGCAGGAAGGATCAAAATCCTAATCTGATTGAATAGTGGATGATTCTATTTTGCATCAAACAAAGTCTACTAGGCAATAAACGCCACTCTTCCATGCTTCCAAATGCTCAAAACACATATGGCGCATTCTGAAGAATTTCACATACGATCTGCTTTTACGTTGGTTTCCCCATAGAAGCAATATGCCGCTTTTAAGTCGTCAAATCCATTTTACACCCGTAAGAAATATTGTGTACATTATGTAATTGTTTTTATCTCTTCGTGTATTTAAAATATTTATACTTTTTAAAAATATTTAGGTAGGTTTATACATATATGTATTACTTCTATAATGGCCACAGGCCCCAAAAACAATAGGTTCCGCTTTAAGTCTGAATCCACTTTATGGTGGTGGCCTGGAACATAATCTGTCGTAAAACTGGGGGCTGACAATATTTGGAAAAATTTTTCAATGCAAAATAAGAAAATGTATCTTATATGCATGAACTGCATTTTGACAAGACATATTAAATGAAATTATTTGAAATATTGTGTCTACAGGAATACCTGTAATCCATTACTATATCAACTGTTTGGTTATATACCAAGGTAGGAATTCAAAAAGGAATAAAACATTTAGCAGTCTAGTAATAAATGTATGCATATTAAGTCATAGAGAGCACTTTAAATAAATGGTTTGATCGGTAGGACCACAGAAATTAAATACTAAGTATAGATGGACAATAAATGAAATCTTAAATGAGCATTTTACTGTAATTCAACCACATGACTTCCTGTCTGCTTATTCTCTGTAAAATTATAATTAAATACCCAGTGTTTTCTTCTTGGAATCTTACTGAATACCTCACCCACTTCAATTAATATGGGTTTTCAACTTGTCAATTACATCAATCATAAATTTCACCATATGAATGGATTTTTTTAACAATTTGCCTTTTAAAACAAATCCAAGAACCATGAAAATTCCTTTACCATTTGAATGAACCACTGGTTAGCAATAAACCTTGACCTTAAACCACACTTTCATGATATCCCCCATAGTTTCCATTAATTAAACCTCGATGATATTAAGTTTTATACCCTTAAACTGCAATTAAGCAAAAATCTAATCAACAGGACTACAAATTTAATTTTCATTTAAAAATATTTATTTTATTTTATACAAAAATGGACATTTAACTCTATAAAATGACCTAATGAACCAATAAACAAATATTAGTACTCACCCTCCAGAAACAAGATCTTTGGAATGTGCACCAATGAGATTAGACCACTCTTTCATGAGGCGGGAGCTGTTGCTGCTGCTACTGCTACTGCGTCTGCCTCGATCGGATGTGGTGCAGAGGTCATCCAGGAGGTGAGGCAGCGATGAACACTCCAACCTTTAGGACAAGAAAAAAATCAAAGTAAATATGTTAAATAAAAATCAAGTAGAAACCTTGCAGTACCATATCAAGAGAGGGGTAGCCAGGGTGATGGCCCATGGTGCTGAACAGGCAAGTTGCAAGTAGATATTTTCTAATAATACACAATGAAAAATTCCAGAATAAGAATACAAGTAACCTTCTTATGGCTATTATTTGTGTGGATTGTGCGGCAAATTAACCGGATGACTGGGCATACTGAAGTGAGTTTGAATTTTTCTGCTGTTAAGGTAAATGAAGAGGCTATGGACATTAATGAGTTATTGAATGCCCACTGACAAATAAATCAAACAGAAGCTGTTTCAGCAAAATCAACAAAGAAAGCTATCTATAAAATGTAATGTAAACTGATTTACCTATAATTTTTACCAGAAATGATAAGTTTTCCCTTTATTTTTTAACAATGTATGAATTTGAGAATGGTGTATATTAATCTAGAACCATATTAAACTCACAGTGATGTTAAATTACTCTGTGTGTGAGTGAATGCTTTTGTAAAACTGTTATTCTCCAACCCCATTTTTTTTATGGGTAAACATAACAATGACTAGTCTGTCAGACAGAAAGTCAATGCCAAAAACAAATCCAATTTTTTTCTGAATTACACTACCTTAATTACACTTCCTGGTTCGATTGAATGCTTTTAAGTTATTGAGTACACCAATAATCAATGTAATTCATTAATTAAGTTCCTTTGTACAATAATAGGCAGTGGTAATAAAACATAAGCAGATTTAAAGTAACTATTTTCTGGAGAACTAAGGATAAGTCAAACCACGTATGGAAACAGCTGAACGATCAGAACACTTTTGACAAACTCCAATCCTGACATCACTTATACAGAACCTGTTTTATATATATACAAATTTTCTATCCCGTTTCTACGTTTTTTTTATGTTGCAACTTTATTTTATGTTTACAGTATCTTAATGTTAGTTAAATAATAATTTCCTACACAGACACCTTCTTAATTTAGGTGAATATGGTATGTGACAAGTTTTTTACGTAAATACATTTTTCATAGACAATATACCAAAGTTTGCTAGAGCTGCCAAGGGCCCTAGGGAAGGGTTTGCATATGGCCTTCCATCCCCCTCTCAGAGAAGAGAGGGTGGGGCCATGTGAGATGAAAAAAACATAAGTTAACAGATAAAGAATTTTATAAAAAAATACATTTAAAAATATAAAATAGGTGGAGGTACTTGTAAGTTAGTTGATATTCAATTGATGCATCACTATAATAATTGAAATTTCTTTCGGTTTATGATGGCAGGCGATGACGCGAGAGAGGGGAAGGGAAAGAATGGGAAGGGGAAGCTTTAAGGGGGGGACGATGTCAGAGTACCTGCGCAGTATACCTTCTTCCCCTCCAGTGTATAGGTTCACGCATCTATTGCCCACGGCTAAACATGGCATCCCCTATATGTGGTCCCAGCTCGAGAATGGACTCGTCCTACCGTGAAAGTGCCTACTGCCACCGTAAAATGATCGAGGTATACCTCGAAATCGGCATTTGATATTGTATCTCAGATATACAATATCTGACATCTGATGTGCTCTGAGTCTACTTTCTTGTGTATATTCTCAGCCGACATTCAGTTGGGTGATACTACTCGTCCGCATTCTAAGTATTAATTTATTGATTGTTTTAAATCTTTAAAATGTTTACTATACGATATATAACACTCATTAGTTCTTAAACTATTAATTGATAGCCTAAATAAGGCTTGGTACAAATTGTTTCAAAGGTCCTGGAACATATCTCAATTTATAAAATTTAAGTCTATGGGAAATTGACATTAAACTTACAATAATTCGACTTAAGATGTGATTTTCAGGAATGCATTAGAGTCATAACTCAGGAATGGCCTGTATATGCATACAGCATTTTTGCATTTATGTTTAACACTGTGAGTGTTCCTAAGATGGCAGCAAATGGTAATCTCTATAAAGTTTATGTCTATCACTTATATTTTCTGTTACTCGATCATTTACTTTATTAATATTAATTATTAATATCTTCCTTAGCCCCTAGAGGCTCCTCTCAGTGGGCTTGGTCACCACACAATTTATCATTTTCCTATCCATGCTTATAACACATGAATGTATATAAACAGATTTTCACATCTACCACAAGTTTGGAATTCTAGTTCGCAATGCTTCATATTAAGAATGGTAAGTGTATGAGACAAAAACTTTGTTAGGCCTAACAAAGAAAATTTCTTAGTAGTCTGAAGGCTAAATTTTTCAAAACATAAGACAGAAGATTCTGTACTTTTTTGTTTTTGTGTAAGAAAGATAGAAGCCAATGATAGAAACATTTTAATTGGTCTCATCATTGAAACAAATTTTGCCAATGCTTCAGCAACCTACATTATAGCATAAATTGGAAGTTACCTAGACATTCTGAGGTAACAAATGATATTCTAGTGTAAATTAGGTTTTTCGGGTTAACATTTCAATATTAAATGTTTTATTATCATAATTTGAATTTTTTAAAATATGCATTTGTGTGTTAAATTTTACAAATCTCTTTTTCATCATAGTTTTGCAGACAGCATAAATTCTCCTGCAGGCATGATTATATTTTAAATCGGAAGTACCTATACATTCTGAGGTGCCATTTAAGTGAAAATTGAGTCTAAATGAGGTTTTTATGTCAGACATTCCGATGTTAAGCTTTAATATCAAAAGTTTCATCAAAATGCATGAATTTGTGTGTTAAATTTTTCAGATTGCTTTTTCATCGTGGCTTCATGGGCCATACAAAAACCCTTTATGGGCCAGAGGTGGCCCACGGGCACCACTGGATAAAGCACCTACTCAGCAAGTGGAAGGCTCGAGTTCAATTCCCAGTCAAGTTCAGAATTTTTTCCTTCTCCAAGTTCACATTTTTGAACAAGTTACAAAGGACATAATCTACAAAATGAGCTGTAACACTGTAATTCCTGTGCATGATGTTATGAAAAGAAATATTACTGGCTTTGCTTTAAGGAACCACAGTTTTATTTGTGCATAGGAAAAATCAGTCAAAACCTCAAGAGCAAATGAGCACCATAAAGGTTTTATTGTAATTGTCTGCATATATGATGCACCTATGTATAGAAAACAGAGTTTTTTAGGCTAAAATTCTAGAAATATTTAACATACACAAGTGCATCAGCTGTGCTGCAAATACTTTATCATTTAATGAAAAAACTGATGAGTGAATTACTGAATGGCTTTGTAATACAGGACATTAATAAATTAAAATTTATGCATAACTGTCTCATAATGAATTGTATTTTTTCTCAACTGATTGTGAGAGTCCATGCATTATTTCTTGGGGGTCCACTAGTTGAGTAGGACAAGATGTTTATTTTTATCTATAACCTGTTTGATGTTGCATATAGCTCTGGATTTTAAAGTGAAAAAAGTATACAATGTAAGAAAAATATAGTAACTTTTCATGGGAAGGTGTCTCCTAAAATTCATAGGAGATCTGCAGTTCTATAAAAGTTGAGAAACACTGGCAATAGACTAGATGGCAGCGAAGGCCATATACTAAGGAAGGATGATGATGAAAATGTCACAACAACTGCAATGACCAAATCTAATATTTCCTATATAAATAACAATTTCAACCAATTTCTTGCTTTTTAATTTGTGTTTTAAAAAAATAATTTGATTTTATGATATTTAAATAAATATCTTCCAATGTATCTAAGTAATCAATAAATGATAGTTTGTTGTTGTTTGACTTTTGTTTCTAAGACATTGCTGGTGAAAAAAAGAAGTATTATGTACCCGTGCATAGGATGCACCCCATTCTTGAGCCCAAAAAGTTTCCTATATGCAGGTATGTGAATGCATTGGTGGTGTAGTGCTTAGCGTGTCAGCTTCCTGTTACAAAGTTCCGGGGTTTGATCCCTGAGAATGGAGGTTTTTTCACAAATTAAAATAATAATAAAACTATTATCAGTGCCTGGAAGTAGGCAGCAGTAATGTTAATATGGTAAAGAGCCGAAAACAAATGATGTTGGCAGAGCTGTAGGCAAGATTGGGACGATTTGAATGGCTACAGTACTGTGATGTGGAAAGCAAGAGGGAAACAACCACACTATAATTCCCTAGTAATGATTATAAAATGGACAGATAGGATGAGAAACGAGGAAGTACTACAAAGAATAGGAGAGAAGCGAAAGATAATATAGACTATCAGAAAGAGGAAGGCGAATTGGATTGGACATTACCTGAGGAGATAGAACATGATTAAAGACATGTTAGAAGGAAAACTGGAAAAAAAAGAGAAAGAGGTAAGAAAAGGTTTTAGCTGATAGACAACTTTAAAGGGAAAGAGAGTATCAAAACATGAAGAAGACTGCCGAAAATAGGAGTACTTGGAGAACCAGGTTTAACCATAAATAATCACAAACCTGTCTACGGACAGACTACCTATGATGATGCAAATATGTACGGTATCAAAAAAAATCCAAAGAATCTCAGTTCTCCAAGCAATAAATTTTAGCTGATCATCAGTTAAACTTTACCTCCAACCCACACCATAATGTACATAGAGGCTTGAAATTATATCTGCTTAACAACTAGAAATATTTTCTCACGCAACTGACAAATATTCTCCCATAGTTAATGTCCACCTCTCTGAATTACAACTTCAATCCTTTCAGTATTGCTTCCTCAAATACATCCAACCTTGAAGCAAAGACCTCAAGACCCTAGTTTTTTCCAATCCCAATCTCTTCACTGTAAATTGGTGCAACTCATAGTTTTCATACCCCCACCTGCCTACATACACCAACTCATTCCCTCTTGTATGGCCTCCACCATATGGCCACAGTGCCTTTTTATCCTTATCCTAGCCTTTTTCTTTCCTTCTCCTCTGACCCAACTATAAGAACCCACACTTCTCATAATGTGACCTTTCTTCATTCTCCCTTCACCACTGACCCCTCTCATTATGCTTGCATGTTCAGTTTTGTTCTGGCACTTGATGATGACATTCAACATCAAAACCAGGTATCAATTTTGTTAAATAAAACCTTGTGGTTCCACAAAGAAAAATCACTGTTATTTATTTTCATAAATTACCAGGTATTAGGATATATAATTTCCAAATCAATTAGTAGCAAGAGTGTGCAGGGTGAATGCATGATCCCTTAGTTTTTAGCTATACAGTAAAACCTCACACAGTGCAAATTCACAAGATGTGATTTCACTAACATAAGATGTGGTATACATTTACCAATCAAACCTCAGAAGACATGGTGGTTCACCCCACTAAGATGCAGTTTGACATGCCAAAGCCAAAGTTAACTTTTAAATTTCTCATAAACTATCAATGATAAAAACTTCAAATACTGACAAATTGATTCATGTGATTATTTTACCTTGTAAAAATGCTGCGTTGAGAGATTCGTATGTGTGTTTCTCATATTGTGCTGATACAGCAGATCTTAACAACCGGTGTGCTGCGATAAAGCCCTTGATGCGCCACGGTATATTTATTCTTGAGTTAATGGCAGTGAAAGTAATACAGTATTTACTTGCATAATTCACGCACCTTTTTCTCGGAATTTCATGACCAAAACTTTGGGTGCATGAAATACACGCGATATTATTATATAATTTTTTTTAAATTCCACATCGAGAAATAAGGTTGCATGAACTACGTGATGATTATGCAAGTAAATACAGTATTATTTTATGTATTTAAGTACTGGTCAAAAATTATTTCAAAAAATGTATAAAATATGAGATCCAGGAACCTAACTCCCTATTTCTTATTAACTTAATGTTTCATATACCTAATGCATTTTCACAAGAAGCGGCAATTTCAAGGAATGCAACTACCACACTACGTGAGGTTTTACTGTACCTCCAAAAAATTGCAATAATATTAATGGACAATACCAACATCTAACAACTTAAGCCTCAACTTGCTTGTGTGTGCTTATATTACTTATTTTTTACAGCAGTTATCAGCTTTAAAACAGCTTACAGGTTGAAAATTATGTTGAAGCATTAAGAATGAATAAAACACATATAATAAACATTTCTAATTATAATTATTATAAATCTTTAACAAAATGGTTGTCAAAAAATTCACTTAAAAATGAGACCAATATCCTTTTTTTTAAATATGAATACTTCAATGAATATTAACTATGTGAGAACCCAAACATCTATGAACTTGCTGCAGTATTGGTTACAAAGAGGTATGCATGGAGTTTATAGGAGAAAAATCAAGTTTTACCTTTCTGTCACACCATTATCATCCCAGGATGCAGCTGAAGATATTGGGGCAGCTGCTGAGTTGGTTGCAATACTGAAGCTGCCTTCGCTGCGCTCAAAGTCTAACATAAGATCGTCTGAGGTTATGCTGTCACAGGGTGATAATGTGCCAACTGAAGAAGCTCGGTGCCTTGGAGTGCCATTAGTCTTACTCTGGGTGATCAAATCATCATCCTCAAGATTACCTTCGCTCACAATACCAATGTCCAGGAGAGTAGGATCGTCATCATCAGCCTTAAGTAAACCTGCACTCGCTACGAGTTGAAACAGAGCAAAATATTTCAATGCATCAATGATAAACCAATGACATTAAACATTCTTTAAAAAATGATAACTTAAAACATGAAAAATATAGTTAAAAAAGAAGCTACTAAAAGAAATACTTCTATGAAAATAAGTAAAAGGGATAATTTTGATAGCAAAAAATTTCATACTAATTTTTTAAAAATATCATTTGATTGTGATGAATATTTTCTCAGTCAACGTTAATGTTTTTGTTTCATATTTTCCAACATTATAGCAAAATGACCAACATTTTTTCACTATTTAAAACTAACTAGTTTTGAATAATTTTGTTTGATAATAAGAGCTTTTCAGCATGAGTTTTAAAAGAAAACATTAAAATCATAAAATCTGATCAAGTATGAATAGCAAATTTTCAAAACAGTGCTAAGGTTTTGTATGTGGAAAGTATGTACAAATTAAACTTGTTTAATAGCTGACTATTTTCTAATTTTATTTCATATATTCAATTAATTTAGATTAGAAAAGATCCCCCTATCATGTTAAACTGAGATATGGCATTACATTTTTAAATCTAAAATTAAAATTAATTTAAATTTATGGCATAACACAAATTTTTGTTTATTTAAATTATTTATGTACAGTAAACTCCCAGTTATCTGGAATGCCCGAATTGGGTTTTCCGGTTAAGTGAACATTCTGGTTGCTTAACAGTTTTATTGGATAGGCTTCAATAAAGCATTTGGATACCAAAATAAGGAACAGATGCAGAATTGTACATTCACCTTGGAATTGCTAATCTGTAGACTAGGTACTCTACTCAATTGTTCTTAAATAATTCCTTGACATTCGAGGAAGTAATGAAACTCAAAGATACAAGTATTCAACAATTTAATTGCAATATAGTCAAGCACCTTTATTCCGGCACCATTGGGATATGAAACCTTAAAGCAGGCCATAACTTAAACCATGCATTTCTTAAAGCGGATTTTGGAATACTTTCCCATGCACAAGAAAGTGCCCCAAATTACATCTTTTAGAATGTATTCTTTCATTATTTCTGTGACTGATTTCCCTGAATTTAAACCAATGAGAAGCTGTGTTATGTAATTAGATCAATACCGACACTTCAGTGATCTTAATAAGCCTTGATCTTGAGGCTGTATTAGAGAAGTGCAGTTTGGAGGTAGAAAAATCACAGAAACACATCCTAAGTTCTGGTTTAGGGTGATCTGAACAATTATCCAATATGAATAATATATTGCATTTAGGGTCTAAACCAGTGGTCTTCAACCTTTTCGGAGTCACCGCCCACTTTTGCCATATGTTGTCCTTTGAAATAAGTTCACCGCCCACCCAGTGGCGTAGTGAGGGTTTCTGGCACCCGGGGCAAAGAAGAATTTTGCACCCCCAGTAGCAAAGCGATTTACGGAGGTATGGTAACCCTAATACTAGTGGGACTGACGTTAGATGAGATTACCGAATACAGTCTCAGTGGTAATAACAGTGTTTAAAAATTTATGATTTTATATATTTGATAAAATTAAACTTAAACGCTTCACTGCTTCTGCGAGACACTCCGACAACCCTCATGGGCCTTTCGATTTTACCGCAGCATAGATACATTGTCGCTAGTATAGTATGATGTGATACTATAGTTAACGACAAACAAACTGTAATAGTTGTACATAAAATAGTTGTACAGAATATGTGTGTGTATCATTAAGCTTTTTTATAGAATGTTATTTTTCAGTGTAAAAATTAGAATAGCATTTGGTGAGTTCTTTAACGCCCACTAAAAATCCAAAAACGCCCACTGGTGGGCGCTATCGCCCACCTTGAAGACCACTGGTCTAAACCTATACTGTTACAGTGATGTCAAGATTTGATTACAAAATGATTTTCAAACCAATCCATTGTAATTTCACTCATCCTCCAACCACTTAAGCTGATAATTTGTTAAAATTGGATAATATGTATCAAATTCATTTAGTACTCTCAATTATTTTCATTAAATACGTCAAAATTTTACGGATTTCTGCCCGGAGATGGTATAATTCACCTCAGGAGTGGTATGCGGTACCAAGAGGTTTAAGGACCACTGACATACACCTTTTTTTTAGATTTTCCAAATTAGTTATTTTTGCAAATACTGCCGGACCATGGGTTTTCCTGAATTACAGATGTCTGGACTAAGGAAGCTCGACTGTATTTTAATATTTAATAACTGCATTACATCCTATGGAATTTCTCATGTGCCTATCGCTATTAACTTCTCTTTTGTTCTAATAACAACATGAGTTAAGGGTTAACTTCATCCAACCTTTAGGACTTTAAAAAAAAATGTTTCCTTGTCCGAGAAAAGGAGAGAAATTATCCACACCCAACACAATGTATTAGCAGAAATTCTTTGGGAAAACTGATATTAAACAAAAGAGAAGCGAATAGTGACATGCAGTCATGACACCTTTACATACAGTGCAGTTAGTAAATATTAAAATAGTGCAATTAAATGTGTTGGATAGTTATATATTCCTTGACTAACGTTTCAAAAAAGTCACAAAATTTATCAGCAGCTTCTTGGTCAGCCAATTTTTTATCACCTGAAATATCTAGATGTCTGATCTTAAAACATGTTAACCATCCATTTGAAAATGCACACGGTTCAATAATCTCCATTTGTTCATAAAAATCTTAGGCCTTTGCAATCAACATTGGTCGAGAAATAGGGGCTCCCTAGGAACGCTTTATAGAAAACCATACATAAATACTAATATCCAATTGCTCAAGTTTCGCCTTAAGAAGATTGCACCGATATTCCACTCTTCTAGTAGTCCCAGAAGACATAATGAATTTCACTAACTGTGATTTCTGTGCAATAATGTCATAAACAGTGGAAGAACCAACACTGAACTGTTTCATTAAAATATTGCAGTTCTCACTTTTCTCTAAATGTTTTGTACCTGCAGAATTACTGAAAAATTTAGGAAAGGATATGAAAGAACAAGTCTTTGAAGTAATTAGAAATTGTTATGAAAAAGGAGAGATCCCAGATGATTTTATGAAAAGTAAAATGATTACCCTAGCAAAATCAGGGAAGGCAGTGGAATGCGCTAATTACAGGACAATCTCCCTTTTATCACACGCCTCAAAGTTACTCATAAATATAATAAAAAATAGGATAAAAGGAAAGATAGAGCAACACTTAGGTGAAGACCAATTTGGACTGAGACCCGGTAGAGGAACTAGAGAAGCAATTTTGGCCTTACGTATGATATTGGAAAGAAGATTAGAAATGAACAGGAGGGTATACCTTACATTCATTGACTTAGAAAAAGCTTTCGATACGGTTAATTGGGAGTTGTTATTTAGATCCATGAAGAAAATAGGCATTGATTGGAAGGATAGAAGATTAATTTACCAGCTTTATCGAAATCAAAGTACGAAAATAAATGTTAATGGGAGTGAAAGAGAAGCAAGGATTAGAAAAGGAGTAAGACAAGGGTGTCCTCTCTCTCCGTATTTATTTAATATGTTTATTGAAGAAGCTATAGATGTCATGAAGGAAAAGACAAAAGGAATAAAGATAAATGGGAAAGGAATACATTGTATTAGATTCGCTGATGATATTGTTATAATAGCAGATTCGGAAAAAGATATGGCTAGAAAGTTAAAAGTGATGCTTGAAATACTTAAACACTGGGAATTAAGAATAAACATAAAGAAAACGAAGGTGTTGGTTATAAGTAAGATTAACAAAGAAATAAAAACGAATATAAGGATAGATAATAAAAAAGTTGAGCAGGTAAAACATTTCGTTTATCTAGGTAGTGTAATTACTGAAGATAACAGGTGCACGGAAGAAGTAAAGAGAAGAATAGCCTTGGCAAAACAAGCATTTCAAAACAAGAAGAATGTATTGACAAGTACACACATTAATATTGAAATAAGGAAAGCTTTTGCAAAAGCATTTGTATGGAGTGTATTACTTTATGGAAGTGAAAGTTGGACTCTGAGAAAACATGAGGAAGCCCGTTTGGAAGCAGTGGAAATGTGGATATGGCGGAAAATGACAAGAACAAGTCGGACTGAAAGGAAATCAAATGTAGAAGTATTAAGGGAAGTGAATGAGGAAAGGAAGTTATTAAAAGAAATGGAAAGAAGGAAAGTAAAATTTGTTGGCCATGTTATAAGGCATAATGAGTTGATTTCAAACATTTTTGAAGGCAAGATTTTTAGGAAAGAAAAGTAGAGGAAGACAGAGGAAAACTTATTTAGAGGACATCAAGGTGATAATGGGATGTGATGGATATGAAAAGCTGAAGAGAGTAGCAGAAGAGAGAAGCAAATGGCTGCATCGAAAGGCAGGAGATGCCAGTTGCTTGAGAATTCCGGTTGCATGAGTGCTGGATAACTGGGAGTTTACTGTATAAGGAATTCCATTGCCTGACTACACAGCAAAAATTAAATTAGAGACAGCATAATTGAAAAATGACTGAATGATTACTTTTTATTAATAATATAATTCTACAATTTAGCCCATCATATACTGCTAGGGAACATTATTTACTCATAAATTATTGATTTCAAATTCTTATTTTGACCTAAGTCTCCATCTTTCTAGATGGATATTCTACCAGTAATAGATTCTTGGGTCAGTGTTTCATAATAATAAGCAAACAAATTAAAAATATCCAACACTCTTTCCTGTTTTAATTAGACTGAGTAAAGAGAATCTCATGGTACCACTATTGAGCTATTTTCATAAAAACTGGCTTGGAAAAATTTCTCTAGCAAAATACAAATCAAAATTACAATAACAATTAAAGACCTTGGTACCAGAAAAAGGTAATTAGATGCTTAAAAAATATGAACTCAAGCTAGAGAAATCTGAATATTTCAACGTTTAACCAAAGAAAGAGTACCAAACAACATAAGATGGAAAAGCAAGGTATATTTTTTCCATGCTTGTGATTAGCAATTTATACTTGGGACATTGATCTTAGGAATAATCAAGATCAAACCAGCCAACCTAGACTGACAATGGTCATAGCCATATTTATTATGCAAGTTTTTTTAAATGGTAAGATCAGCAATCTCACAAAACAGGCTGATATACATATGCATAACAGCCTGTTTTTTATTTTTTTTATTGTAAAACTATAAAAATGCATGCATTCTGACGCAACATAATAAATGTATATAAAAGAGTTACCAAAATTTCTGAAACATAGTATATGCAGTTAAAAAGAATTAAGCTGTGGTGTTATGATCACAAAACATGTGAAACTGTAAAATCAACACAAGGGATAACAAATATTCAAGTGAGCATTTGTGCTTTTGGACATAAATATATAATTCAACTAGGAAATATTAGTGATGGTATACAAACATTTGAAAAAAGATCAGTCCACAAATTCTACTATTGGAACATCATGCCATTGGTCAGAAGAATAAGATCATAAACAGCTTTGCCCAACTAATAATGGAATAATATTCATTCAGTAAACTCCCAAGTAAACATCATTTTTCTTCATTGTAAAAGTTATGTTCTCTCAGTAAATTCTATTAACTGGATGATAATTGATATATTAAACTGTCTGCATAAGCTTATAATTTGACAAAATACCAAAATAAAAATGCATCTCTTTTACATAAATGACGACATTGGATTAGACTTGCAGATAATAATTACAAAAGCAAATCAAAACTATATATACTCATTAAATAACAATAGATATAAAAATACAAATTACCTGATAATATGATTAAAAAATTTGATTAAACATGTCAACAATGAATGTTACCCTAAATAGTTTCAATGGCATAGCAATTAAAATTTTAGCCAATCAGGAAAATTTAAAACAAAACTATCACAAGTTAAGATAAAGTGAAGCTTTCTATGGCAATAAGAAAGCTTATTCTTAAAGCATTTTGAAATAGATTATAGATATATGTAATTGTTAAAAAGAATGAAAAATGAAATTACTGACGACAGCTTGTGCAAACCTTACCAGAACTAATTTTGGATTGGTCACCCTCTATGAGTGTAGCTGATGTCTCCTCTGGCTGCTGCAACAGGGAAAAGCTCTCAGTCAGGCTTGCTTGCAACTCTGCCGTGACATCCCCAGCACAGAACGTCAACCCTGGTTGATCTGCAATTTCATCATCAATGAGGAAATCATCTGCTCCACTGCTGCAACTTCTCCCAAAACCTCCGCCTAACCCACCAGGACTACTGCCATCTGACAACGACAATGATCCTGTAGGACTTGGACTTTCTTGTGACTCGCTGCTAGCTGGAGTTGTTGATACTGACAATTGGCTGTTTTGTCGCCTTAAGCCTACGTCAGCAGGAAACCCACCTGGTCTAGGTCTTACACCTATTCCAGAACCAGGCCTCCCTCCACTGCTACTAGCACTGCTTCCGCTGCTGCTGAAAACCCTTTCATTAGACTTCTCGAGCACGGCCTTCAATGGATGCAAAACAGATTGCGATACTCCGGGAGATATTGTGAGGTGAACGACCCTTGGTAGATTGGGCAGCATCGATCCCGCCTCATCTCCGCTGCTGGAAATTATTCCTCCCGCAAAACTCACGCAACCTTCGTCGCTCAATTCGTCTGCCATCGCTTCTCCGTGACCCCACTCCTGATCCTCACTTGCAGACCCTGTGCATTCCTCTTCTTCGCTTGCAGAGGCCATCCCTGCCCTCGGAGCTGGGCATTTTTTCTCCGAGCTCGATGTGTCTCTCCATGCCTTCTCCTCGTTCTCTCCCAAGCCCTCATCCCTCTCAGATTCTGGAGTTGTCCCCTTACCAGCAGGGGTCGGATGTGGATGTGGAGGGGGTGGTGTGCTGTGACTATTATCTTTCTCTCCAACATTCTTCTTATATACCAATGACCTTTGGTGGACGACTCCACCAGCACCACCACTACAACCAGTCACAGGCCTCGGAAGTCCGCTCGTGGGACGTACTTTTTTCTCCTCTGTGACTCCGACCTTACGACCCCTATCACGGAGTTCGAAGGTCCCACCAGCTTGATTCAGCACCACCTCCAGGGTGCGTGCTGAGGGATTGGTGGGGAGAGGGGGCAGAGGTGGAGGAGGAGAGACGAGGGTGAGACCAGGACTGGTCCAAAGCTCTGCCGCAGCCAAGGGCTCCACCCCAAGTAACGTGTCTGTTTCTGCAGCCTCCACACCACTGTAAGTCGTTCCCGAAGACCCACTAGCACTGTTCGCTCCGGCGTTCCTAACACTGTCGAGCATCCCCAATCCAGAATCTGCCCCAAGCGATTCCGATGAGTCGGCATGGTGTTGAGCCATTTTCCTGTTCGCAGCTGTCTTTGCACCTTTGGAAACTGCTCCTCCACCCACTCCAATGAGTGCAGCAGAAGAGGTGTTCTGTGGAACCTTTCCCATTAGCTGAGGGACTTGAGGACGAGGTAGTTGCTTTGATTGAAAAGTCAGCCGTTCTGCAAGACGTCCTGGTGTGGGTGTGTTCCTGTTGCTGCCTCCCCTCAACCCAACGCCACTCGAGTCGAGAATGTTCCTGTCAAGTTTCCTAGGAAGGATTTCTTGCTGGGTGTGCTGCAAAGGTGATGGTGGTGCAAACGGAAGAGCTTCATTGGAATTTGTGTCACCTACTTTATCTCCCCTGACGAGAGAGACACTTCCGGGGTGACCACGGAATCCAAAGCGATTTGCTGAGCGGTTTGTGACATTGTTTGAATTTGCAGGTGAGACGGGAACTGGAGTTGAAGCTGCCTCCGAGAATGAAGGAGAAGTTCTGCCAGAGGAAGCTCCGGAACGAGATTCTGACTTGGCTTGTGGCGACTTGACGGCAGTGGTTGTCCTCCTTTTGAAACCAAATGAAGTGGCCTGACCTCTAGAGTAGGGAGTTGTACGTTTGGTAGACTTTTCTCCCTAGAAAGTGCACAAAATGAAAA
The DNA here is from genome assembly GCA_036926305.1 of Uropetala carovei. Classification (NCBI taxonomy): domain Eukaryota; kingdom Metazoa; phylum Arthropoda; class Insecta; order Odonata; family Petaluridae; genus Uropetala; species Uropetala carovei. The sequence goes on along the minus strand of JAXCHB010000033.1, from coordinate 8,070,055 downwards.
CATTAATGAGCTGAGATTTCTACTAGAGTAACAAAACAACAAATAATGCAGGAGAATTGAGATTTCACTGCAATATTCATCTTATATTTGATTACTCGTCAGATAACTCTAAAGAAAAGATATGAAATACATCATTACTAAGTTCGATCAGAAGGAAAAGTACCTTCAGAACATCGTAAAGCTTGATTGAAAATAACTAAAACTTTCACTTTCGGTAACTACCAACCGAAATCGATTTATAGTACTTTCTAGGACATTTGCTCTTACATTAGAAACCATCCTACCAAGCGACCGCCAAAGACATCGCGATTAATGAATTATTGGAAATGATAATTACGGGGTACAACGCTCAAAAGTTACGCTTATTCTCGATCGCGTCCCTTATGATTGTCTAACTTCCACCACCGCGCATGGGATGAAAGATAATTCGCGGAAAAATGCGATCTAAGAGGAACTTCCGATCAATTTCCCCTGTGGGACTCGAGAAACATCGAATGAAATGTACGCCGCGATACGGAAAGAGCCGCCATTCCCCCCAGCTTATCCCGGCCTCGAAGAGTCCAGGATTGAATAGACCTGATGAAGCGCTGACTCCCACCCCTCCACCTCATACTTGCCGCCGCGCTCTGATCGATAAATTCACGTTTTTGGGTTTTACCCCGTCGCGGGGCCCCTTAGGCAGGGTCACGAGCGAGTCTTGTGGACCACTAAGTTACAAGACCTGAGGAGGAGCGTCACGGAACACGGTGACTAACAGCCCACACCTTCGCATCCCCAATAACCCACACCCCGCTACATTGATTTCGCCCCGTGACCGTCTGCGGAGGGGTATTGGCTGAGGCATGGCGTCGTTTTTCTTTAAAGAAAAGCCTGCCGATTGAGCGCCAGATGCGCAAAAATAAGGCTTTCGAAAATAAAAAAAAACGAAGTCCTCCTCCGTCACCGTTCAACGCTCCAATTATAGTGTCACTGTTTTCCCGTCTCGTTATACAAATGTAAAACGACCAAGGACATAGGGAAGACATAAAATACAAATATAATCGCTGGATATGTTCGAGAGGGATGAAAACTCTCCTAAGATGCAGAATTTCAAATCTATTTACTTACGATGTTCCATCTGTGGGATTCTTTTTCGCTGGGAAGAAAAACAATAATGTAAGATCCCTTTTATTTAATTTTCAGTTAATAACCGAATATAAAAAATACTGTAGCTGAAACCAATATCATAACAATAATAATTTTAAAATGAGATGTCTCATGTCGTTGTGTTATTTTAATTCAATAGTTTCTTATCTTAAACGGCATTTCACAGTCTTTTACAACGATCTTAATAAAAATAACATAACGATCACATTGCCCGTGCATAAGGCAAGATTTGATCCTCCGATCCTAGCAATGACAGCCAAAACAGGCTATCCAATCCTCTACCAAGGCAGGCCTTTTCTACTTAAGGTTTATCTTCGTGGAAACCAATTACAATACGAAATAGAGTCGGACTATTTTTACTTAAACTGAAAGGGAAATTGTGCAACTTTACTTCTTATGAACGATATACGTTGCTTGAAATATGGAGATAATATAAGGTATACAAGTAAAAAGAGAGAATACAATCCATTTTATTTTACTTGAAATTACAGAAGTATAGATTAGTATGAAAAAAATTCAACAATGATTTTTTCACGATAATAATTAATATAATATCTGTCTTGATGTTGTAATTAAATGGAGAAGACATATAACGTCATACCGTTAAGAGAAATCGATCGAAAACGTCGTCTGACTTTTTAACTCTCAGAAGATTTTGTAAATCGACACAAAAAACTATGTACATTGAAAAGGCTTGATTATGAATTATAATTAACCATTAGTTTGTTTTTAAGCATATTGCGGTGTATTTTTTGGAACTTTTTCCATAAATATGTGCAAATAAATTCCATGGTTCGTCGAGTCATACCCGCCAAGATTTGGATTCAAGCTTGAAAATAAACGATAATAATGGCTGGATTGCGTTTCCATAAATCCTTTATGATATACATATTTGGTAGAGTCAATTTAAATTTGAACCGATACAATCCGAAATTTGTCCAGCAACGGAAATTGTAGAGAGAAGACCACCCACTTAACATTAAACGCTGCAAGTAGTTAAATTACTGTATGCTTGATTCACTTTACATTTCAGGAAATAAACATGTTGGCTCAATTTAATCGGCCATCCTATTAAATAAAGTAGGCGAGTCAATATATTTTCCGACTAGGAAGAGAGAAGAGGAAGGAAACGCCGATACTGACAAACGGTCAAAGATAGCTATTGCAAACTCTGCCTTAATGTATGAAAAACCCTGGTTCAAAAGGCACGGCTCGTAAACCTTTCAGAACGCGGCCGACATCAATAAACAACAAAGACCACCCATATAAAAGGTGAAACACATTACTTTTAACGGGTCTGAAAATCGCTCCATTATACCTTGCAAAATGCCTCACCCAGAGCTTAAATAACTTCCGTAAAATGAATTTAGGGAGGGCCTGGGGACGTAGAAAAAAAATAACAGATCCTGGATCTGGGAAGTTATTAGAAGTAATACGACCTCTAGGACCAAATAATAAAATAATGCCTGGAGTTTCGGATCCCGTCCATTCAGCGGGATGTACTACGTCGCCAACGCGTTGATCATGAAAGAGGACCAAAAAAGAACGCCGGGGAACAAAAGTAAGCCGAGACGGAAATAACACGAGTTTTAAAACGTTTACATTTAAAAAAATCAACCCTGCGAACAAAAAACATTTCCATCCCGTTGGTTTTTCTTTTTTTCAAAATGGCTAATGGAAAGTTATGGCCACCGCTTAAATGAGAACCTTCCGGTAAAGATTCGATTCAAAACAATTCATTCAAAACAGTTTCAACGAAGCGTAATTATGAACGCCAGGATTTTTAACTTTCTAATTTATCACATCAAGTAGGTTTGACGTACACGTGTACGGACCCGGCAATCCAGCCTCGGCAACGATTGACCGTACACGTGCACGGGCCCTGACTTCTCTATACTCAAATATACATTATAGAGCCACATTTTTTTCTACAGAAAAAATAAACATATACGAGGCTTGTCTCAGAAGTAATGAGAATGATTTATTTTAAATTCTTTTATTGAATTTAACTACAATTAAACGTGATCTCCTTCAAAGTATGCTCCTTGGAAACGCACACACCGGTTCCAGCGGTTCTGCCAATCCTGGTAACAATTCTGGAAGTTTTCTTCGGTTAGGGTGTTCAGAACTTGCGTCGTGGCTTTTTGGATGTTGTCTACCGTCCCGTGATGTTGACCTTTCAACTTGGATTTAATCTTCGGGAAGAGGAAGAAGTCGCTTGGAGCCAAATCTGGGCTGTAGGGTGGATGTGGGAGCACTGGAATTTTTTTCTCTGTCAAGAACTCTCTAATGGACAGCGCGCTGTGACATGGGGCGTTGTCGTGATGCAAGATCCAAGAGGCGGCGATGTCAGGTCGCACGCGCACAACCCTTTTCCTCAGCCGGTCGAGGACCTCCCGATAAAAACTTTGATTAACTCCATGGCCTGGCGGTACGAATTCCTTGTGGATGATTCCACGATGATCAAAGAAGACGATGATCATCGACTTGATCTTTGATTTGCTCATGCGAGCTTTCTTCGGTCGAGGTGAAGATTTCGTGTGCCACTCTTCGCTTTGCCGTTTTGTTTCCGGATCGTACTCAAATACCCACGATTCGTCTCCTGTTATTACTCTATGCATGAAGTTTGGTTCTTTTTCCAACCGATCCAACATTTCATGGCTTATGAAGAGGCGATTCTCCTTTTGTTCATCGGACAAGTTCTTGGGCACCATCTTTGCACAAATTTTTCTCATGTCCAACGCCTCAGTCAGAATGCGATGGACAGAATCCTTACTCATGCCTACCTCGTCTGCAATCATCCTGACCGTTAACCGTCTGTCTTTTGCCAACACACAACGCACCTTCGACACACTTTCATGGGTTTTCGATGTGGACGGCCTTCCCGAGCGACGGTCATCTTCGACGTTTTCTCGGCCTTCTTTGAAAGACTTGTGCCACCTAAAAACCTGTGCTGAGGATAAAGCATCATCTCCATAGGCTCTCCTTAACATTTGAAGCGTTTCTGAAGGAGTTTTGTTGAGTTTGACGCAAAATTTGACGGCAAATCGTTGCTCGATATTTCGCTGCATTTCTGGCGTGACGTGGTGTTTGAACGCGACCTTGAAAAACCAGCGATAATGCCAGTCGCACTCCACCGAACAGACTGAAATTGGTCTTGTTGTGCAACAAACACCTCCACTTACACGCGTGTAGCCACAACAATGGTGCAGTGTTGCCAAATAGAGCATTGGAAATTTCATTCTCATTACTTCTGAGACAAGCCTCGTATGTCAAGGATACCAAAATACTATAAAAACAGATATGAAGTTTACGGATTGAGGGGTCAATAATAGTTTTCCCTTCTAAGATTTCACACTTTAAATTATTAGTTTAACAGGGATATTTTGATGGCACTCGACAAGATAATCAACGCCCTTTATCTAATTATATAACAATATAAATGAGCCAGATCTCTAAAGCGTTCGACCTTCGTCAACGAGGCAGCAACTCGACGGGATAACAGAGAAGGTTCAGAAGCACATTAACCCAGTTGAAGCTGATTAGTACGCAAGATACATTAATAGATACTCTCTCGTCGATCTCTCAGTGACAAATGAAGAAATCAAGGCCGAAGAGCATGAAAATAATCGATTCTCCTCATCAATTTTATGCATATCCTCCTGATAAATAATAAATGACTGATTCAAGGAAATTCTTATTTTTCCCTGCCCCAAGCTAATAATAAAAATTACAATTTGTAATTACCCCGACTGTGACACCATACATGTCCATTCACACACGAGAATCAATTCTGTGCTACGAGAGAGTCCTATGCTCACAATACAAGATACCACATATCTGCACTTCTTTGAATGTTTCTATCAAAACAAATGTCCCCAAAATAATACAGAGATGCAAAAATGTCATGCTAATTTTGATTATTGGGAAATGAGAAAACACAATATAACCTTGCTTATCCAGAATGACTAAATAAATAAAACCAGACACAAACACGGAGGTACGATCACTAATACGCAAGCATGCACATTATATATATATATATATATAGAGAGAGAGAGAGAGTTGTGTCTCTCTTGTGCTGACGAAGGGATCATCCCGAAAGCTCCAATAACTTCTACAAATGTGTCTCTCCAACACCCCAGATGCTCTCCTTCCGGTAAGTGCTCACTGGGTTTCCTTCAACACCTAGTTACCCTAAATATCCTCATTTACCTTTCTCTTCCGAATCTTTATTATATATATATATATATATATATATATATATATATATATATATATATATATATATATATATATAAATACTAAGGAAGAGGAAAGGTAAGTAAGGATATTTTGTCATCCCGAAAGCTCTAACCTCTACAAATGTGTCTCTCCAACACCCCAGCGGCTCTACTTCCGGTAAGTGTTCACTGGGTTTCCTTCAACACCTAGTTGCCCAAAATATATATATATATATATATATATATATATATATATATATGTATATATGTATGTATGTGTGTATACACACACACACATATATCATCAGCCTTTTTCAATCCATTGATGGATAAAGGCCCAGACTTCTCCAGTTTTTCCTGTCAACTGCCTCCCTCCTCCAAGTTGGTCCCAAGAATTTAACAAGCTCTCTGTCCCATCTGTCTTTCGGTCTCTTGATGTTTCTTGGGATCCATTCGATGACACTGGACGTCCAACGCTGATCATTTCTTCTAGCAATATGACGCGCCGACTACCATTTTTGCGCCTTCACTCTTCTAATCACGTCACAGACTCCCGTCTTCTTTCTTATCCAGTCGTTCCTCTTTCGGTTTCTTCGGGTGATCCCTAACATGCATCTCTCCGTGCTCCTCTGTGTTGTGTGTAGGCGCTGGATCATTTTGGCGTTCATGGTCCATGTTTCACATCCATATGTCAAAGCAGTTTCACATCCATACGTCAAAGCAGTTTTACATCCATATGTCAAAGCAGGAGGAACACATTGGTCATACAATCTCCTTTTTAGGATGACTGGGATATCTGATTTGAAGATGTTTGCATTTTTCCCAAAAGCCCTCCATGCCATCTTCACTCTTATGTTGATTTCTCCAAGAAGCGATGCGTCTGTGGTAATAAGCTGACCTAAGTAAACATAGCTGGTTACTTCTCCAAGTTCTGCTCCGTTGATATATATATTCGCAGGATTTGTGAAGGAGTTGTATGAGACCTTTTTTTATTAAGATTCATCTTAAGACCAGCTTCTCGGTTTGCCTGCTCCAGCTCTTTTACGGAGCTCTTCCGGGCTTCCTGCGAACAGTATGCCATCTGCAAAGCGCAGATGACTAAGATATTCTCCATTCACCTTTATGCCTTTTTCTTCCCAGTCCATCGTTTAGAATACTTCCTGTCGTAAATAATTTAGGAGACACAGTATCTCCTTGTCTCATGCCCCTTTCGTCCTTAAAGGCACCTGTTTCTTGATGCAGCTGTACAGATGATGTCGCATTTTCGTACATACTCTCGATCAAGGTTATGTACGTTTCTTTTACTCATTGTTTCTTCAGTGCATATAACACCGACGAAGATCGGATAGAGTCGAACAAGTATGTCATTATAAAGCATAGTGTTATTATCAAATGAGCATGAGTGTATCCCGCGTACCCCTGTGGTTGAGAAACTCCGATCTAGAATGTTACTTATATTTTGCAATTAAAAACAAAAACTTATAAAACGCGTTCTATCTAACTATAAAAAATCCATTTCTAAAAAATAAAGTATTTATACAAAATCTCGAACGATTTAGTTAAGAAAAAAGAACAGCATTAGGGCACCAGTAGGTCATAGAAAGGACACGGCCCGCTGATCGCCAGTACGACATTCCTGATATACATACAAATGTACATACATACCCACGTAAACACACATAAGAACGATCACTTGTCAATCGATACACAGTCATAGGCGGGAAATTTTGCGGTGGCGGTTGTCGCCTTGGCAAATCGGTATTGCCCTCTCGAAATCGGGTCGCGGAGACGAAACCCATACCGTATACAATTGACCAACCACCACCTATCGACAGGAATTGTTTCCCACGGACAGAAAGAAAGGCGTACGGCTCCAGTTTTTTAAGCAGGAAACGTTTTTCCAACGGTACTTTTTACAGATAAATAACGCTAGTAACGCCTTTGACCATCGATCGAGCAAACTTTATGGGATTCCACCACGAAGAAACCATTCTCGGCCATAATTCACCGATGATCGATTCTAACAAGACCATCATTGGGATGAAATCGACGACTTGCCACTGAGGACGGCTACATTTCCTGCCGAAATGCGTCAAATTGAAGTTTACGTGGCCTTTCACCTTTCCGGTGTTGTTCCACACTAACCTTTCTATCCGGCCATTTCCTCGTTGGCGCCATCCACCATTCCATTAATGCGTCCATCCCACTAAAGACGACGCCTGTATATTTATTAGACTTGGTCGCGGGGATATCCATTCCATAAAATTCGAAGAATATTGATCTAATTTTTCCGAACTCATTAAAAGGCGTCGAGAATTTGTTCTAAATTCATTTTATGAGGTAAAATCTATCGAATTAAATCATTATATAGCCGATTTGTCCTAATATGATAAATGGTACACATCTTAAGTGTAGAATTAAAGGATTCTTTTATTACTAATCATAACTCGCCGATTCAAGAAAGAATTACCGATATCCTCTTTTGGGTGAAATAAAATCGAAAATCACGTCTATTCCATAGCCATAAAAACCAGATATGAAGTTTGATTACAAAGCAGTAATCATCAGTGGTGATGCGCATTTGTTTTCCCAACCTTTTTATGGCTCTTGAACAGACCTAGTTTGTCATTAAGGCAACAATTTAATCGAAATGCGTAGATTAAACATATAAATTCAAAATACGGTAAATTCCGGATGAGGTACCTCGAAATAATTTGATCGATGAACCAAATTTAAAGTGGAAGTTGTCTAACTCTTCATACCGAAAGTATTAGTAAACGTCCTGCTAGAACTTTAGACAGTGCATCATAGATGGCGAAAAAAACAACACCGTAAAAAAGCCTAGGAGAAAGGCGAAGAGAGAAAATGTAGGTACATCATAACCCAGTTTCCTCTGCGAAACAGTTGTAGGCCATGAAATTTGCCTCGTTGTAATAAATCACAATTCCCTCGCGTGGTACTTTCTCCTTTATTACATATCTACACATTTAAAGAATTTGTCGCGCGAAGTGACGCCTAACCTACATACACGTGTGCACGGCAGTAAAAATTTTCAAATAAAAAGTACGACAGAATTTTTATAACGAGATTCAAGAAGACAAACATCAAATTCTCATTTACGCGCGAATTTCATTTGGAAAATGGAATCGCCGTACCGCTACGGGCGAACTATTCAAAAAAAATTCCACGGATCTTCAACTACTCTTTCCTGAAATAATAATAATAATAAACCGCCGTGCGCTTCTTAGGACTGGGTGAATTACGAAAAATAAAAGAAAATGCATCCAGTCGCAGGGAGTGTATTTTTACAACGCGAGGCGGCGGATCGCATGCCACGGAAAAAGCATCTTTCTCCCCGGGATACGAAAAGGGGGGCGTCCGCGCGGGAAGTCACGCGAGAAGATCACTCTCGCAATTACTCCGGAGAACGTCGTTAAATATGCACGGAGAGCGGGAAACGACCTCGGGCACGCGAGAAACGCGGTCGCACGGAATCCGTGAACAGCGCAGAAGGAGCGCCGAACGAAAAAATAAAACGAAGAAAACAGCCGGAACCGAAAACAAAAACTACGAGGTGAAAAATCGAATAAAAATTTTAAAAAAAGGGAATTTTTGTATGGGAATCCTAAGATTAAGGTTGGTTCCCGAAGGCTGAGTCCGTAATTCATTTCCTATGCGGTGAAAAAGGAAAATCGTTGAGCGAGATAAACCGCAACCGTGCCACTATGCAGCTAAAGAAGAATAATAACTTGTGTTTAAGAGCTGAAATTATAAAGTATAAAATGTTTGCGGTAAAAGTTAACAATTTACGAAAAAAAAATGGAAAAATGTAAACTGGAAATACCCAAATATTTTTTTAAATCTATCCAAAATTTTAATATTTATCGAGAATAAATAACCGACTACAAGGTCTATATTTTGAGATGACAACGAATTTAATATATTAATATTTTTTGTTAATTTAAAACACGTTTGCATCCCAAATACACAATAAAAGGATGGCGATTATTACCGACAAGAATAAATGAAAATTAAAGTTAAAATTACGACACAAAATCGAGAATTTAGGGTTTCGATATTTGAGTTTTCTTACAAACTCGCCAAAGCCGTACAATATCGCTCAGAAATAAAAGACGAAATAATAAGAATCGATCGGAAGCCAAAGACGGAGGAAAAAGTCGTAGCTCATAGGTAGAAAAAAAATAATTCTCTTATAACATGGATTAAAAAGGAAAATATCATGTCGTAAAAGTAGGAGGGAAAACCTTAACCTGAATTTGATTTTGTATCTTAAAAAAAACTAAAATGAGATACAATTAAAACCCTTGGTTTCCAAGAATAATCAATCGAAAAATATATACGGCAGCGGTAACGAACAGCTGTGACGATGAGACCGTTTCGGAACATCTGAATCAAATCTTTCGAACAATGAATTTAAAAAAAAGGAACCAAAACGGGAGGCTCCAGGATAAACTACGAGAACACCCTTGAGCGGATTGATAACGTGAATCCTCGCACTTTCACCCGTATTCAACACGGCAGAATCCGCCACGCAGCCGCGTGACCCCGGCTATAGATCCGGCGTCAATGCGGCGAGGTGTGAGACACTAACAAGCCCCGAGGGCGGGCCAGAGGAGAGGGAGAGAGAGAGACATTGGTGCAGTTTAACCTGCACGTCAATACGCAAAGCGATTCCTCATTTTTTTATCCGCGCAAATCCCTTTCCCCTTCACTTTCTCTCCCTCTCTTTTACGTGTCCTCTTCATTCCGAGAACGTCGTCCTGAAAAAAAAGAATTTCTCGGCTGGAAAGCTCGCTCGCTACCTCTCTCTCTCGAAAGAGAAACGTAACGGCCGCGCAGAGGAGAAGGGAAACGCGCGTTCTATTCACGAAACGCCCTTTAAAATTATTATCTCTACTGTCTCTGACGAAGGAAATACGACGAAAGACTCATCCATATTTATTCCTCCAACCAAGACGCGAACGGGCGTGAACCGCTGCTCTAACAACTACGACTTGTATCCTTGGAAAGGAACCAAAAACGTATGGCTCTTTTGTCTGGCGACGGTGTTCCAGTAACTTTTAAGCGAGGGATGGAATACGAAAAATCTACGAAAAACAGGTCAAAACAATGGCGAAAACTTTCTACTGGCAATAAAAATGCACGGATTGAGATATAAAAAGAGAGAAAAAATGACAATGTTATGCATGAAAATATGGAGGATAGTTCCGGAACCAATTTCTACAAAAGATATACCATGCCGCAAGTGTTAAACATTGTTATAGGTGTGTATCTCGCGTCTGAAAACGATCTATGCATTCGTTTAATTAGTGCGAAAGGAAATTCCTATCCTGGCGACAATATCCATGTTTGACCAAGTTTGCAAATACGAGAAAAAATCACACCTTTGAAAAAAGGTTTTGAGGAATAGGAGGCTTCGTAGCACTTGCTATGAAATGATGTGCCTGCCTTGAGAGACTGTAATTCACTTCTCAATTGCAGTAAATTAAACGGTTGAGCGAAGCATATGCGCATATCGTCTACCAAGTGTGGCGATTTTCGAAGATACCCTCCCCCTCCCTTTTCCTTCCCTCCTCCGCACTTTGATGAAAAATGCGTGGCCTCCTACGTGCTAGCTCCAATTTGATGAATCCATATATCTTTTGGAATTCTCTCTCCCTGATCAGGGCCGGATTTAAGTTTTTGGCGCCCATGGGCACTATTTTTTGATGCGCCTTTTCTCATTAAATTAAATTAATTATTGACGGACATTACGCTAGTGCAGTGGTTCTCAACCTTTTATCTCCGTTGGACAATTAACAAATTCTGAGATATGGAGGCGGGCATAAGCATTTTAAAATGTTAGAAATCACGAGAAATGACGCAATGACTTATATAATTTAAAATATTTACTAACGGACATGACCTTCCCTTACTCAATTAATATGTACGTTGATTTTTTATTAATACTTGAAACAATTAAATCCTTTGAAAAGAAAAACTGATTTTAATATTTTTTTTCTATCAGAGGAGGGAGAGTTGAGGAAGTTGGATCGAAAGAATTATCGCGCCAAAGGCGATAGGATGTCTGGGCACTGTGCTGGTAGTAACGATTATTTTAATGAAACAAATAAGTTATTGCTATCGTTCGTTACAGCATTAACAATGTGCTGGTAGTAACGATTATTTTAATGAAACAAATAAGTTACTGCTATCGTTCGTTATAGCATTAACAACGCTTTCGGTGGCATTGCAAAGGAAAATATTAGTAACGAAATTTTCAAGACTTGCATCATTGTATAGGGGATTATGAACATCTTCACGTGTACAGAGGAAAGCGGGCACCTAGGAACGGACCGGCGGGCACCACTTTGAGAACCTCTACGCTAGTGTATTCTTAAATGAGGAGATATAATTCAAAATTTGTTTATTATTTACAGAAAACTTCGATATTTTGCGTCTTTCATATTTGGTACCTTGCATAAATTGGTGCCTTTCATATTTTGGCGCCTTTCATAATTTGGCGCCGTAGGTGGTTGCCTATGTTCCCCGTGCGTAAATACGGCACTGTCCCTGATAAGGGTATTTCTTTGATATTATTGTGTTGTGCATATTAAGAATTTTCAAGAACGTTGTATATTTTATACTAGCTACACCCCCGCGTGACGTACGCGGCCTAGTGTTTTTGAACACGTTTATTCATATAATTTCACTGTAAACACAATTAACAATCTCGTTCTTCTCAGATACATCACTTAATGAGTCCAATGATCGAACTCTTGAGAGAGCTACATAGAGTTAGTTGCCCGTGACTGAATACAGGTTTCGGAATGTATAAGCAAATTCTGTCAAAGGTCTGTCCCTGTGACTTGTTGATGGTCATGCAAAAGCCCAAACGTATAGGAAACTGTCTTCATTTGAATTTGAAAGGCATATTTGTATCAGATGGAACCTTTTTCCTTTTGCGGGGTGTCGAAGGCTCCGCCTCCAATAGTACACTGTACCGGTACGAGTACACGCACCTTGACAGCAGGTTGAGCGTAGGGAGAAGGGATCATGGCATTTGGAGAGCAAGTATCAGATGGAATGAAAGTATGCGCGCTAGGAGAACAGTATCTGGATTCAATACGTAGACATGGATTCGGGTAGAACTTGGGAAGCGTTAAGCGCTATTCGTATTGGAAGTAGATTTAGTGCGAGTGTTTTAAAGGGAACGTTTCGCAAGGTGGCAGTCAATATTGGGGGAAAGGGGGGGGGGGGAGGGTCAAGCCAAGAAGAAGGGAAGGATCACAGCCGCGGAGGGGGGAAGAGGATTGAAAAGAAGGGGCAGAGGAGGATGGGGGAGGGCATTTGAGCACAAGGAGGACGAATTGATTGTTAGTCCCATTGGAAGAATTTTTCAAGTGTTTGAAACACACCTAAGGCTTATATAGGGCGAGTCAATAAATTAGGTGAATTTAATCTGACAGAGGGGCCGCCATTTTGACAACTGACTGTCAGTGACAATATTGCCAACTTTATACGGAAACTACGAGTACTACATGTTCAGACATGCAGTACTGAGTTCATGAGTACATAATGGGTACATATGTCTGTGAAAAATGTAAATTCACCTTATTTACTGACTCACCCTCGTGTGTGTGTGTGTGTGTATATATATATATGTTATTCTCTGTACTTTAGTTTAGTTTGTGTCACGTGACTAAATACCGCGTCAATCTTTAAAACTGCACTTTGCGAAAGAGTATGTTAGTTATGGTTGTATGCTTCCAGCGCTAACGTTCGTTGCATAAGTTGGAAATGACCGATATAAGACCAGATATAAGCCTCCAGGCAAGACTAGATCAGAGGTGGGCAAACTTATCTGCATGGCGGGCAGCAATGATGGCTGCAAATCCTTCAGCGGATTCGAGTTAAAATCGGAAGTTAACTATAGAGATTCCGAGGTATCATACAAGTAAAAATCAATCTATAGTCTGTTCACTATCTAAAGTCTCTTGGCCTTCATAGAGCAAGTAGCCAATCACGAACGTTTCCCCTTCCATCGCCCCTCACAACCTTCGCGCGGGAGGACAGATACCCAATCACGAACAGCAACAACAAGGAAACGGCGGTAGAAATGGCAACGCAGACCAATGTGAACGCTTCGAAATCAAGAGTACACTGAGTTCCCCCCACTACCTTCCCAAACGAACCGGCTCCTATTGGCTGCTGCTCAGTGGCGTTTTCAAGGCCAGATAGTGAACAGACTATAAATTACGTTTTTAGGATTAATATTTCAACATTAAATGTTTTATTATCACAATTTGAATAAATATGAATTTGTGACTGATATTTACGGATCTCTTCGCGGGCCGTATGTTGCTCGCCTCCTGAACGATGATACGTATTGGGCGCATTGACAACCATCTTAGAATATTTGATTTTAAGAAGGGTGCTACAGGAAAATTAAGTCTTTGTGATCGAGCAATCATTTATTAACCTAATTAATACAGAAAGAGTTGCATTACAGCAGGGTTTCCTCAACTGTGTTCCGCGAAATTTTATTTGGATTCCGTGAGAGACACTGGGATGAGTGTTTCTAGGGAAATTCTTGGGTGTTTTCCGAGTCTCAATGATTTCACATTGACAAATTAAAAGTACCAAAGACTCGTTGATTCAACACCCGTCCGACCTGCGTACAACAGAGAATATTTTCCACCTCCAAAAGAAACAATGAATTGGCTTCACAATCCTTTTGTTGCAACTGGATATGTGCCAGAATTATCATTAAAAGGAGACATATATTTGATATTTTCATTGATTTTGCATTAAAAACTAAATGTCATAAAATGGAAATTATGAAATTTCGGATTGGGCTTTAAACAAAATATCCTAAGATTGCCTTTCTTGCCATAAAATGTCTTATGCATTTTGCGCCAACATATCTCCGTGGGAGTCACATCTCTAAATATATTTCGCAACAAAAATCATACGGAGGAATAGGCCCTATGCAGAACGTGACCTGCGCTTACAGCTAAAAACCACCTCTCCCGATATCGAACCACTGTCCAAGGATAAGCAATCGCATTCAAGTCACTAAAATTTGTTTTGGTAAGATATCAAAATTCTCCTATAAATATTGGCTTAAAATAGGTATCATTTATTTTTTATCTATTTCTAAACTGAGAATTACGTTTGTGAATTTAAAATAACTGTATACTGTAGAATAAATAAACTATGCAAATCAAAATTACGAGTACAAAGTTTAGTTTACTGCCATTTGGCTTGCCACCTCTTGGTTAGAATTCCGGGAGAAAAATATTTACGTCACAACCACAATTTTGTTTCACTTTCAGGAACATCTCATTAAATAATCTTCATTATTTTTATGTGAAAACTGCCATGCGGTTCGTATAAAGCAAGGGTGCGGAACCTTTTTTACATGGCGGTCCGCAAAGTGATGGCGAATCCTTCGGGAGAGGGGGGGCGAATTGGAAGTTGCCAATGCCTCGGTGGGCCTGATTAAAGGTTAAATTGAAGTTACTGAGAAATTATAAGGTATCATAGAAGTGAAAATCAATTCTAAATTAGGTATTTAGGATTACCATTTCAGTATTAATGCTTTATTATCACTATTTGGATTAAAAATGTGAATTTATGTGTTAAATTTTACGGATTTCTTTTTCATCATTGCTTCGAGGGCCGGCGGTTCCCTGGTATAAAGCATAGCCCGAGCCACGTGCGGATCGCCAGTTTGTCAATCCAGCCTCAATATGGATCTAGAAAATTAGTTTTTGAATTCACAGGATTTAAAAAAGGGTCTCCCCGTTCGTTTTCACAAAAGGTTTTCAAATTTCATCGACTTTCACCAGAATAATCCAGTTTGGTAATAAGACATCTCTCATAGACTAGTGGAAGAGCCATGCGTACATCTGTTAAGGTAATTACCAAAGTTTGAAGACTCGTTGGGATAAAATTACAATCCACGACGCTCAGAATAATCGTTATTCGACGGGAGCCAACTGTACTAGCGTGAAATACCCTCAGCTCTAAATATCAACCAGTGACATATCTAGTGAAATTCACGTATTTGTCTCACAATATTTAAATTACGAAAACTGTCAAAATCGACATAAGAAAGTCGACACATTGAAGCCCTTACAATCTTATACACTTAAGCATTCGATTACTGAAATTAGCTCGCCTTTCTTGTTAACGACTAAAGAGACAAAAAATATAAAATGCACATGGGCACTCGAATTAAAAAATCAAAGCACGCATTTTGAATGCCGTATGGGACATTTAAATCACAAATAAAATTATATTAATATCAGTTACACCAGGCCAATGCCAGCGTGTATTACAGCTTTCATTGGACTGGTTTACTTTTATCGAAGTTCCGAGACCTCAATACGATGCAATTAACTTTCGGGCGTAATAACGAGTTAAATATATTCATACACAAAATTATATATATATATATAAGTTGTGTCTCTCTTGTGCTGACGAAGGGATCATCCCGAAAGCTCTAACCTCTACAAATGTCTCTCTCCAACACCCCAGCGGCTCTCCTTTCGGTAAGTGTTCACTGGGTTTCCTTCAACACCTAGTTGCCCTAAATATATATATATATATATATAATAAATTTTTATATACCGAATTTTTAAAAAATGTAATAATTTGACAAAGAAATGTAGGACATGAAATTGTTTTTTTCAATTTCTCGAAAAAGAGAAGCAAGCTATTTCAAAACCGGCTACTCTGCAGATATGAAAAAGGCCTTTCTCCTGCGCGCCTCGACGGAACATTTCAATTTCCTAGCAGACTGCGAGCAGATAAGAGGAAAAACGCGTAATGAGAAAAAAATTACAAAAAGTGCCGGCCTCTCTTTTATTTCTCTTTCTCGATTTAACTCACGTTAAACTCGAGAATGAAAATATGCGAGGAAAATTCCATAGGGGAAGCTTTTGAAGGCCTAAGGTCCTACCGGGATGCGGAATACTCGAAAACTGATCCGACCCTTTCCTTCTCGAATGAGAAAAAATAAAACTTGGAATATTAGGCATTTCTGCAATTTTTTATATCAAGAAAAATCCGACAGTCCACTCCATACGCAACTGTAATGGATTCCAAACAATAATGATCGAGTTTTACGCCTTAAGGGGTCATAAAAATGAATTATTATCCATCTATTGAGAAAATTAATATGTTTTATTCGGCGTTGTTATGGGCTACAAGGGTTGCTACGAAAAAATAAAAGAAACGTAGCTTCCAATGGCAAACGGATAAATACTGAATGACTACGTAAAAAAATATAAGAAGACATTTGCGTGTTTCGTATGATACCTTGGTTTTGTAGAGAATATGGCAAAAATTAACCGGAAAATTATTAATACATTGAGGGAAATAATACGAAGAGAATTAGTACAAGTAAGGAAAGAACCAATTAATCAGATATTAAGGGTGGTTTTCTTAAATTGTCCCTCACTACACCCCTTGGGCTGTCCCATGGAGTATCCAAATTTAAACCGTAGGAAGAACTTATGAACACGAAAAATCCCTCAGAATTTGATTGCTCTAACTTAGAATGGCATAGAAGTATATAAAAAGGGTAGGAGACTGCGGCGAGATGGATGTTTCAAACTTAAGAAAAAACTCCTTAGCCGCACAACGTAAATATTTAGAGACAATACAAACAGTAAAAGGTATAGAAGTAGTTCACCGGACACCGAAGTATGACGGACGGACTGACGGACAAAACGATTACATTAGCGGATTTTTTCCCAAAAAAAACGTTAAAAAAAGAAATTAAAACATCCGAATTAGCCTGGAGAGGTAATTCCATCGCGTAATTTCACAGATACATCTCCGACGGCAAATTGATAATAAAAAAAATACCCCTCGCCAACATAAAGGGATATCTGGACGAGCTCGGCGGACATGTTTACGCGACACTTCGAGGTCTCTCTTCAATTTCCGCTAATGCTCCGCCCTTTTCGCAGCAGCAGAGACGAAAAACGAACGAGCCCCATTTCTCGAATTTCCACGTTTACTCGAGAAGATAGGCCGGAGAGGAAATTGTCGCGTGGGGTATTCAGGGCATGTCAACCATTTAGCACCCAACGCAAAGGAGTGAGTGAGAGAGAGATATGGAGGAGGAAAAGTGGATCGGCTTCGCGCGTCGGTTAGGAGAGAGGGAAGGGTGACATAAAGATCGTCAACCAGGCTGAGTCACACGCCCTCCGGTGACAGACGATGGCGGAAATGGCTTTTGCGGACGCCGCATGCGTTCGCACACTTAGCCACAGAATTTATTTTTTTTTTTAATCCGGCGATCGCGAAAGGAAAGCTAGAGAATTGCGGCAACACTTCAAGTTTGGCACGTGCACGGTTCTATGAGAAAAAACTAAGGGAAACCAATGACTGCGATAAGCGATAAAGAGCGACTCAAAATATTTAATATATCTAAATCAATTTGTAAAATGAGGAAAAATAACATTAATGGAATATCGATCTCGCAGCAACTGTATGTTTACTTAAGCAAAGATATGATTGGCTGAGAAAAATTGGTTCATATGCGCACACTTAAGAGTAACACGTGTCTAATAATTTTAGGTTTACTCGCGTAGAATATAATGTTTATTAAGCTTCCCACGTGTTCAAGAAATTGTAACACTTTAACTCGTATTCATCGAGACATGATTTAGTTCTTTCCCATTATGCTTATGACGTTTTAAAACGAAATCATTGATTTAGTGACGTTTAGATTTCGTAAGTGGCTAAACTAAACGCATATATATATGTAATATCTTTTAGCTAGAAGCTGCTTAAGTAACCTATTCGAGCAAAAGTTTGCAAGTACAGAATCTTGGTGAGAAATGAACGACTAAAACTGTTTAAAATTTTTAAAAAGTCGTCCTTCCAAGGCCTTCACAAACTACAGTGTGGAACACTCTTAATTAAACGAAGTATTCGTGAAGTCTGAAAAAATGCATTTAAAAAATTACGTTTCTTCATCAAGACTAGATCCCACGCCCTCTGTGGGCAGACAGACATTTCCCATCAAACCGCCGCGCCGCCATAACAGAGACATTCAAAACCTTAAAAAACTCCACTGCAGCAAGTCCGAAATACAAAATCCTAAAGGTTAACATCCTCTATATGTGTGTGTGCGTGCGTGGTTACAAGTTGGCCATTAGGCCAGCAGGCAACTTTAGTCTTTACAGACTCTGATGCATATAAAAATATTGTTTCAACATATTAAAACATACAATTTTTCTTCTAAACCTTTTCTAAATATTACAATATTACATCACTTCCAAATGGCATTTGCAATTTCAACAAATAAAAGTAAATCTACATTTGTACCATATGCATTTAAACTACCGACTAATGTAATGATAACGTAATGCAAGGATTTTCAGGGTTCTTGGAAGGTCTTCGCGGCTACCGAAGCGGTCCCGGGGCTCACCAAGTCCCCACCCTTTAGGCCAGTGATGGCGAACCTATGGCACGCGTGCCATAAGTGACACGCAAGACGATTTTGGTTGACACGCCAACGAAAGGCGAAAACCATACAAAGCATTTATCGTATTGATTTAACGCCGCAAAAACATTGGTTTTATTTAGTTAACTATTGTAA
This sequence comes from Uropetala carovei, assembly GCA_036926305.1. NCBI lineage: Eukaryota > Metazoa > Arthropoda > Insecta > Odonata > Petaluridae > Uropetala > Uropetala carovei. Next base: position 8,051,062 of record JAXCHB010000033.1, on the reverse strand, counting down.
ACGTTAGTTTTACGGTTACAATCTTATTTATTGATCTCGAATTTCATTTAGTTGGCACCCGAAAAAAATCAAGAGCTTTTTGTGGCACGCGAGGCGGAAAAGATTCGACAAATTCGGTAATATTGGCACGCGGACTATAGAAGGTTCGCCATCACTGCTTTAGGCTATTCTTCAGCGGGCCGCATTGAAAGATGCCAATGCATAGGCGGGCCAGATTAGAGTTTAAATCGGAAATTGCTTAGATTCTTAGGCATCATACATAAGTGAAAACAATCACAAACAAGGATTTTATGACAAAATTTTCAAAACTAAAGGTTTTATTGTCATAATTTCACCAAAAGTAATACGGAATTGTGTTAAATTTTACAGATCGCTTTTTCACCAAAGCTTCGCGGACCGCATGGAATGCTCTCGAGGGCCGCATACGGCCCGCAGGCCGTGGTTTGCCCACCCCTGCTCTAAAGCTTAAACGGTAGAGCAAAAATGAATGAAATCTCGTAATTAGGCATTTTATTATGCTGAGCAGAGGCTATGAAGAAATGGCTGATATTGCTTAATAATTAAGGGAAGTTTAATCTACGCATTTTTAACAACAATTTGATTTTCTCAAAAACGGCTTTAACGATTTTGATCAAATTTCGAACAGTAACTTGAGTTTACCTCTTCAATAATACTACATAGTTCACATTTATCAAAAGATGAATATAAGGCTAGTTTATTCTTGGACAACTTTAACAAAAATTGGATTTTCTAAAAACCGGCTCATACAATTTTCATTTTCTAAATATAACTAAACAACGCACTTGTATATGGGAAAGTTTGTACAATGTATGTTGTACCGATTTTTTCATTATTTCTTCATATTGCGGCGGTCTTTTTGAGGTCGTACGTCAAATTTGTATCGTAAGACCGAAATTTCGTAAACCGAATGTTCGTAAATCGGGAGTTTACTGTACACACAAACAAGCGCTACGGAGGGTACTTTTCCCACTATGATGTAATACAGCTTAGAATTTGAACTTTAAGCATAAGTATATTATTTATGACAGCAACAAAATCAAGTTTTTAAATAAAACACGTTCACTCGAGAAACTTTTCTCAACCTTTCCACGTTATTTGCGAAGGACCTTCGGTAGTAAGATGTAATACGGCTCAGTTGTTTTAAAATTCGGAACGAGATCAGTGATTGAAAAACAAGTTTCTTATCGCAATTCAACCGACTGGCCAATTTAAGTACGTAGAAGGATATATAGCAGATAATAGACTATTGATTTTCCACTATCGTGATGATTCATCGCGCAACATAATGTACATATTTAGAACGGAATCGTATTCGAAGGGAAGATTTCTGTCTCAGTTAATGCATTACTCGATCAAGTTGAAATTTTAAAAGCATACCTTAATCAGAGAGTTCCAAGTAATTAATTATTTGACGCATCTAAAATAGATTGGTGACGGACGATTTTACGCCCTTGAAATATTTTTTTTAATCGAAAGAAATTTTAAAAAATCTGATGTGGCCAACACATGACTTTCTCCATATTTGGGGTATAGATATTTAAATTATTATGAATAATATTACTAGGCAAAATTATTATTTCGTATCGTAAAAGAAGACACGTCCTTGTTGCCGTAAATTACGTATATTTTGAATGATTACAGAATTCACCGCTACATGGTGTTGGAGCTGTATACTGGTATTAAGATAAAACGAAATATATCCGAAATAGATGGTTCTACGAAAATTAGTTTCAAACAAAACTTGGAAGAAATATTATTCTCTACAACTTTGGTCCTTACGAAGATTACCAATAACGACGTTTTAAAGGAGATATTTGACAGAAACCGAAAAAACATTATTTATAAATAACTCCTAAACAATAACTGCTATAGAAAATTGTTTCAAATGAAAGTTGTAGGAAATTACATTCTCTATAACTTTTGTATAGAATTGTAAATACAAAAATGATATTTTAACCAAGAAATATCGCAAAAACCGAATCGGGTTTCGAATAAACCTCGACTTCCGGTTATCCGTTATTGTCCAAAAACTAATCAGTTCTTTGTGCTCATGTAGGAGTGTTAGATATGAAGTTTGGTAACGATATGGCACGTACTTTTTGAGTTAGAGCGCCCACACTAACATACACACACACACGTACACACCCACAGACATCATTCCGAAAATAGTCTAAACGTGTTCTAGGGACCTCAAAACATGTATTTCCGTTGAAATCTCGAAGTCGATTTTTTTCATGAATACAATACTTTCCCATTACTACGTATGGAGAAAGTAAAAAACACCTGAGAGAATTTGAGAATTAAAAGCGATGGAAAAAATTATATTAAATTATAGTTTCAACTTCATACAACCTAAGTTAGGATTCGAATCGGCTCCCTTACTTCCAACGAATGATTTGCCTGAAAATTGAACCGCGCGATTCGTGGAATGGGATCTTTCCATTCGGGCACAAACTTCATCTGCTAGAGAAATCATACCACCGAATTTCACTTCACTGCCTCAAGCGCTTTTTAATTAAGAAAGTTGGTATGCAAAACGAAACCATAAAACCATTTTATTAAATAAAGCGAGCAAAATAATTACTTCCGCTGAAACTACGAGGTCAGGGTTAAGGTTTAACCCGGATTCCCGTTGCTTAGAATTACGTAGCAATACAAGATAACAATTTTTTTGAAAAAATACCTTGGCTTACGTGACTTTTCAAAAGAAACACGCTCTGGAATCCTTGGATAAGGAGAAAAATAACTAACAGCACGGAGTCGACGCTAAAGGTAACACGCGAAGGCAAAATTCAACCTAAGGGCATTACATAACGATTGCCGATATTCCACAGAGGAGGAAAAATGGGATGCTTCAAGCTTTTGTTTAAAAGAAAGCCACTAGATGTATTATATCCGGCGAAGGCAATTTTTATTATTTGCATACCACTCTCGCACGAATTCATTATACGGCGGAATCCGAATACTTTTAAAGGCCGCGAGATCTAAAGGCTTCGTAAAACAAAAGGGAGAGAAAAATAAAAAATTATCGCCTTTCAGCGCCAGTTACATAGGAGGGAAAAAAACGCCGACGTCACGATAAATACCGATGCATGAAATATGCGAACAATGGCACTCGAGTTTGAGCGAAAAAGGGATCGGAGTTCTTCATATTTTATCGTTAATTAACGAGCTACCACCTGATCGTTTTGACCTATTAAAAAAAGTTTCAAAATCCGTCGATAATACCGTAGAAATTCCTGATAGACTAAACAACTCACCGATAAACTGCGAGAGTCGGCTGGCCTTTAATATATATATATATATGGATTTTAAAAAATAACTATTAACAGATGTAAAGCTCGAGGAGAACTGCCAAACAACTAGCATAGAATGGAATTAACTATTCAGTAGAGCACGACGAATTTACTTTACCAAGTCTCCATTTGCATTTGCGAGATGGTATTTTTCAACGTAAAATTTGATACATATTATACATATGAGTACACGTTACAAGAGTTACCTGGATAGGAAATAAAAATGAAGATTTTAAACGCGGATTAGATTCTTTTACACTACTACCAAAAGAAGCTTTCTCGCGTAAAAAATGTAGCATAGGTTTCAACGACTCCGAATTTGAGGGTTACAATACGAATTTCGCTGCTCTCGACGCGTAATTGGAAATTCTACAGCTGTCCTTCTTGCAAATATTTCAGAGCTTGAAATTTATGATTCAATTAGTACGACGAGTGATAATTATGGAGGCTTCGTATGCGTCGCATTATGGCAACGGCCGTTTAAAAATGTATTTTCGAGCAGTGCCGTAACTAGCGCGGGGCAAGCGGGGCATCTGCCCCGGGCGCAACTAAGCAAAGGGAGCAAAAAATCCAAATAGTAATTAAATAAACTAGAGAAAATAATTTCTTTAAGGGGGAGAGGGCGCATATTTAGTAGTTTGCCCCGGTCGCTAAAAAATCTAGTTACGGGGCTGCGTTCGAGTATATATGATTCGAACTTTCGATTACTCACGAATATGATATTTCCATCAGTTATAGTTCCGAAAAAACGAATGGAATACTATAACAAGAGCCAGGAGAAGACATTTTTTGCGCCCGAGGCAAAGTTCGGAAATTAAGCCCACCCCCCTCCCTAATGAAAGTATACAGTACACAATTTTATCTCTCCAAAATAGTTTATTTACTGAGTAGGAGAAAAATAAACATACAAAATATATTTTAAATTATGAAACGCGCTTAAAAGTTCAAATCGTCATTTGTCGCTCTCCCAAGGGCGCTGCACCCCTGGCGGGTGCCTCACTCGCTTACCCCTTATCTCGGCTCTGCCTATAACTCAAATTATTTCCGTTTTCCTTCAAGTTTCGAGTCGTAAAATATCAACTGTACCCATTTTCTATTTTACTTTCTCCATATACGTAGTATAAAGTATTGTTTTCATAAAAAAAATAGTCTAAAGGTGTTCTAGGGGCCTCAAAACGTGTATTTCCGTTGAAATCTCGAAGTCGATTTTTTTCATGATCAGATACTTTCCCTATACTACGTATGGAGAAAGTAAAAAATCGAATTCGAGATTTCAACGGAAATACACGTTTTGAGGTGCCTAGAAAACGTTTTGACTATTTTCTCGATGTTGTCTGTGTATGCGATTGGAATTTTTCTAAAAACCGATAGTCTATTAGATACTTTGATCCCTAGAGCATGTTTAGACTATTTTCGGAATGATGTCTGTGTGTATGTGATTGTGGGCACTCTTAACTCGAAAAGTACTTGCCATATCATTACCAAATTTCATATATAACACTTTGGTATGAGCAAAAACAGCTGATTAGTTTTTGGACAATACCGGTTAACCGAAAGTCGGTTTATTCGAAACCCGATTCGGTTTTGGCGAAATCTCCGTTAGCACATCATTGTGTGTGGATGGATGGATGTATGTGATTGTGGCCGCTCTAACTCAAAAAGTACTTGTCATATTAATATCAAATTTCATATATAACGCTTTAGCATGAACACAAAGAACTGATTAGTTTTTGGACAATATCGGTTAACCAGAAGTCGACGTTTATTCGAAACCCGATTCGGTTTTTGCGATATTTCTCCGTTAAAACATCATTATTTTATATACAATTCTATACAAAGGTTATAGAGAATGTAATCTCCTACAACTTTTATTTCAAACAATTTTCCACAGCAGTTATTGTTTAGGAATTATTTATAAATAATCGGTTTTTTCGGTTTCCGTCAAATATCTCCTTAAAAACGTCGTTATTGGTATTATTCGTGAGGACCAAAGTTGTAGAGAATGATATTTCTTCCAAGTTTTGTTTGAAACAAATTATCGTAGAACCTTCAATTTAGTAGATAATTAATTTATTCGTAAATTTTTAGTATACACCATCTTGCGGTGAATTCTGTAAACATATTTAAAAAATATAATTTACGGCAATAAGGACGACTGTATTCTTTTACAATACGAAATAATAATTTTGCCTTATTCATAATAATTTAAATATCTATACCCCAAATATGGAGAAAGTCGTGTTGGCCACATCAGATTTTTTAAATTAAATTTCCAATTTCGGGTATTACTCTCCTATGCTTCGGAGGCGTGTCTCGCATACGGAATAAGTCCATACCGCTCCACATCCTTCGCTACGCGCCACCGATATCATTTTTAAACTTGGTCGCCACACGTCGCCGGCATTCCGACCGACGCTTTTTTCTCTTATCACGAACGAATCCGAAATTCATCCACGCGAACCGTCACCTCCGTAAATTCACGGGTCGAGACGCCAAGAGAAAAGTGATAACACGTATCTTCGGTACAAGGATAAGGATATCCTTCTGAGCATTTCCAACCCGAGGCGTCTTTCCATCCTCATCTCATATTCCATATCTCCACCCCCTTCGCCTCACCGCCATCTTATATCCAACTCCCATTAGAAGTCCACCCCCGACACTTCCGACCGTCTCCTCTCACCCTCCCCCTATCCCTCGAATAAGGTCACACGGAATCGATAAGAGAGAGAGAGAGACAGAACGGGGCACATCAACCACAAATCTGCGTCGCTGCAGAATCGACGTACATCCTCTCTTACATTCCCTTTAAAAAAATTAGAAGAACGTTCCAGGTGTAGACGTCATCTTAAGTGGACCTTAAAAAAATCAAACGTCGAGAGAAATGTCGAGAGTTATCGGGGAGGTAATCCGAGACACCCTGTAAGGCCGTTTGCGTCACAGATGCGTCGGACACACATTTCGTTAAATAAGTGCCACCACCTTCACCATCTCCGTCTTCTTAAGACGCCGAGACCGCGACACCCAAGCTTATCTACCCTCTGACACCCCCCCTCTCTTTTTCTAGACGACGGAGCGTAAAACAACACACGATCGCACCCCGCAGAAATGTATTGCGTTATAATCAGGCCGCAAATTACGACAATCCAGGCGAATAGAACCGCAGAGAATGAGCCTGACCGACACCACCGTCCACGAGACAAACGAGAGCATGGGCCTTTAAAAGAGAACGTAAGAATCCGCATTGCGGGAGTTATTTTATGAAGGCTGGGGGAATTGAGAAATGCATTATACGATGTTACTTCCTCAGGATAAAATTTCCGAAAAAAGGGAAGAATTCGTGTGCTTTTCCCAGGGAAATAACACTTGCGGTTTAGAACGACCCGTTTTTTAGCTGATGCAAAACAAATCTTAGAAGATTGTGCAACTCCTGAAGACAACATGGTTGAGTATACCAAGATGCTCGTCTCAGTTGAGAAGTAGGTAGCCGTCCTAAGGAACAATTCAAAGCTCGCTGACCTTCCCGTAAGATTTAATCAAACATTTATAGCCACAATAATTACTTTCGAGGAGTTTTTGGTTGGAGGCAACAGGTCATCGTAGATTAGCTACTGTTTATTGTGTGCCAATGACTTTAAGTTCAAAAGACTAGCCTAAACCAAGGGTCGTCAAACTGCAACGCGTAAAAATACGATGAAAAGGCTATCCGTAAAATCTAACAGGCAATTTCATGTTTATTAATTGCAGTCATAAAATCCTTAACGTTGAAATAATAGGATACTATTCTTTATATTAACTTCCTGTGGTATTATATTATGCAGCCCGCCGAAGCATACTACCAATGCGGTCCACCTAAGCATTCGGAAAGCCAATGCGGCCCCAGTTGCGGATCCAGGGGAAAGTAAATGTGGTAATTACCCCTCCCCAAGATTTCAGAACGCCAAAACATTACTAAAAAAATAACAGAAGAAATGTTACTCTTTTAATGCATTTATTTTGGTGGGCAATATATATTCCATTTCCTTTTTCACATTAAAATCTGTATCCTTTTGAAGACATTTTCAAATACTTCATTTTTTCATCAATATATATGATTACCCTCCTCCCCTACCCCAGGGCTGAAGCCTGGACCTGCCCTTGTGTGACCTGTCATGTTGAATTTGTCCATCCGTCACCAAAACTATCATATAGATTGCATTCAATACTTGACAACAAAAATGTATGAGTTTTAACTAGAATAATGCAAGAAAGACTTTCTATGAAACGAGTTACAAAGAGTTAAACTGTCTCCATCTGGTCACTGACTTACCTGCATTTCATGCATGGATGAATGGAAGACACTGATGCTGACAGACTATCTATAAGAATACATACACGGGAAATTTTAGTATTATTAGAATTTTTATTATTTTCCGAAGATATAACCGTTCTACAACTAACAATGTTCTTTCTCACAATAATACCATCAAGTAGGTAACCAAGCTACGAATATCACAAGTTCTAAAATTCTCTCTTCGTATTGCTATAAGCTGTTATAAATACTTTTTAATGATTTTATTTTGCCTTCGAATTAAATAAAGCGTTAATGAAAGATGCAATTTCTCAAATACTTGAAAAACAGCACCATTACATCCTTTACGTCTATTGCACCAAATAAATAAATTATTTTTTGTTTTTATGAGACATTTATTGCAAAACAAAAGTCACGAAACGGCCTAGTTCATTTTCCGATATTAACGCTCGATCAAAAAAGTACAAAACCCTACCTCCAATTAAAAAAAAACATTCCCCGGCAAATCACGGGTCAAAATTTCAGAGGAATTGGCATTTTTGCGAACCCGGAAAAAGCTTCATTGGCGATAAAGAAAAAAGAGCGAGAGAAATCCCTTTCCCAAATGGGACCGGCCGCAAATAAACCGAGGCGATTCCAAGGAAAAAAGGGATCGCAAAGGGGAGAAAATCGCCTTCGGCCACGCCAACCGAGAGGAAAAAAAAGGAGTCATGCAGATGTTACGCCTTTACTCTGGAAGTGGTTCGGTCGATATCGGCGGAGTCTTGAGACCGCTCGCGCTGGGAAATATCGCGTAGAGTGTAACATGCGTGCGCCGACCGACGTCCTGAGCCATACGAGTGGTATCCGAGATGGTTATCTCTCCACGCAGGGATTACCTGCGACTTCATTGAGGCCCCCAAATGAGTCACTCCTTAGTGGAACTGGGTTGCAGGAGGGGGACGTACGGTGAGGGAGGGGGGAATAATGGTGTAGGAGGGAGAGAGGGGGGGGGCACGAATTCGCGACGCGTGGAAGGCTACGGGAGTATAATTTTTAACTGTCTGTGGGAAGATATAAAACGGCTGAATGTGAAATAAGAAAATGCCATATGCAAACTAGCCGTCGTCAGCGGTTGTTCGGCGAGCGTGCACTGGTAAGGATACAAAAATCGGTGAACATTGAGGAAGGCTACAGAGCAGTTGAAATGCTCAGTACGTCGTGCGTTGAACGATTTATGAATGCCCGGGTAACCTATTTCATACCCCGAAATATATTCTTTGAAACCAGAAACGAAAAATTCGTTACTTGCTTAAAAGCAATTTTTCGAGGTTTATCGAAATTGAAGTCGGCGAAATAATTTTGTAAGCATAGATTTAAAAAATAAACGTACAAACTTCATTAAAACGAAAATACCCATTCTTCCTGATGTGCTAAAGACATGCAATGCATGAGCATCAAATGGAACCGGTGATCCATTTCGGAAGGAAAAAATAACATCTAGAAAAAAAAACTTGACACAAAAAAACTAGAATTCGATTTCGGTCAAATCTAAACCTTACTTTAGATGTTATCGAATAAATAACCTCTCGCAAACACGCCTGCAATTTTTTTGCTCGAGTATATTTTGGAAGAAAACTTTTCGGCGTCCCTTTATAGATTTTTAAATCGAATGATTTTCGAGTTTATTTTTTGCGAATGAACACAGGATGGAAAGGCACGTCGACCACGTGATTCCATAATACCGGCAAGGATGGCTTAAAAAATTTAGTAAGCAAACTAATAAAATATTCGAGCAAGGATTACACGAAGTCCTAGATTTACGCCGAGGATGCGTTCCAGAAAAAAAAACGCCAAGTGGGAACACACGACGTTAAATCTTAACCAATGATATGCATTTGAGACAATGCGTTCCCGGGGATAGTTTTTTTCCCTCCTGCAGAAAAGAATACTTAATTTAAAAAACCTATATTAATCAATAACGATCGTAAATAAAAGCGACTCAACAAAAATAGCGGTCTGGATATGCGAAGGAGGGATTAGTTATGGCAAGAATCAGGACTGTCTGTCTCCCATGTGAAGGTGACAGGTTCGAATCTCACTCCCCAATGCTAGCTTTGCCCCTGCGCCTCCCTCAGGCTTCGGTAATACATTGCGCAATATTCACTTGTAAATTATTTTGAAGTTTTTTTCGAAAGGAACATTACATCGGAATGACATCTTACAATAATATATTTTCATTTTATTGCTAGAGTTCCGTCCGAGTTGTACCAGGTCCTCCACGTTGTCCTATCATAGATCCAATTCCAGAGAACGGTACTGTGGTAGTTGCTCTCCACATCGTAGTAATTTAGCCGTTAAAGTCATTCCTGCCGTGCCTACAGTAATTTTAGTAATATAGCAAGCCAACATAATTTCTTTGGGATCTGTAACCTACTGGCGGTACTTATGCATAGCGTCAGATGCACGAATGGAGATTGTGAATAAAATACGACGTAAATCGAAGGCTTAATGTACCTTCATTTGTACTAGCGCAAGGTTAAATTTAAATAACATATTCTCCATACACGGGTACTCCGCACGGTTGAAGAATCTTCGATTAAAGTAAATCTACGTCCACCTCCGGCTAAAACATCCCCCTTTCCAAGAACTTGTTATCACCATCTATTAAAGCGACGTCGACGGAAAAAACGCACTCGATTCGCCAAAGAAAATGCCGGCCGTTCGAGAAAACAAAATAACGTAAAAAAGTGGTGTCGACAAGTCGATGAAACGTTTTGTATTTGGAATTCCGGTAAATGATTTTTCCGCAACCGACCATATAGGCTAAGAAAAGAGAAAAAAATTATCAAAACGACTCTGTATCCGCCGGCTAACACGCAAAGCGTTTTTATCCTTGGCCTCTAAAAATTTAAGTCAATTACAAAGTTAAAAGTACGCCGAGGGAGAAAAAGTATGTTTGGCTGAGAATGAAACGAGACACTTTCCACCAGAACTTTTCTTTAATTAAATGAATGACGCATCTAACTGCTACGATAATGTCTGAGTAAACCGAATTCGACTCAATTCAGAAAGAAAAACCAAACTATTTACACAGAAAATGATTTTTTTACCACCTATATTTCATTTCGATGGTAAAATTCAGTAGGAAATATTCATAACTAGTGGAATTTTGCATGTTTTCTTTTTGCATAATAATAAAATGAAATTTAAATAAAGAACTTATGAAATCATAAATTTCATTTTAGCTTAATACTTAATTCACGCATACCCAGCAGGTATACCAGTTCTTCGCTCGCGTCATTGGCCTCACGCTCTTAAGTCTCATTAATCAAATGGTGAATATTTGGTAGGAATTGGACCATCTCACATCGTGTTAATTAAAAGACGTTTTACACAGATATACAAATACATTCTAGATATACCCATATAACCTATTCAACTTAAAAACTCAGCTCGATAGATGGTTTTTATAAATCTTTCGCGGGTTACCTACCTGACAAAAAATCAAGGTCGCCTGGATCCCGCGGGACGCAAAATAAAAAAAGTTCAGATGTTACTTTCTCGTACAACCTCCCCCGCTTCAGTATGAATCACGAAAAGGTAAGCACGTTACGTAAATCGAGGAACACACTCGAAGCTTTAACGCATCGGTGCGGATGAATGACTCTCGTGACGCAAAGCCTCCAACGACTACGACTATGCCTGCCACCAATGAGTGGTTTTTTTTATAAGTGCAGAACCTGAATAAAAACCAGACCGCCACGAGGAGTCCTTTTATTCTTTTTCTTTTTTTTTTAATTCGTTTGAAATCCAACTTTCCAAACAACTAATGCAGTCTCCCCACCCTATAAATTGTGCGTTTGATTGATAACGATGAAAAGTTCCATTTAATTGACAATTATTAAAAGGCGAAAGTTTGCGACTGATAGTAAAGACAGAAAACGTACGAGGCATGATTTTATTCAGTGGCGGGTTTAAGGGAGGTCGCACCTGGGACGTGCCAGGGGCCCCATGAACATGGACCAGAAAATTTTCGTATATATAATCTTAGATAGGTATATTTATTATATGTCTCTATTTAAAAATCAGTGGAATATTCTCTATGATTCCATAGAAAAACGATCGTTAAGAGTGGTCACATAAGGGGATAGTCGTCATACATTTAGATTGCAAGGCCCCCAACTGCCAGAGGTCCCAGAAGGCGTAAATCCGCCACTTACCGTATTCGTTCCGACCAAACTGGCCAACAAAACTATTTCAACTATTACTGTAATAATCCTGAATAATGATAAAATAATAATCACGGTCCATGGATTGATTTAGCTCATAGTTTGAATAAAGCACTAGGCTTTCTATTTCCAATAGCTGTGACACGCCTCAAAGGTCAAACTGCTTCGAGCGCAGAGGAAAACAGAATTCCGAGCTTTCAGAGGGAAACAAAACCTAATTGATCGCCGAGACACTAAACACAGCGCCTAAAACGCTATCGACGCAGATCCCTCGAATCTATTTTAATTTTCGACGGATTTGCGATGAAATTTATTCTATTGGAAATATTTTGAATTCCCCGTCAGCCGCACGCACCTATCTCCATGTTACATAATATTCAAACGCAAAAAAATCAGACATATTTTAGCGGTTTCGTGACCTACCTCACCTAAAATTTCAAAGGCTTCCCTTTCTCGCGTCTAACCCAAGGAACTCGAGGTAGACGCATCGCCTACCGTAAGTGCATCCAACCACCCAAAAAACAGAGGTACTATATATTTTTAGGACGTTATTCTTTAAAACGAGAAATTCAATCAGCACATTTGATGGAAGAAAGGGAAACTGAATGAGCTAGGTCGGTCGTTGAGCTTTTATCTTCCACTGGACCAAAATAATTTTTTAAATTTGTGTTGCGATGAATGGCGAATTTAAGTTTCCAAAACTGAAACTAACTTAAAGAAAACGAAAATAATCTTGTCGGTGAGGACTCTACAACATTCTACATTTCGTCGAATTACAATTTTTTAAAAGTAAATCTTTTATTAGTACGCAGGGGTCAAATGCTAAATACATATGGGTTTTGTTAGGTAAGTAACGATTTTTTGATTAAAAAGTAGAGGATTAAAGAAGAATTCCAGGGTTACCTCTTCTTATTTTAAAGTCAGTATACGAAAATAACAAGGTATTTAACGCGTGAAAAGTGGGGGGGAGAGCAAACCGAGTTGATTGTAGAGACACTAAATACAGCGCCGAATATTTGGAAAAAAACGAAACAGTGACAAGAGTAATCCTCTACTTCCGGTTGACCAGTTTCGGCCAAAACCTTTCCACACCTTGAATTACTATCAAAAAATCTTAAATATAAAATTTCGTGCTGATCTGATCATTAGTTTTTGAGTTGGAGCGCCCACAAAATTCATACCCCACATCATCGAAAAAATAGTGAAAACGTATCCAGGGGTCCTCAAAACGTGTATTCCCGTTGAAATCCCTAATTCGATTTTGTTCATGGAAATTCACAAAGGAAATTTCGGTAAAAGTAATTCGCATCGTGACGCCATCTAACGCTTCCATCTACGAGGGATTTCAATCGTCCAACGCCAAGTATCAAACGTGATTTGGATAATGGCCAAACCTGTAGTGATCAGGTCAACATTTTTCCACAAGTGTGTGGAAAATGAGTAAAACTAAAGCGCCCCTTACAGGGGAAAACTCAAAAGGACGGTTTATGTAACGCTCAACTCCGCTTTTTATGTAAAATACTTTCCACGCGCACAAACGCATGAGAGGTTTAATTTAGAATTGGCGAACGTACTGGTCGAGAATTTTATATCTCGCAAATAAAGACGATTCAAAATTTACTGCGAAATATTTTAAATCGAACGAAACTTTTTTGTTCTTATGCAGGAACGCAATTTAAATTTCGCTCAAATAGTTTCAGCTGTCCCATTTGTTAAACTGAAAAACGAGAAAACTCGAAAAATCAATGCCTCGAGCAATATACTGCCATTAATTAAAACCACATCCATATCGCTTCTTCTCGCTCACGTTTGATACAAAAATAAAACTTCAAAAATGTTGAATTAAAATACGTAACGCAATAATTCACATGAGACGCAATCGAGTACTGCTGTAGCGGAAAAGGTCAAGGTCAAAAGATCATCGTTTGGAAGGCAAAAGTCGAGGAACTAAGACTCGACTTGGTTAAAGAGTCGTTTATTTTCTTTGCGCAATGGTTGATATGACGAGATTTGGCATCTCTTTTTCTAAATTCATATCAATAAAACCGAAGATAAAAGGTTTCATTTAGCTACTATCAGAGACCCTGACGAAATCTGATGGGCTCTGCAAAATTGATGGAGTACATTTTTCGCAGGTGTGATATTTTCCTCATTCGGAATTCCTCGCAACTATCAATTCACAATAAATTCCCTCCTGCCTACGGCTGCATTTATCTCCCCGAACTTACATTAAGAAGCTGTAGACTAAAAACGATTAAACAAAATAACCGCGATAATTGACTGTTTTCGATCATCCATTGGACATATGTATACGAGGAGACAGGTGATTAATTTTGAAAAATATTTTTCATATTTTGCGTAATATTTATTTTATTTATATTTATTTACGTATTCAAGCTACAATTAGGCTCTTGGCCTGGTGGTAACGGTACAATAGACACATTAACACCATGTCAATTTCATAACTCGTTTATAATTTTATCAATTAGACCAAATATTTTTTGCACTTCTTCCTAAAGACTTTTAGGTTTTTAGGAAAGGGGTCAAAGATATCTCCAGGTAAATCATTCCATTCTTGAATACCTCTGTTCAGAAAGGAGTTTTTTACAACTTCTAGTCTTTGAGGTTTGTATTTGATTTTAAATTATGATCATTTTTACTGTAAAAATTTAGGAGTTTCTAAACTACTACTGAAATTTTTCCATCCCCCCTCGTTACTTACGATCCTGTACATTCCACACAGTCTATTTAATTTCCTTCTTGTTTGTAATGATTCCCACCCCAATAATTCTATCATTTTTGATACACTATCTTTTCTTTTGAATTTATTCAGAACATATCGTGCAGCTTTTCTTTGGACCTTTTCTATTTTATTTACATACGTGGTTTCGCAGGGATCCCATACATTCGTAGAATACTCAAGTATTGGCCTCACTATACTTTTATAAGCCAATTCCTTGGTATTCTTGTTACTCCCTCCCAGGTTCCTCATTATCCAGTGGAGGCTTTTAAATGCCTTTTTCACCACATTTTTAATATGTTGGCCCCATCCTAGATTTGACGATATGTTCAGGCCCAGGTATTTAATGTTGTCACGCTTTAATAACAAATCTCCGAGTAATTTATAATTCCTTAATTCAGTGTTCTTTTTGTTTGTGAAAGTTATTTGTGTACTTTTCCTAACGTTAATGTCCATCTTGTTGACTTTTATCCAGTTTTCCAATTTACCCAAATCCTCTTGTAAGATATCTTTATCTTCTCTTCCTCTTATTCTTCTATATATGATACAATCGTTCGCAAATAGCCGTAAGTCAGAGTCTATACTTTCGTGTAAGTCATTAATGTAAGTCAGGAATAGCAATGGACCCAAAACACTCCCTTGAGGAACGCCTGATGTAACAATTATGTCTTCTGAATATGCTTGCTTTATTCTTACCCTCTGCTTTCTCTCATTCAAAAAGTCTTTTATCCAATGAGAAATCGGGATGTCGAAATGAAATGTCCTAGAAAAAAAAATCAAAACCACTTTGACGCACTGAAAATTATAAAGAGACCGATCTCGTCACAAAAAAGTGAGAAAGATGAAACGACCTCGTTGTATTCGTGCCGTCCTTATTATTTATTCTTCTTTTAATTTAACATAGGACCACTTGCCGCTGCGCGAAAATAAATTTTTAAAACGCTCCGAGGGCCCTTTAATCCTCCATTCTCTCCGCTGAGCGGTACTTTCCGGCGAAAAAAGGAAAATTAGATAAGATCTTTCAAACAAGTGCCTCGACACGCCGCCAGACGTAATTATTACGAGCCACGATTATCCGCGGTGTTGCTTAAAAAAAATTATAACGCCCGTATACGTTTTGATTCATTAATCGAACAATTATTGTTTAAGAAAAAACTCTCTCCACCTTCGTTTCCTCATCAGATTATATATAATGGATTACACAAATATATTTTTTAAAGCGCCCACGTATACGATATTTTCTGGGTTAAAATCCAAATTATTCGAAATTTTATTCTGCACAAAGATATTAGTGACATCTGAAATGTATCGATGATAGAGAGAGAAACCAAAATCGTTTCCCCTGGCGGGTTAACTAGATAATAAGAATCAGTTATACGAAGATATTAACATGTTTCATGCTCGTGAAAATAGAGCCAGGATTGCATGCTCGTGAAAATAGAGCCAGGATCAATTAAAAAGAAAGTTATTTAAATAAACAATAAAACGGATTTCACTTCACATTCATTCACAATATCGTTCAGGACGCAGATAACTCCTACATTAATATGTTAAACATTCCAACAGTATCAACGACTACCTTTCCCATTAATTTCCTTTATCGCCGACAGTTATGCGCAGCACACCGCATAATCGATTAACTGCGCACGGCGCAGCTACACAAATGCAACAGCGCCACGGATACCTTCGCATTCAAAGGGGGCAATCTCACGAATCCTAACACCCAATGAGGATGCTCATCGGATCTGTCCCAATCTCTGTTATAACACACACACACACACATTAACGTCCCCGGGGGAGTTACGGCGCGCGACCCATTGATGCATTTCGTGAAAGCTGGTTTGTGTTAACGGCGAGACTTACTGAATGACTATCTCCCTCCTATAAGGGACAGGCCATAGAACTTACGACACCCCTGCATTTGACACGTGCATGATCTCGAATGAGAAATTCTTGCTTCAGGTTGGATAAACCGGTGGACATTAACCGAAACCCGTCGTCGCAAAGATGAGCTCACGGAGTCACTAATACGTTCGCCACTCGGCTAACAAACGATTTTTCTAGATTAAATGTTAAGCGTGTCGCGTATTGAAAATAAAAAAATAGATGGACCGGTGAAATCCACCAATTGAAAAAAACGCTACGAAGATAACCATAGTTCGTACAGAAGACAGAAACGTCGGGATGAGAACCCGCCGACCCATTAAAAGAAAGCCGACACCCTCCGCTTTCACCCTAGCCTCACTCCGACCCCGCGCACTGCAACGATATCCCTTACATCCGCCGACAACGTAGTACTTCAAATATTTTCACCATGTCATGCTACCCATTTATAAGGGGAGGCAACGTCTATTTTAAAAAAACCTGTCCTCACTTGAGTGTTCATTAACGAGCAATTAAAAAAAACAATATGTACTAATAAATCGGCATTTATCTAATAAGAGAATTTCGTTCCCTGACATTTTCGATGTATTTCAGTTGGCGCCAACATTTTTTTTCCTTGCGACCCAGTGTAGCGACCTGTACTCCGAAAAACACTGCACTAAAACACCCCCGAAACGACTCTTTCCCCGTATTTTTTTACCTTGGAACAACATTCACGGTCAGAGCGACGTAACTCGAGAAATACAAAACCGGCAGACAAACGGAATGCAACGAAAAAAAATCGATCTCGCCGTGGGAAAATCCCCTTGTAGTTTAGGCAACAGTTCGTTCCTCCCACGTAATATACGGTTGCAGCACCTTTGGAAGCACCAGGCGAGGGCGACCGAAAGGCGAGGAGGGGGGGAAGAGGCGGGAAATGGGAGGCGGGAGTGGGGAAGGGAGGCTGGCTCACTCCAGCAGCCGGGTAACATCCCGATCGAACTCGTGAGCCTCCCTCCTACATCCAGGGCTGCTGACCGTACACACTCCGACCGACATTCCCTACACCAGTGATGGCGAACCTATGGCACGCGTGCAATAAGTGGCACGCAAGACGATTTTGGTTGGCACGCCAACGGAAGGCGAAAATCAAAGCATTTATCGTACTGATTTAGTGCCTCAAAAACATTTGTGTTATTTATCTAACTATTATAAACATTAGTTTTACGGTCACAAATTTCAATCCCTTATGTCTTGATCACGAATTTAGTTTAGTTGGCACGCAAAAAAAATCAAGGACTTTTTTGTGGCACGCGAGGCGGAAAAGA
The DNA here is from genome assembly GCA_036926305.1 of Uropetala carovei. NCBI lineage: Eukaryota > Metazoa > Arthropoda > Insecta > Odonata > Petaluridae > Uropetala > Uropetala carovei. Next base: position 8,033,315 of record JAXCHB010000033.1, on the reverse strand, counting down.
TTCGACAATTTCAGTAATATTGGCACGCGGGAATTATAAGGTTCGCCATCACTGCCCTACACCCTCCGAACCAGCGTAACCTTCTGGACAATGGGAGCGAATACGCGTATTCATCCGATAGACGGGTTTTCTCTCTCAGTCGACCAGAATGGGTGCGACTATCATAACCGCACTCTAGTAGAAGTTCCGTCGACCACGGGAAATACGAATAGACGACGATCGCGTGACGGAGACTTTTGAGGACAGGAAAACATCACGTGCTATTTTCGATCCGGTCTTTGAGGACGGCAAAATATCTCAAAGAAACGACACTTCCCTATAGGAGGAGGGAAAAACGACATCGTTAATGGGGTCGAGACGGTGCTTTAACGTGATTATTTCCATGCGACGAAACCTACATAAATCGAATCGTGACAATGGTTAAAATTGTACCCAAATAATTTCAATCCGATGCATACGAATACTATACTAAGTCGATCTTTGTAGGTAATCCGGAATAGCACGGAAAAAGTGAGAGATTCGTGTCATTTATATCTGGCAAGGCCGCAGGCAGAATATGCACCAGCTGTATGGGATCCATACAAGAATGGTCTCATAAAGGAGATAGAAAGATACAGGGAAGGGCAGCTACATTCGTAAGAAGAAGTTATGAGAATACACGGAGCGATGCGTCGAGCATCGCAGGCAGATTAGAGGCTAGACTTAAGCCGTTAGAAAACAATATGTCGGTGCGACTAGGGAACGAGATAATAGGTCTTACCAGGAATCCAACATATACGGGAAGGCACTATAATAAGGATAAGATTCGCGATATCTATTGTAGAACGGAACGATACAAAGGATCTTTTTTCCCCAGGAAGATTAGGAAAATATTATATTATGAAAATATAAATGAGAATTGTTAGGGACATTGGTGCACTGCACCACCTTCCATCCACCATTAAGGAGACTTGAAGAGTATGTGATAGATAAAGATGCATCTGAAAGCCGTATATCATTCAAATCGTCTAAAATCCGAGACATAGCTATCCGACAGAAAAATAAAGTCGATATCTTCGCAGCAGCAAAAACCAACCACGCTGATTGATTACCATTGAGCTACCAAACGACATCGCCCGCGGGTGATCGTATGACGAATTCAGTGTAGGATTATTCCAAAAGGGAAACGGGTTTTTCGTTGAATGGAACAGTCAATTACTTCGCGTGGGAACATATAACAAGCCTCCTCAGAATGGGTGTCGCTCGCTTCAGAATCCCTTTGCCCTACGAAGAATATACTGTTTCGCCTCGCCCACCATTCATAAAAACCCACACACACGGGTAAGCGCGCGCTCGCACACACACACACGACTATACCCGAAAACAATAGTCGCGTTGCACGCACGCCCACACGCAAATTTCGAAGTGTTGAAAAACGCGTGATGACACTTTATTCACGCAAATGGATTTCGTAAGATTCGATAACTCTTTAAAGGTTACATACGAAACCGTTGGTGATTCCCTATGCGGAAACTGAAGTCATATATAATGAATGAGAGACGGCAGGGGGCAGTGTTTCGTGTCAAACGAAAATAAAAACAAAAAGACGACTATCGGAGAAATAAAAGGCTCTTCCCCCCCCCCCCCCCGCCCTAAGCTAGAGAGAGAAGAAAAATTCCACTGACATATAATCACGTGCAATTAAAAAAAATACAACACCGCCTCGTTCGATCGATCAATCGACCGACCATGCGCGCCAAAAAACCCTCCACGCCGACCTTCCGAGCGCAACCCACGACTAACAAAACCACTTCTTTACAACTTGAAATCGTCCCTATGTAGGCCATAATAAAACCACCTCATCAGCACCAAGAGCAAGGGTGCTTCAAATACGGAGAACAAGGTTACGAGGCAAGGAGGACGGTTCATTTTCCCTTCCAGCGCGCATCCCTTTTTTTTTAATCTTCGTACGCCAGGAATATCGCCAAGAAATGGCTAAATATATACACGTTCGAAGGATACTACGGCGTACCCTCGGATTCCGCAAGGAAACTGCGCTCCCGAACTGGCTTTTCAAATGGATGACCTCCCTAAAATCGAGTTTCTTTTCCTTTTATCTCGTAACACTACTGCAAACGTTTCGAACTACACACTACGCGAAAGAAAAATACCCAAAATTTAGACGACGAGTTTACTCCTCCAAATATTCATACGAATAAACCATAAATATTCCGAAGCCAACGCACCATTAACATTTTACCAGGACCAATAAAATCACCCAAAAATAGAACACGCGGTAGAATAAGCCCTCGAAGTGAGACGACGAGTTAACTCGTCCAACCAAATAATCACGTGCCCAATGTTCCAAAACTCGCCGAGAAAACGCTAACCTGTTAAGAATGTATTCAAGCCACTCGAATAAAAACATAACTTGAATTTTCGAAACGACGTGGGTTAGTTTTGATTCCGAAAATCTGATTTCAATACCGGAGCAGGGATACAAACGCATCCGCGTCACGGGGAGGTAAATCTGGTGGTACAAAACGCAGCCCTCGAAGAAAACGACTGAGAGAGAGAGAAAGAGCCTCCTCTTTTTCTCAGACGCACGCCGCATGTTCGCGACGAGGGTGCTTCCCAAGCCGATCGAACCGACGCCGCTCCAACCCCAAAGCGGAACTTAAGGGAGCGGAAATATCCGAGAGGAAAAAAACAAAAGGAAAACACGCTTGGAAAAATCCCTGACGCGCCGACCTTCCCGTGTTCAAACTGCACGACCGCGAGTTTAAAATTGCGGAAAAAAATTACGCGTGCGAGCACACGATCTAAAAGCCTCCCGCGTCACGTGTCTTTTCACCTTTGAGAACCATCCAAGATCCGAAAAACGAAAAAATGAATAATTGCTGGCAGGGAATATATTATATATATGCAACTCATTAAAGCCAAAAACGTATTACGCAATGCGGCTACAGAGTAGCTGTCCTCAGCGGTAACTCCCCATTCACTACTTCCATGATTAACAGGGAGGAAGGCTCATCTACTCCATAGATCAGGGGTGGCCAACCTGGGCTTTAGCAGGAACCAGAATAATGCAATGGACATCACCGAAGAGCCGCAGTAGCACTTTATGAGCTGATAAAATAGATTTAACACATAATGCAGCTGTTTTAGCTTATAATAATAAAATAACAATGACTTAGTCTTTTATTTAGCGGCGCTTTTGAATATCTTTCACTTCAACAGTTCCCTTACGCATTATGATCGGAAAATCAGGGTATATGTAAGGCAGCCAAATTTCAAAGAGCCTCATGCGGCTCCGGAGACGCCGGTTGGCCACCCTTGCCATAGATCATTTACCACCAATTCCAATTTTCTTCCTCCCCTACGTAGGATTTGGCAATTAACAACACAATAGAGATTTTTAGGCAAAAAACAAACAAACAAAAGGATGGCGTGTCCTTACCGACTCTCCCGCGAAAGCTCCTTCCGTCCTATCCATCCCGTCGGCGTGTTTGTTATACTATCAATCCAGCCGCTCACAAAACCCACACGGCACACGTACTCTTCCTTCCTTCCTTCAGAGGAAGACGGAGATAGCAACAGAGCAGCAGATAAAATCACCTCTCCCGAAAAAATACGACGGCAACAACAAAAGACGAAGAAAATAACCCCTCCTCTCCGGTCGCGAAAGCGTCTTTCACGGATCCGACTCGAAAGAGCGTAAGATATCGGCGCTCCCTTCCGTGACGCACGCGTGGATCAAAACCACGCACGTGCTATCTCCCATTTCACTCACTGGCACAAGGAACCACAAAATAAAGCGAAGTTCCCTCCGACTGACACTCTTCTCTCTCTCTTTCTACCCGTGACAACTATCTCCCGTGGCGGCCGTGTTGAGACTGAGTGAGAGAAAGAGAGGCCGGGCGGAAGATGGTGTCGGGGGCGTGACGGGAGGGAAGGGACTGTGGGGGGGGGGGGGAGTGGAGGGGAATGGCGGGGAAGGGACGAGGCTCACCACGGGATGAACGAGGTGTGTCTGAGACTGCGATGGAGGCTGCAAGAGCCCGTGTCAAAGGAAGGAAGAAGGCGGGAGAAAGGATGAGGATAAAGCATCGCACGGCTGATAAAGGCGAAGCGGTTATATTCCGACAGAATGGAGGTTTTACGAAGATCCTCTCCCTCCCTTTTCCCACTCACTGCGCATGCTCGGAGCCTGTTACGCAGGAGAATTGACATCTTTTTCCCCCACGCTTTCTCCAGTTCGCTTTTCGTTTTAAAACTCCAACCTCCATAACGCACTCTCCTTCCTTCCTCGCATTTCTCTCTCTCTCTCTCTTTTCCCTCCTCTTTCATCTCCTCATTCTTCCTTCGTCTCCCTCCGTCTTCTTTCTTCTACCACCGTCCTCTCCTCTCTTTTTCATATCTCTCCTTACTCCTCTGTTTCTCCCTCTCCCTCCTTTCCCCCTCTCATTTCCCCTTACTACTTAGTCTTGTCTTAATGCTATCCTCTCTCTCTCTCTCTCCATCTATTTTTCGCCCTCCTTCCTTCCCTCTCCACCTCCATTCCACACCACCCACCCACGCACACATGCACAAGCCGGACGGCGATTTATACGATCCATATGGTGATACCGCGTTGGGAGGGCGTGGAAGGAAAAAGCATCAATAATGCGCACTGCCGGTGCGTTTCCGCTTTCGCAATTAACCAGGGATTCCGTCGAATGTACGCGTTTCGGGTGGGCGAAAAAAGGGATCCATGGGAAAGGTCGTCGAATCCACGCACCGTCTAAAGGAAGATAATGGAGATGGGCGTTAACGACTCCAAAGAATCGCGTTACGACACTCGGCAGATCGCTATCGGTTTCGTCATCGCTCGCGACTCTCTCGGCGTGCGATGAACTCCAAGAGACACTATTTCGGATGCACGAACGAGACGAGGTCGATTATGAGCTTATTTTTATTTTATTTTTGTAGAAAGAAGAGTTTATCGTGGGTTTGTCACCGTGAAATACACGTTAAAAAGCAGGAACGGGGTAAATAAAAGGGAACATAGTTGGCTCGTTAAGGGAAAAACGGGCAGGAGCTCTTTTGTAACTGTTGTTTAATAACCGAGAGGGAAACTACACGTCCGAACAAATAATCCCGGCTTAACACAATATAGTACATCAAGGCACGCTCTCCGCCAGGCGGCCTGCATCGAAAGTCACTTTAGAGGAGTTTTTCCCAAAACATTTTCGTTCCACGTCACACAGAAAATATTGGCGGAACATCGTTCCCTATATTTCAGGCCTGTTCTCCCGCTTCTCTCAAAATTACGCAGTACGCCATTTGGGAAACACTGCTTTAGAGACTACGAAGGATATTAATAGTAAAAAACAGCAATAAACACCTTTTTTTTAAGTGTCAAAGCTCCACCATAAAAGACTTTCCGGCCATAATTTTAAGTAACAAGTACGAAATTATCTGTACTAAATTTTACGCTTAGCTTCCATAATGGTTTCACGAGAATGATAAATTCTCTCATAGGCCTCACGAGGACAGTGGGCCGTAATTTCCCACCATTGTAGCACAGAATAGTGTGAGGGAAAATTTCAAGGGAAAAATAGTTATGATTTGTAATAAAGATATCGTAAAAATAAGCAATATATATATATATATATATATAGAGGTATATATGTGTGTGTGTTCGCAGGTGTTGCTACTTATAAACGAGCATTTAGCATTAACGAAGAAAATAACAACTTTGTTAAATTCCACGATTTTTTTATTTCACGACCGGTTTTGCTAAATAACTAGCATAAGCAGGCCTGATGATGCTAGTTATTTAGCGAAACCGGTCGTGAAATTACGAAAAATGTGTAATTTAACAAAGTTATTATTTTCTTCGTTAATAAGAGTGTCCATTACCAAAAAGTTCAGCCAAATTCCTTGGATTTTATTACGAGCATTTAGCATTAACCGATTTTGAAGAAATGAGGTTTTTCCGTTGTCTCGTTCGATGAACTTAGGCTAAAAATGTGTATAGCAATACATGCATTTGCTCTATCCAAGGATGATTCACCAACCTGTAAATTGCGGCCAAGCATCGTTACGGCCGACAGAAAAATACAAAAAATACAGTCGAACCTCGACAACTCGAACTTTTGCTAAGTCCAACTCAGATTGGCTAAGACGCAGGCGTTTTCCTCTTTCACCCCTCAGGAAACAAATCTATTCCTCGAGGCACAGTCGCCCTCCTAAATATGACATTTCATTCGCCGTTGTGGTACGCGGCAGAGGACCAAACTAGAATTTCCTGGCCTGAGATTTTTCTCGGCGGATCGAAGATCAAATAAAAGAATATCAATTCCGTTTGGTGGAATTCGAGAGATCACCAGCATTTTTCAAGTTCCCTTCCAAGTTGTGAGAGAAAAACACATCCGGGCTCTCAGGAGCGGTAAACGGGGCAGATGCGCAGTAAGCCGTCAGCAACTAGCGAAATTGAGTATTTGGCGGTCGTGTTTGCTCATTTTTGCTTACTATTTTTTTTTACAGTGAACAAATGAGGCACACCGCCATTCCTCGTAACAGACGTTATCGGACTAAATAATTTCCTTTACCTCACCGAATTGCTCGTCTAAAAACAAATGTTTGTGTGGACTTTTTAAAAACGTCAGCGTCTGTCGCATCTTTGCATGTCTGAGTTGGCCTTTAATAGAAGTAAATATTTCTGGCAGTCTAAAGTTAACCCTTTCTGAGGTTGTGGGCAATGCCATTGGCACCTGAGGGGGGTAAATGTTATAAGGTGAAAACATACCTATGTTCTGCAATCCAAAAAAAAATCCCATGGTAACAACACGTTAATCGAAATTTTATGTGCTATTATGATTTATTAATCATTAACAGGTCTCAAACCGAACTTTTTTCCTGTGGCAACGGCAATGCCTACGCTTATAAAGAGTTAACTGCGTAATACGGAATCGACCCCTAAGCGGCGCGGGAATGGTCCATTTGAATACACTTACCTGGAAGGTACCCGAAATATAGTTCAGCGCGATTACGTTAGTTTTAACAAAATAATCCTCTGACGTTAACAGCTAAACGCTCCCGAGTTTCTTAAAAATACACGCCCACGCAAAAACCGGAGCTAGCAAATATCGTCGACGTGGTTATTTTCGATGCATAGCATACAGTCGCGCGTTTCCACGCGTTGCATGCGAAATGGAAGCAATTTGCACAAAAAACTAGCGGAATGGTAGAAAAATTTCACACGTGGACTCCGAGACATTAAAATTTCACTCGAGTAATCCTCGAGACGCGTCTTCCGTTGAAAATCCTTTTTTTTGTTCCATTTGCGTCCCCGCCTTCTAGTACATACATATATCCCTTTCGCTCCCCCCCCCCACCCCCCACCTCCCCCTCCACCAAACCCCCAGAAACAAAAAAAGCCGTTTTATATCCTTTGACTTATGCAAACCAATCACCCGAGTTTGAACCTTTGCGTACAGATACACACAGAGCGATATAATATGCATACGACACCAAATAACCTCGACGATTCAGACAGATCGCGATTACACTCTTATCGATCACGAATATAGGAAACTTTATCCAATAACTAACAATTAAGCGCCCCTTTAACAATTTTTTGTTAATAAACTATCAGAAACATAAATTTTGAACGTCATTTGACACGACTCTAAACACAGCGGCCGAAAACAGAGCGAGGATTGCATGAACTGCGACACACTACTTCGAATTTCGATCGGTTTCTCGAAATTGACGTTTGCTGGGAACTATTGGAAGGAGTGTGATTATTTTTTAATTTCTCATATACGAAGTATGTTGAGAAAGTATTGTAATCGAGAAAAAATTCGACCTTGAGATTTTTACGGAAATATACGTTATAGATGTAGCTGACAATGAGTTCGAAAAAGTGGTTTTCGCAATGCCGTCTGTCTGTTACTGGCTCTAGAGCCTAAACGGTGTATCGAAAATGAATGAAATCTCGTACTTAGGCATTTTATCATACAGAGCAGAAGCTACGAAGAAATGATTGACATTGATAAATAATTAAGGGAAGTTTACACTACGCATTTTTAACAATTTGATTTTCTCAAAAACGGCTAGAACGATTTTGATCAAAGTTGTCACAAATGGGCGCGTTTCGTGCAATGGAGTATTAGAAAGAAATTATATATCTGTACGTAAGGGAAATAGCGTTTTAAAGTTCTTTTCTTCATCATAAATAATCCTTTTTCTTCCTATTTAATAATATTACATGCACACGTAAGGAAATTAAACGTTTGTTTGGGAGATTTTTTACGTTAGCAACAATGAGAAGTAACCATGCACGAAAGAAGTTCAACTCGATATAAGACTTTCTTGTTTGATTTTCTCGATAACAGCTATTCATACGATAAAAATGTATAAAAAAGGAAATACTCTTCTTTACCAATTCTACAACTTTTATTTGAAAAATATTTTGATATGAGCAATATTTTACGAGATATGACGAAAATTTAATTTTTTGTCACCACTAAAGTGGTACCCCTGATTGGCGTACGTGATTCATTTTTGCGATTTTCTTATTATATTTGACTGAAAGTCCATAATATCAAATTTCATGAAAATCCGTTCGGTAGAAGCCGAGAACGAACTTGCGGACGGACGGACGGACAGACCGACGATAATAGGCGCTCACGCTGGAAGCGAAAGGTGCCTAAAAATGAACATAAGGCTACTTTATTCTAGGCAACTTTAACAATAATTTGATTTTCTCAAAAACGGCTTGAACGATTTTGATGAAATTTTGTACAATTAATTGAGTATACGTCTGCGATAATATTACACATTTCATTTTTCTCAATGAATGAATATAAGACTAGTTTATTCTTGGGCAGCTTTAACATCAATTGGATTTTCTAAAAAAACGGCTAATACGATTTTCATCGAATTTCGTATAGTTATTTAAGTTGATGTTTATAACGATTCTACATAGTTCATATTTTTTCTAAAGATAACTAAACGACGCAGTAGTATATGAGAAAGTTTGTACAATGTATGCTGTACCGATTTTTTTCGAATGTACGGTGCGCGAATTCCTAATGCACCGACGACGAATGGCAGCGAGAGAAGGTCATAAAACAGACCGCAGGGCGAAATTCATTCTGCGCTATATATATCTCGGAACCAGCGTGGCTCCAAAGCAGGGAGGATATCGCCCACAGGACGAAACACCGCCGGAATATTCCGGAAAAATAAACAAATTTCAAATGAAAGGCCATAAATTTGTAGGCACCCCTATTAAATCAATTCATCGAATAGCGCTTCGTTGACAGATTCTGCTGAGCAATTTCGAGTGTTACAAGAAAAATACGATATATTTAAATTTCCGACTGCGAAACAACTGTCGAATTTTAATGGAGTTGGATTGCATTGTAAATGTGGAAAATTACGAACTACGTGTGAAATCCATCGTAAGAATACACAATAAATCTGGAAATAAATTATTATTATAAATCACAAAAAAAACTTCGAGGTAAAATATCCGAGGCCAAAAAAACAATTACAGCGATATTATATTTTACCTTTCAAAACTAAATCACAACGCTGTAAAAATGAATAGCCAGAAACGACATTTTTAAAACTTTAAAATTGCTAGTGAAATGTCCGCAAACTATAGCAAAACGTTAGCGGAAAATATTCCCAGCAAGCTCTCTCTCTCTCATCATTACCCAACATTAACAGAGCCGCACAAGCATTTAGCAAGCTTGTTGACGTGATTCGCTTTTTTAATAAAGCTGACTTGCAAAAAAAAATGAACTGTACAGAGGGTAACGTGCTGAAAAATTACGTTTTTTTCAATCGACGTATGAACCGTCAATAGAATGAATGTAACTGTCGACCGAATGCGCCGTTCCGCCTCTTGGGAACGATTTCCGGTTGACGCTATCCAGTTCTAATAGGTGTAAATCACGTTTCGCGTTATCTCCAATTGTCACCATCGATTTGGCAAAAGGCGCCACAGGACAGATACGCCGAACCAATTTATGCGAAGTCCTAATCCAAATGAACGGCAAAACTTTGCATGAAGACACACACGCTCGATAATAAAGTAATAATTAACGCAGGCACCTTCGTAACACACACCTCAGTGTTAGCAAGAAAATGCTTATGGCATAAACATTTCAAAGTTTCCAATTCTACGTTCGCTCCAATAACCTTAACATAAAAACAACGATTAAAACATAAGATCGATAAACTACCACCGATGGCGGATACTTTGCGAATGTAAGTCGGATCAGCCTTCCCTCCACCATTGTAGAATTAAATACAGCATTAATCAAATAAAATTACACATCGTTTTAAGATTTTAATTGGTTCCTCCCGAGACCAACTGCACTAAGAACGTCATATAAGTAATATTCTGAGCAGTGACGTAACAATAGGATGGCATGGTTTATATAATGTCATTGGCCCAGGGATCCTCGAATTTTTTTCATTACAGAAGGAATTAATATTTTTTGACGATTTCTGCTGTCTGGATGACTTTCCAGTTAATCATTATTTGCAATAATATTAAAAGCCTGACCTCTTCGGCATATTCTTGACAATTGATTAATGGCTTCGACTTGAGAAGCTTTACAATGGGTTTAAACTTTGATTGAACATACGTATTTGTTAGTTGAGGGGGTAAGGGGTGGGGACACGAACAATATTTCGCCGCGGGCCCTTCTGCTCCTAGTTATGTCACTGGTTTTGATAGAACTGCATTTTTATACGGAGCGAACGTTGATCCCAAACGCACCAAGTCATAGGGGTTTTAATAATTTAACGTTATCTGCTGAAACGCACGAAAGGAACTACAGAATGATAAATTATGTGGCTTTTAAATTACGTGCAAATAGTAGTCATTCCAGCCACATTATGGGAGAGCGTGTTTGACGCACACGAATGCGATGCTGGTGATAGATTACGTCGGGCCCCTCCGTGGGAATAAATCCATCAATTGGCCCAACACATTTCACGTAAAATAATCGATGTTGGGCACAATAGAAGGTTAAAAATGACCGAACGCCGGATGACAACTCATCTTAATGATGAGGAACGGGAAGAAACTTCGGAAATCAACTCGCTCCCGACAACACCAAAATAATCGATCGATATTTTTTTCAAAACGGATATCTGCGCTTGAAATCATTTCCTAAAACGGATAGCACGCATTATTCCGTAGGTCGAAACAAAAACCGGTGTAAAATAAAAGGCACTATCTCATATCAACAAGTTTATAACCAGTTAATTCTTTTAAACAATGCTGAGGCAACAAGGAATGTTGACTATCATTTGGACGTAATCATCGAATTTATGCAATACTTACAACTGAACCAAGGCCGAGGACTGTTTCTAGGACCGTTAAAATAGAATACTCATTCGATTAAACTTTTAATGGCCTTCATTTATGATTTTTACGCGTTTCCTTACAACTTCAATGCATTCAAAATTATTTTGAATATTACAGAAAAGCCACCTCGTGTTAACATTCAGGGGCGTAAGGGCCCGCGACAAAATATTATACGTGGCTCCTCTCCCCCTATCTCCTCAAATAAAGTTGAAACCCATTGTAAAGCCTATCAAGTTGAACCTATTCATCAACTGTCATGAATGCGAAGAAAAGGTCAGGCCTTTAAATTATTCCGAAAATAATGACTGACTGTGAATAGTCGTCCACATAGGTGTTAGTGAACGTAATGTTAGATCAGAGTGCAGGAGAAAGTATGTCGAAACAATCGCTAGAACTGAGAAATACTACAGATCCTTTTTCCCAGACGCGATAAGACAGTCCAACAGAGGAATTAGTTCGAGTTCACTTGGTGTTGTGACACCCCCTGCCAAACGCTCTGGCGGCTTGCAGGGTATTGATGTAAATGTAAAGTCATCCAGAAATTAGGATAAAAGAGAGAATTCGCCAAAAATCCTAATTTCTTCTATACTAGGAAAACATCGAGGGCATTTGGCATTCCATGCTACCCTATTGTTACGCCCCTATTAACAATAATAATTCACTCACCACATTAATATTAATATATACAATAAGAAATTAGACCTACAGTTCAAGAGGTTGGCATCAATTTAACATAAAGTTGCGTTACAGACCGTATATAACTCCTTCGGCCGTTATACGGTTGAATGTAACGTTTCAAACACATAGTACGACGTACTAAGCAGTTTTTCTTATAAGAATCCACGACCGATGAGTTAATTACTGATGAGGTAGGCTAATTTGAATATACAATTCCAATCTGGTTTAGTTTTTCATACTTTTAATGAGGGCAAATGTTTGAATCAAGCAGAGTTAACCGTTCACCTTGCAACATGCTTGCCATCACAGGTGATTCTGAACGGCATTGCAATGTAGACATCGCATGATGTAAATTCCGTATCAATAATCAAAGTGCAGAATGATCGAAGATGCACCTGTTCCGGGAGTGGCTCGAACGAGCGTGGGAAAATCGTAAAATCAATATAAAATCTCCGTTCCCGATACTTATGACATGAAATGAGACTAGAATTGGAGTTGGCAAATAAGCTTTCGTGATGAATAATCTTTACTGGATAGACACGTGGCATTTAAATTAATAACTAGATTCGTATGGAGCAGGGGAGTGCAACAATTTCTGCATGATGGACCGCAGTGGTAGCAGTAAATCCTTCGGTGGAGATTCTTAGGCACCATATGAGTGAAAAACCAAGTTAAAATAAAACTAAATAAATTAAAACATAAGGAAAGAGAAAGAAAGTTGAGGATACAGCAAGTTATTATTAAAAATTAATACCTTTTAAAATTAATTAGTGTTTGCGGGCTAAAAATATTTACAATACGATCGTAATAATGCATTCTAATTATGATTTGCTTACGTGCATGGAGCTGAAGACAACAATGAGATTCAACAATAGAACGGCCGTTAAGATGCACGAAAAAACCGGCTATTTTCGCAAAGCCTCAGCTTTTTCAGATTGAATTCGTAATTCGATGAGTATATTATTGAAATTCATTCTTTTTACTCGTAATCTAGTCCAAATACCGTGATCCTATATTAATTCTGTCGTATCTTTTATATTAATTTCGTTGTTCGTGCGTGTCCGCAAATAATAACCATGGAAACAAACAAACAACTATAAAGCAAAGTGTTTGTATGAAAGTTATTCTATAACTCAACAACTAGAGCACGTAGAAATAAGAGGAAGGTATCATTTTAACCGGAATAAAGAGTTAAGTGGTGTAGTCAGATGTTTAAAGTAATTTCATTGCACTTTCTCATTTTTTAAATATTTTATTGTCTCCATTTGAATAACAGGGATTAGTGGAGCTTATTTCACATTTGAATTTTAAAATTACTTAAAAACATGGTACGAACTTGAGACTTGTGTTAGATAGTTCTATGCAGGAAAGAACTAAGTTTATTTTTATTGATGACAGAATCCGAAACATGATCGAATTAGCGTAAAAATGCGTTTAAAAAGTAGAAAAAGACGTGATTTTATCATTTTTATAACCGGAAGGTAGAATTACTTTGTATTGTACTGTACCAAATATAAACTACCATGACAACTCCCATTGCCGCCGAATTTGAGAGTCCAATGCATTTACTATATGGGGAAATCTTTAACATAATATCATTTTTCAATTTCTGTGGGCGATTTTGCTTCGTTTACATGGCAACCAAATATTTGTTGATTTTAATTGAAATATTACTAATAAACTGTTTTAATGTTATTTTAGTGTGGCGTAGAGTTCTCGAAATCAAATTGTTTTTAAAACTACGTAAGTAACTTAAATAATTAGACGTAGATTTTCCACAAATTGAGATTTCCACACCCTTTAAGATATCGTCACGAAACTTCGTATAGTAGGTATATAATTTTACCATGTGGATAACATAATCTATATGGCGATAAAAATTATAGGGGGAGGGGGTGCTTAATTCAATAATTATTTTCCTATAAGTTTACATGTAATTTTCGATTTTTCAGAGTGCAAGGTTTTTTTTCCTTCATTCATCAAAATACCTAAATATGGACCGATTTTCTTCGTTTTGGCTTTATTTGACGGTTAAAACTGTGTACGATCTTATCCTTGCGATGTTTACATGTTACACCGTCGAAATTTTAGATTCACTAAATCCATTGAAATTCAACGGGCACTTCCGCTAGTTATAAATTGCGATAGAAGAAAGACTAGCAAGTATTTTTTAAAAATTTTATCATGTATTATAATGGGGAATAGACAAATTTCTCTAGAGTCGAATCCGGGTCACTTTTCTTGGTTTTGCCAACTTTTACGTTGAAGCTAAACAAACACCTACCTACAGTCAAAATGTCATATTCCAAGCTCAACTGGAAGTAAACATTTTAGTTATTTGGATTTGAAACATGGCATACATACAGGGCGGCCCGAGGTACCGGCGAACCGGGCGGCAAAATCTTGGGGGCGCTATTCCGACCATCTATCTATGCATTACTTGCAACTGAATAAATATTGGATACCGATGTATATCGCCGAACAGGCTGGAATCTTTATAGAATTCATTGTTTTTCTTTATCTATAATCTTTACAGTGCTATGGATAAATTAACATGTAGGTACTTCGTAATTATCTCAACAAACATTTACGGAGGGGGGCGCTAGAGTGCTATCTCGCCCGGTGCCCCAAAATTCCTCGGACCGCCCCTGCATACATACATACATGCATGCACGCACGCGCGCGCACACACACACACATACAGGTCAATTTACTATAAAAGTTGTATAATTAAAAGAGCCAAAACATTAAAACACTATAACTATGCATAAAAACCACGTTATGCCATATGAATACGTTGAATAACCCTATAAACTCGGTCATTTTCCCATTCCCGTTTGCCCAAGGCGATCGTTTTTAATGGTCCTCTGCGTTATGTTTTGGTAATTATAAAAGGTAAATAAAATGCTCTGAAATTTGTTTGCGTAAAGAGAAATCGGGACCCAGAGACGTGAAAGGAGAACCGCTGCTGGGGTGAGATAACGTCTGCACACGCGCACTGTGAACTGGCCTCGGAGGTTAAAGCAACCCCGCTTCGAGTTGGTTAGTTATTTCATAGTTATATGAATGCCAGGAGGCTTCGTTTGACATATTACGTTGCCAAGGCTAAAAGGAGCTACGTATATTACAAGTTTTTGGGATTATTCAACGTCACGCTTTGTTCCACAGTACATGTACTAATTAAAATGCATGTCCGGAAAGTTTTAATTGTTATTTTCCATGAACGCGTTATATTAATCACAAATTTCATGCGTGCATCCTGGTTTATTGGAAAAATTACACAGTTATCAATAAATGAATCACCTCTAACATGTGTCTTATAAACCCATCATGTGCGATCATTTAGGGGAATGAAACAAGTAATATGAAGCTCAGTAACGACTGTAACCAGAATGACTGTTTATTTCTTCTAATATGTAGGCCAGTGGTGAACAACCTACAGCTCGCGAAGGGTTTTTATGCGGCCCGCGAAGCCATGATAAAAAATCAAACCAAAACATTTAACACAAATGCATGTATTTTTAAATTTTTATAATAAACATTTGAGAGTTAACCATAAAAATCTTATTTTGACTCGATTTTCACTTAAATGACACCTCAGAATACATAACTTCCTATTAAAACTGTTATACGGCCCGCCGAATAATTGACAACTTCCAATGTGGTCCACCGAAGGATTCGCAACCACCGATGCGGCCCGCCATGTAGAAAGGTTGGGCACCACTGATGTACACAATATAAGTACATTTTTTGTGATCCTGATGCCCTTAGCTTCGGTTCGTTGAAATTATAGGTACAAAATGGCAACGAAAAATTATATAAATGCTTAAGATAAACTTAAATACATATATTAATGTATTTTCTATTTCTCGATTCGGTCAGGCATAATAAAAAACGGTACTTCAAATGAGCGAAAAATGACTAACGCAAAAGAAAAATCACTTGAATATTCGTCACATTAATTCGGAGTTCCCTCAGACACTAACTCCCACAAAATATTACTAAAGCTTTTGATTGTCATTGAGGTTTCCTGCTTCCTGTTCCTCTTCCCTCACATCCACTCATTTTCGGCTCATCAAAACGCCGCTTTTTTTATTTTGGCTCCAAAAAGCAAAATGTTTCCGCCGTAAAAATTCCTTTAAAAGTTAAATTTTATAAAGCGCTTTGGCGTAATTATTCGATAAACAAAAATAACATCATTCACGCCTACCGTAGAAATCCGCCACAATCTGGAAAAATGTACATGTATAAGTTCTAAGCAACAAAAACATTAATTAATTCCTTGAAATTTATTGCACATTTATCTGATTTTTAGCATTTTTCCGAATTTCACCTCCTTTTAAATACTGAATCATTGCATCGTCGTACAATAACATTTCACGAAAATGAAGTTTTCATGCCTAAATTAACGATAGTTCCATCAAAAGCGAATTCGCCATTTCAATTTCACTGCAAAAATGAACGCAAGATTATTACATTCAGTAAATATTTGCATATCACAAGAACAAACATTTGGTTGAATCTGTACATATAATTCATATCATATTTTTTTTACTTGTGGGAAAGTTTACCGTCTTTATTGGGGAGAGGGATATTTAAAAAAGTCGAAATATTTACGGCAAAATGACTAGAAACCCTATATAACGGGATGAATTACTTAAACAAAAAGTTGTATTTTTATCGCAAGTACTTCGCGAATTTCTGATAGCAGATAAAATATTTCGAATACCTTTCCACGATTTAACAAAAAAATTTCATTATTTTATGGAGACTGAAATGAAAATACTACACTATATATTACTCTGAGCAGACGATAAATGATTTATATTAATTCTTAAATCTTCAATATTGGTAAACATGAGTATTAAACATTCACCTTATAACCATTCATATTAAAACTTCACCGTTATATCAGCGTATTCCAAATATAGAAAAAAATCATGTGTCCCACTAATGACGTTCTTCATAAAGTAAGGTATAAAATTGCAATAGTACTTAGGAATTGCTCTAGATATCACACTACTCAAGATTAATTACCGACAATTCACTCGTGCTTAAACATAAAACTTTTTGAATAATTTTCACAAGAAAAAATTATTTAAGTCACGTTTCGCTTTCAAAAAATCAACAACTAAAAAGTGTGCCTGTGTGTGTGTGTGTGTGAAAGGGGGAGATCGCACGCGTCTCTGTATGTTGGCACGGAAGAAGGGAGGACGGCACGGAGGAGGAGAGAACGGCACGGAAACAGGGTTGATGGCACGGAGGGAGGGAGGTAGGAATGAATTGTATTCAACATTAAAGTATTAATTACATTGTGTATGATATTTTATTTAAATATGTTTTTTTCTAGTATCATCACAAAGCATGCGCTGAAAATAATAAAAAGAATCTCGGTAAACGTTGTCTTTTTCATTTCCATACTGACATTTGAAAACCTAAGGTTTCTAATTCCTCTCTGATATTATTTCGTAATGTGGTACCAAAAGGATAAGACACATTTCTTTTGTAAATTAAGACAATGTTCCGTGACAACGCCGGAAGAAATAAGAAAACAACCCGTCTTAATAACCCCACAAAATCAAATTTTAATGTCAGAAATAATTCTTATAAAAATGAAGCTCAGTCCACGGCTTGTTGCAAATACACTTCAGCCAAACTTAAAACCATGAAAAAATTAATTAAGTTATTGGTAAACAAAGAATTCGTGTTGATTCGCAGATCTTCAAATCTAACTGGAAACATACACAGTTAACAAATTATCACTTTTGGCTCAATAGCATCATGGCTACAAGAGATACAATGCCAGATATTCGTTAAACCAAACTAAACATTAGCTTCGTCCATAAACATGACAGATCGCTAACTTTCGATGTAGCTCGGAACATGTGGAACGTGTAATATAAGTAATACAACGGAATTGGACAGTATCCACACTTTATTCTATATTAATCCCATCTAACGGACGAGTAATTCATTGCAATGCTGAACACTTATTTAATTTAAATATATAAAAAATTAATATTATTACGATTAAAATTTTATTTTTTATTTTATAAATTGAAAGTCGATCATTCTGAAATGAAGACTGGAAAAATACTACTGAGGACGGGTTCTTTTCTGGGTGGGCCTATGCTTTGTGTATTCCGCGGTGTGGTTATCGTGATTGTCAAAATCAAGTGTTTTTTGTGCATCAGGCAACCTATGGCCCTCAAAGCATACAAAACAGACCTTGAGAAATGACAGGTCCAATTTGGCCGCTAAAGCCGCATGAAAATGCTTTCCACTTACCTCAAATATAACAATTGGATGTAAAAGTGTTTACTTTAGTACTGAATTAACTTAAAAAACAAAATTCACAATCTTCACTCCTGATTTCGTAATAAATCAACGTTTTGTGATCTGAGGAGCGTGATTTACACTCGTTACTGGTCAGAGGTGAAGAAATTCATACAATTTTCTGCGACCCGTTTTACATACACGTCTCGCCAACGTGAAATTCTACAATGCGTGGTGGCGTACACACGCATAAAAAAAATCTCTCCTCCTCCTTACTCCTTCAAGGGTTTCCATTTGAGCAGGACGTTGATAGCAAATGACGAGAGGAGAGTAGTCAGGGCAGCGAAACCTGACAAAACTTCTGCTTAAGAAGAAGAATAAGTCGATGACCTCGGGCAACCCTTCCTTTTGCCTCCTACCCTCGTAAAAAAAAACGTTATCCTTGTAAAGAAAAAGCGAGCATTTCGAGAAAAGGAGCAAAAGAAACATTTGTCTAAGTCGCTTAGTTCGCTTATTTTTTTCCAAGCGCTTAAATCGTCTTTTTTAAGAGAGAACATGAGCTTGTAAAAATAAGTACAAGTTGACGGGACTGCTTCATTTTTTTAAGGAAAGGATTTGCGAGGTTTATTTCGCATAGTCTCCCTTCTTTTGACAGCTTTACCTCACTGATAGGGACATAAGCACGCGCTATATTTATTCTAAAGAAGAAAATGTAAATATTAAAAATTTCCCAGAATTATTTTTCATAATCTCACGACCAATTTAATAATAGCTCATTGTCAGCGACCACTGACTATGAGGGATTATCATATAGACGGTGAGAATTTTAACCTGCCTCGATAGAGAGCCTTGGCATGTTCGAATCCTGCCGAGGGCATGATCTTGTGGGTTTCTCTTTGGTAATACATATTACAGTGACACTGAATTTAGCACATGTTATTTGGGATAACCTGTTTGTGTTCAATAAATTATTATTATTAACCCATGACGTAACTGTTGGAGACACTCTGTCCATTCCTCTACTAATGCCAGTGATGGTGAATACTGATGTCACTAATTTTTCATTCCCGTTCGTTTTTTAAATTCATTATAATGCACCGCATGGACGCAGTCGCCGAGTGCTGCGACGCGGTAAATTAGAACTGAATCCGTCTAAGGTTTTAATTAAAACGACCATACATAGCAAATCACATCAGCGTGCGAGTCGCGTATACCATTTCCAGTAACTGGTCGGCTCACATGCAAAATTCCAAAGCCGGAAATTAAGTTTAAAAAAAACATAAAGAGTAGGTACAACAGAAATCGGGGAAATTAACAAAGATGTAAAGTAGAGCGATGATTTTCCAAAGGTCAATGACCGGAACGTCATTTTCTTCAAAAAAAAAGTACAATTAGGAATACGAGATTTAGCAGCAAAAATAAAACACCGATTAACGTAAACTCAATAGCTGTTTCGTATAAAATTTTACGAATCTACTAATTGTTATTTATTACAGTGCATCAGAAAATGTGTATTAGCATAGCCAATATGCAATTAAATTACGTCCAGCACATTTATTATTAGATTATCCGAACGAAACGAAAAACCGAACTAAGTTCATGGCTAATTAGTTCATGTAATAGACACTCTACTGTATATAACATCCACATCCTTAAAACATACCGCATAAATTTCAATCATGGTTCCCAAAAAAACACTATAAAAATAATACCAATTCACAGTTCAACAGAGAATTGTCGAACTCGTCTTATGGCTGAAAAAAATATTCAAGAACAAGCACTTTAAAATCACCGATAACCGCAACAAGGTTGTGGCTATTGGAGATACCTGAGATAAGTATTTTTTCCTGAATAGTAGTATGCAGGTTTGACGGAAATGGACACTGATTATAAGCTCCATGTTAACTGGTTGGAAGACTTAACCTTGTGATCGTCGAAAAGAGAATAAAGTGAGCTAAATGACACTTTAATAAAACCAAAACATTTTTTTTTAAATCAAACAAAATTATATAAAGTTTAGGAAAACTGAGTTATTATAGTCTGCCTGAACACGTGAATTTTAATGCGTTTTTAATTATACCGCTTTTCTTTCACGTTTGCGCTCGCCGGTTCTTTATACCGTTACAGCTTTAAAACATTTATTTATCCAAAACGCCATTTTTAACAATAAAATAAATTTGAAATTAACAGATATTATACTAAATAAATAAAAGATGCATGATCGATATCGAAATCATATTTTATGTCAATAAAGACAAATGGAAATACCAAAATCACTAGTGAATTTTCCGTAATCCATGGAAAAGTATCCGGTCCACAACTGAGAACATTTATTTTCGATTTTCGTAAACTCCGGAGGAATTAAAGGAACATGGCGGTTATTTTCCAATAAATGTAACACTTGCCC
This sequence comes from Uropetala carovei, assembly GCA_036926305.1. Classification (NCBI taxonomy): domain Eukaryota; kingdom Metazoa; phylum Arthropoda; class Insecta; order Odonata; family Petaluridae; genus Uropetala; species Uropetala carovei. The sequence continues at coordinate 8,012,595 of JAXCHB010000033.1, read as the reverse complement.
ACAGAATAAAGATTACATTAAAGAGTCACGCGAGTAAAACTTTTGAAATTCCCGTTGACTTATTGATATTCAAATATGATTTCTCTGTGTCGCGTTTCAGCGTTTGTACCTGTCTTGCTTCGCTTAGCGGCTGGGCGAGTGGTGTCTCTTCTGACTTACACTCTCATGTTTTTTTCCTTCGATTCTAATTTAGCACGATTCCCTTTCGTTTAGCTTCCTTCTTATCACCACACAAGTCTGGGAAGGAGCACAACCCGGGTAGAAATTCGAACCCCGGTCCGCTGCGAGGAAGGCCAGCTTGATACAACACCACCAAACCACCCTTCCCTCCCAAAAACATAAGCAAAAACGAAAACACAAACAATTTACATTCGAATCCAAAACAAACGCACGCGATGCGACCTACACACGTACACTCGTCCTACATGTGTAAACTTACAAAACTTTCACTGCAGACAAAGAATCATTTCTCTTGATGGCAAAACAACGCCGCGTTTGCTAATTAAGACGCGCGAAGAATAATTTTTCTGTTTACCGATTTTTGCGAACCCAAATTCCTCGGTGTGCTAAATAAATTAACGCGAATGTATTTTAGGGAGCGTTTTTCCTATTCGGTCGATTGACATTATCCTCTCCGCCCATTTTCGACAAGGCGCGTCAAGAGAAACGAAATATAGTACTTGCCAAAAGGCAAATGCTAATTTTTTACATGTACTGAAATTCTACTGAAAACCAACCTCTCGCGAAAGAGCAATGATAAAGAGTTAGATGAAAATCATTTGATTTCGCCACAGAAATGGCCGTGATAAATAAATTATGTTTTCAGAAACAAATTACCGACACCACCAAAAGCGATGCAACACAGGAGTTTATGCTGCAACGGAATCCGAATCAGCAAGCTTCGGACATAATACACAACGGAATATCAATAATCAGTATACTACGTCAGTGGTGTCCAACCTTTTCTACATGGAGGGCCGCATCGGTGGTTGCGAATCCCTCGGCGGGCCGCATTGGAGGTGGTCAATTCTTCTGCGGGCCGGATTAGAGTATAAATCGGAAGTTATCTATAAATTCCGAGGTGCCATTTAAGTGAAAATCGAGTCTAAATGAGTTTTTTATGGCAAACATTCCGATAGTTTCATTATTAAAGTTTTCATAAAAATATATGAATTTGTGCGTTAAATTTCTCGGATTGCTTTTTCGTCACGGCTTCGCGGGCTGTTGGTTGGGCACCACTGCACTACGTTATTTCGATCCCGGAAAAACCAACATGGCTGAGGCGACCTTGTCAAAATTTCAACAGTGAGGATTGTCATTAATCGTATTGGGTCCTTTACTTACTTGGTGAACTAAAAAAAAAACAAACCAAAGCAACGTACGCGCAGATGCCGTGGATTGTGTATCCACCTGCTGGGAGAGGTGCAGCAAAAATACAGAGACAAAATACCGAACCGACGAAATGTTATTCCACCCTAACTAACGACGCTCTATTCTTGCTCTCCTCGTTCCACGACACTGAACCTTTCCCCTCGTCCCGCCTTCCTCCCTCCCATCTCTCGTTCCATCACGCCTCCCTCCCCCCCTACCCCCCCCCCCCCACCCACACACACACAAACGCACCCATATCCGCCCACTAGCAGTTGTATTTCCTTCCAAGACGCAAGACGCCTGCTGAGGAAACAGATAAACCCAAATAGTTATCAAGCGCAAGAGAGATAGAATGCCTCCAGCACTCGGGCGTTTATCATTATATAAAAGAGCGCACGCGAGACAATGTTGAGCGACAAACTCGAAAAGTATGCGCGCCTTGCTCGGCGTAACGCGTTCTCCCTTGAAAAAAAAAATCACCGCCCTAAAAGAAAATACGCTACAAGAAGCGTTTTTTTATTGTTGACGCGCGTAACGACGGAAGACGAGTCACCAGCCTAAGACTTTTGACTGTAAAATGTAACACGAGCGAAAAAAGTAAAAAATTTGTAGTGAAATACTTTTATTTTATTATTATATGCATATAATTATAACACATAGAGCATATTATATTTAACTAGTATATAAGCTCGTCAATATGACGGGAAGGAATATATTATTTAACTTAAAATCTCGTACGTGTCATTCTTATAAACATTGTATCCATATCTTTCATATATAAAAAAATTATTCAAAATTCTAGCGGCAATTAACTTCGAATTATATTATCACATATATTCTATTAGTTCGCGTTCCATCCACGCCTTAGAAACGGCGCTGTAGTTGAGCGTCACTGACATACGTGATGTCCCGAACCCTGATTGGCTTGCCATTCAACCAATAAAAACGCTGACTGAGCATTACACCATCACGCATAACCAATAATATTATATAGAGGGATTGATTATAACAAAGTCAAGTGTCGGGAAAATACAAATGTAAATTAGAGATGCTTAAGAGACGTGAGCTTCTCATATATAAATTAATTATGCTTCGCTGACATATATTTCATGATAAATCGGACAAAAAGAAATGCAAAATCAATCTGCACGAGGAAATGGAACGCGAAAGAAATATCGAGGTTATTGATACGTTATAATTTTAACCCCCGCTTTAATTTTTATAACTCCGAAATTAAAAGTGCTAGCAATTTTCAATACTACCAGCTATACATGTTTTATTTTCATAGACAAAAAATATGTGGCCAACACATGACTTTCTCCATATTTGGGGTATAGATATTTAAATTATTATGAATAGCATTATAAGGCAAAATTATTATTTCGTATCGTAAAAGAATACAGTCGTCCTTATTACCGTAAGTTATATTTTGAATATGTTTACAGAATTCACCGCTAGATGGTGGTGGCGCTGTTTACTGGAAATTACGAAAAAGTTAAGTATCTCCGGAATGGATGGTTCTACGAAAATTTGTTTCAAACAAAACTTGGAAGAAATATTATTTTCTACAACTTTGGTCCTTACGAAGATTACCAATAACGACGTTTTTAAGGAGAGATTTGACGGAAACCGAAAAAACCTATTATTTATAAATAATTCCTAAGCATTAGCTGCTATGGAAATTTGTTTCAAATAAAAGTTGTAGAAAATTACATTCTCTACATTTCTGTGATGGTCGATGTATACTATAATGACGTCTTACCGGAGAAATATCGCAAAAACCGAATCGGGTTTCGAATAAACCTCCACTTCTGATTACCCGGTATTGTCCAAATACTTACCAGCTCTTTGCGATCATACCAAAGTGTTATATATGAAATTTGGTAATGGCGTGGCACGTACTTTTCGAGTTAGAGCGCCCACAATCACTTACACACACAGACATAATTCCGAAAATAGTCTTAAACGTGTTCTAGAAATCAAAATATATAATAAACTATCGGTTTTTCGAAAAGTTCCTACCACATACACATAGCATCGATAAAATAGTCAAAACGTTTTCTAGGGACCTCAAAACGTGTATTTCCGTTGAAATCTCGATTTCGATTTTTTTCATGAATACAATACTTTCTCTATACTACGTATAAGTATGGAGAAAGTAAAAAGACGTACTATGGCATATGTTGATTCAATTATCGATTACATTATAAATAATCTGAAATATTCTTGTTGTTGCACACAGACGACAAGAGGAGAATTATTTTGCTGCGGTAGTTCAGTGGTTGAATATTCGCCCGGCAATTGGAATACCCGGGTTCAATTCCTGGTCATAGCAGATTTTTTCACTTGTTTCCACATCTCCCAAAAAGAAATTATTTCATCAAAAATTCAGATATCGCCATGAATTACGATAAAAATGAGAAATGTGACTGCTAAGATAATGAGCGAAGCTAATATAATTCGCCGTATTAATTAAAGCTTTATTATTAAATTATATTTCTTATATTCAATATAAATATATTAAAATTAACAAATTAATATATATTTTGAAGATTCCAACCCTCAAGGAAACATAAAAATTAGACTTATAACCTATAAATTAAAATTGAAGGATTGATAGAATGAGGAAAAAATCACTTGGCAAAGACTAATCGCGACCCTACGTTTGAGAACCACTGTTCTAGGGATCAAAATATCTAATACGCTATCGGTTTTTCGAAAAATTTCTATCACATTCACACAGACAACATCGAGAAAATAGTCAAAACCTTTTCTAGGGATCTCAAAACGTGTATTTCCGTTGAAATCTCGAATTCGATTTTTTTCATTAATACAATACGTACTTTCTCTATACTACGTATATGTAGAAAGTAAAAACAGCAGCGATAATGCGGTTTCTCAACGAGTTTTGGCAGAAGGATGAAATCGGAGCGCAGTTACAGAGCTAACGCCATAGCACGGCGCGAGATTTTTACTGTTTTACACTTTTTATTTTTTTATGTAATGACCATCGAGTTAAGACCCCAGCCTCTCTTTTAGTATGAATGTTTTGGGGAAAATTTACGTTTTAAACACAGAAAACTAATGCTGACTTTTCAAACCCATTACCTGCTGGTGAAGTGTTGTACTGATTAATTTATGAGTAACGGAGGAGCGGTATGACTCATTCAATTGGGTAAAAACGTTAAAAATTGAATTCTGAGCATATATGGGTCTTCTGTGGCATGCTAGAATTTCAAACACGTCATTCGCAGACCGAAAGACAAGATCACGACACTGCAATTCAGGTTAATTTATTAAATTGTCCCAAGCGAGTCTGACAATGAGACATGGCCTACTATGAAAGTACGTCTTCAATATTGAAGATTTTAAGAGTTCGGCAAAGGATGGAGAAAACGATCTGGGCAGATAAGAAACGAGAAAGTACTGTGTATGGGGGGAGAAAGGAGAAATTTAACACGAATTCGGGACAAATTTTCTAGGGGAAAGAGAAATTCGAAGGAGGGCCTCGAAGTAACGATGCTTGGTAAGAAGTGGATTTGACGGCAGACGTAAAAGGCGCGCGCCGTGGGCCCCCCCCGATTCAGGGGAGGCCAAAACCCGTATAAAAGGTGCTAATTTACACTTGGGTAATCAACGGTCCCAAATTTGGAGAGACAGTCCCTCCTTTCCATCACTTGTCCCATTCCGCTTTGCGAAAAGTCTCAATGATTGCCAAGGGCGGATACAGGGGATGGGGATAAGGGAATAATTACCTAACCCCCAAGATTTCCAACCACTAGAAAAAAAATTAACCCCTAAACCTAGTCCTACGTGCTGAGCACGTCAGGCGACAGCTATACCGCTTTACTGCATTCATTTTGACGTAAAAAAGTTGTGCATTTCCTTTTTCTGTATTAAAATATACCTGAATTACGATATTTTCAAATGGTTGACGCCTGGATCCGCCCTTGACTTTTACCCCCGTTTTTTTAAAATCATAATTTATATCCCAAAATTTCCCAAATCACTCTCGCCGGTTACACCAAACTATCGGATCCGTCTATCAAGGCCGATCCACCAATACGTTCACCATAAATACGCCACTGTAATATTTCTCACCTTATACTTGGTACACACGTATTTGAAAAAGTTTCTCCTTAGCTTCCTGAAAAGTTGGTCACCTTAATTAACACAAAAAACACGCCGATTACCGGTTTATGTTAGACTCGTATCACTGAGTTATTTTAATGTCAACAGTAACGCTTAAACAGGTAACCAGGGCCCCAGAATGTCTCGATCCGCCACTGGTACGAAACAAACTAGAGAGGAGGATTTTTATCATTTTGAAAAAACTGCGAAAATTATTATGGGGTTTTGAAGTAGCAAACCAAGGACCTATTTGAAAATAAAAACAATCTTAGCAGGTAAACTACAAAATATGTTCGCGACAGTGGTTAAAGTTAACAACTGCATCGATCCGAAAATTGGCGTTGCCACCGAAACCACAAAACAGCAGACCCCTGCCGCACGGAAATAAAATGTTTTTTCCGGATGAGTCACCTTTTAACGCGCTCGCTTTTCGCTCTTGAAAAATCGCCAAATGAGACGCAGTTATCTTGAGGAAATTAGCCAAGGTGACATCAGACCACAGAACGAGTGCCGCTAATTAAGAACCCCCCAAAACAACGAAAGGAATCACTGTCGGATTCTCCCTCGCGTTTAAGTTTTATCGACACCTTTTGAGGTATCCCTTTAGCGGAATTTTATTTCAAACTGCGACGCGTTGGTCTGAGGTAAAACACACGAATTAGAGTACATTTTCCACGATTAAAATTGGATTAAGATTCAGAAAAATTTTCATCGAAAAAACGAAATCCCGGATTTCTCACCGAGTAATGGACTAACTCTTGGAGAATTACAAGAAAAGGTGACGAGATAAATTCGAACGTCACTTCGATGAAACACACTCGGTGAACATCTCACAGCATAATAAATAGCCCTTCAGGCAATCACGTTACTTTGTCAGCGACGAACGTCAGCAGAAATACCGCTATTGTAATTTCTGCTACCAACTTCACACAAATTGGTAGACAAACTTAAATAACACCACTAAACATCGAAGAAGACACTTATTAAAGTTAATGACGGACGACATCCGCCAACTTACGAATAGAATCGCCATAAAATATTCCTCGAGCGAGAAGTACGTCCACTCCATGGTCACCACTGCGAGGTCTGGTATACGTTCAGAGATGGCGCATAGCGGGACTGGCGAATATATTAAGTAGACTCATTTCGCCCACAGTTCTCACCGACACGATAATAACACAGGTCGGACCTGATCATCGAAGTGGGTCGGCATTCGCTGACCGAATACGTCGGAAGACCACCGAAAAATGCGACCGCGTCCCACAGGACGCGATCGGCAAGGTCGCCCCAGTTCGGTAATTGACCACAGCCACGAAGAAAATCAACAATCTCCACGGCCGATTGCTGTTATCGGTCCGATTTTCGCTGAAACAACAATGCTCGCCACGCATCATCTCGCTTTCCTGGAGGATACGACGTCGACAGCTGTCGTTTTTTTTAAGGCGTCGCAGTTTACAAATACGAATTCAATTAATGAGACCCCCCACAGATTTAAAATATGGGCGTGATATACTAGGGGATGACGTACCTTACCTTAAAACAGTTGAACGAACGAAGCCGATACAGGAAAATCACTCCTTTTCACGAATTGAATCGCGACCCTCGCGTTTCCCTAAGATTGTGAAACTAATTCCGAAAAGTTAAATAGCAGAGTTAGATCGCGCAAACGCGGTCACTGCCGCGGGTTAAGGAAACCGGCGATCGCCTCTCTCTCTCTCGTCTTGTTTTGAAACGAAAGGAGAACGTAAGACTAGCCATCCGACATAGAAATGCGTAAACGAGAATAAGGTGAGGTCCCTGAAACGAAAACAGAACGTCTCAAAACGTAAAACGAGTCGAATTAAAATTGTAGCGCGCGAGGAAAGAATCCGGCTCTTTGATAAGATTAAAGTGAATGAAAAGCGACGATATTCGAGATGTAAAAAATTCGAGCAATAAAACTTTGATAAAATTCTGACGCTGGAAAAAATATTTTCTTCGAGTTATCGCAAACTGGAGTCACATACCTTCCCGCCATAAAGATATTCCATCTAATTTCAGCGGTACTACATTATGCTGTACATCACATAAAAGACGGAGTCAACCGCTTAATGATGTTCATATACTTAGGGTAAAAGATTCCTGAACTGACACTGATCTGGAGTTCAATCACGCGTATATATGGTCGACTCTAATATTTTATGGCATTGCATATTCTGTTCACGATAATCGCAATAAGAGATGTGCACATTATAATTATTGGTATGATTTTTTGCATCATCTACTACCGGTTGCTTTTCAGCCGAAACGCGCTCATGGTTTTCCTAATTTTCATATTACCCTTGCCCAAAAATTATGAAAATCCACTACAAAGTTTCACAGATGAAACATACGGACAGACAGACTCTCACGACCGGAACATAAGGCTCTCATTTTTTATTTTTTTTTTAAAAGCACGCATTAAAAAAATAAACGAGAAAACGCTCGTCTTCAATTCGAATAAACACGGCGCATGCTAAATGATATAATACACATTTATAATTATTGCTCAGAAAGTTCTCTCCGGGAAAAATCGTCTTCCTGATCCATGAGAATCGAGGCACTTGAAGAGCCGGCACAGCGCAGCGGAGCGCATTGGATTATTCATGCAGATGAGCCTCTCTCTACGCTGGGACTCCAACCTCGCCTTAAATACCCATAATCGCACGGCTAAATGGAAGGCAATTATTTTCACTGAACGCAAACCATCCGCGAGTCAACGAAAGAAAGAACGTATCTCCCCCCCCCAGCCAACGGCGCTTCCAACCGTTTTTTAAATTCTTTTCAAAAAGCATCCTAACAAAAAAAATCTCCCTCGGACCCGTGACGCACCCGAAAAAATAAAAGACGCAAGAATCCTGCGGCGGTATAACAGTCCATAAATGGAGCATACTTTCCTTCGACGTCCTTGCTATCCCGACGAGAAGATAAGTGGGAGGAGTGGAGGGAGGGAGAAATTAAAGCATAGAGATGGAGGGGGAGAGGGAGAGGAGTGGGGAAGAGGAAGGAGGAATAGGGAGGGAGGGAGTGAGGGAAGGAGAGAGAGAAGGAGAGAGAGAGGGAAGGAGAGAGAGGAGAGAGAGAGGGGGGGAAGGAGAGAGAGAGGGGGAAGGAGAGAGGTTAGGAGAGAAAGAGGGAAGGAGAGAGAGGTTAGGAGAGAGAGAGGGGAGGGAGAGAGGGAAGGGGAGAGAGGGAAGGAGAGAGAGAATAGGAGAGAGAGGGAAGGAGGGAGAGGGAAGGAGGGAGAGAAAGGAGGGAGAGAGAGAAGGAAGGAGAGAGAGGGAATGAGAAAGAGGGGAGGTAGAGAGGGATGGAGTGTAGGGGAAATAGGATGGACGGAAAAGGAATCATAGAGAGGAGAGAGGGAGAAAAAGAGAATGACGTAATGATAGAGGATGACGTAGAGAAAGACAAGAAGAGAACGAGGAAAACAGGCGAAGAGAGATATGGCGGAAGAGAAATGCAGGACTGCGATGAGAGAGAGACGAGTAAAACAAAACAAAACGGACATTGAGAAAGGGATAGAGAGAAGCACTGAGGTGAAAGAAGAAATACAAGCGGAGAGAAACGAACCGGAGGTCACACGGTGAGCCGCCGCCCGCCCGGGTATACGAAAGCTTTTTTTTTTTAAAGGGGGAAGGAGGCAGGATATGGGGAGACGAAGACAGACTGAATGAAGATAGGCAGACCGCCTTAGGGATTTATACCGTGGGGGGAGAGGGAGGGAGGTAGGAATAGGTGGGTGGAGAGATTAGGAAGGGAAGAGGAGACCCTAGACGGGGAAGGAGTTGAAAAACAGAAGGGGGGGTGAAGAAGGAGAGGGAAACCGAGGGAGCCTATTAAAGATCCGGGCAGGGGAGAAGTGTCACCAAAGTTGGAGGAGAATAAATGGAATTAAAGGGTGCCAAAAGTTCTTCTCTACCCCACAAACATCTTCTTCCCTCGATCCCAAAACAAAAAAAAACCCAGTAACCACGAAGGAAGAAAAAAAGAAACGAGAGACATCAAGACGGCTAATAGGCCCGGATATGAGTTATATCGACGTCCGGAGCCAGGAATATAGATCCGGCCGGGGAAAGGAGCACGTGTCGGCCTATATTCACCACCACCCCCCTCCTCTCTCTCTCTATCCCCTTCCTTTTTCTTTTCCTCCATCCACTCCCCTTCTTTTGTTTATCGTCTTGAACTTCGGACGGGTGAAAGGACTGGAAGCGCTTTTGTGGGCGATTTTGAGGATGGGGAAGGAAGATCCTCGGCAAAAACAAAAGAGGGAGTGATGCGCGTCGTGCGATGAAACATTGATGCGCTTCGCGGTAGGAAAAGAAACACGAGGGAGGGTTCGTAAAAGAACGGCTTCCGCAGATGACGAGGGAACCAAGAGACGCTTCGACCGCCTATCCGTACTTGGGAAATTTTTTTTAATGATTTTTTTTTAAATGACAAGTCTCGTTTACGCGTCGAAGCAAGATGAAGACGATCCGTCATTTAGTTATTTGTCACGGGGCCAGAAACTGCGAGCATTGCTTTTTAGAGAGAGGATATTAGAAATGCGAGCACGTACTCCCACGCTGACGGAAGGATTCGAACCTGCGACCAGACTACTTGGAGGCAGACAAGGACGTACTTGCTCGCTTATACATCAAAAGTACAGTCAGGGCCGTTTTAATGGGTTACCGAACTTTTCAGTACGGCGAGCACCAAGTTGTTTCTTACAATGCCAACTGAGCACCACTTTGTAAAAATACAATACAATAAAAATCTGATGTGGCCAACACATGACTTTCTCCATATTTGGGGTATAGTTATTTAAATTATTATGAATAGCATTATAAGGCAAAATTATTACTTCGTATCGTAAAAGAATACAGTCGTCCTTATTGCCGTAAATTACGTAAATTTTGAATATGTTTACATAATCCACCGCTACATGGTGGTGGCACTGTATACTGCAAATTAAGAAAAAGCAAAATATCTCCGAAATGGATGGTTCTACGAAAATTTGTTTCAAACAAAACTTGGAAAAAATATTATTCTCTACAACTTTGGTCCTCACGAAGATTACCAATAACGATGCTTTTAAGGAGAAAACCGAAAAACCGGTTATTTATAAATAACTCCTAAACAATAACTACAATAGAAAATTGTTTCAAATGAAAGTTGTAGGAAATTACATTCTCTATAACTTTTGTATAGAATTGTAAATACAATAATGATATTTTAACGAAGAAATATCGCAAAAACCGAATCGGTTTTCGAATAAACCTCGACTTCCGGGTACCCGTTATTGTCGATAAACTAATCAGTTCTTTGTGCTCATGTTAAAGTGTTATATATGAAGTTTGGTAACGATATGGCACGTACTTTTTGAGTTAGAGCGCCCACACTAACATAGACACACAGACATCATTCCGAAAATAGTCTAAACGTGTTCTGGGGACCTCAAAACATGTATTTCCGTTGAAATCTCGAAGTCGATTTTTTTCATGAATACAATACTTTCCCATTACTACGTATGGAGAAAGTAAAAAGAACATATACGAAATATATGTGGGAAGGCTAAACAGAAAATAGGATTCATCAAACGCATAGCAGGTAAAAGTGAGGAAAAGCCAAAGAGACATGTTACTTCTCTTTAGTAAGACCGCAAATTAGAGTATGCGTCGAGCATATGGGATCCGTACGAGAAAGGATCAATCTCAGAGTTAGAAAGAGTGCAGCGAAAAGCCGCTAGATTCGTCAAAAATGGTTACGATAGAAATAAAAGTGTTACAGGTTTGATACAGGACTTTGGAGGGGAATCACTAACGGAGCGCCGATCACATTCTAGGTTAAAACTTCTTGAAAGATTTAGAACGCATACATTCTCCAGCGACGTCGAAGAAATAATAAGAGCTCCAACTTATATTGGTAGAATGGACCATCCTCGTAAAATAAGAGAGCCTGTAGGACAGAAAGATACAAAGGCTCGTTTTTCCCTAGAACGATAGCTGAGCAGAACAAAAGTTACGATAAAAAATCAGCCGACGTAGTGTGATATACATCCTCATTATTAAGCACTTTCCCTCGGTGCTATTGCACCCCCTGCACACACCATTGCGGTGGCTTGCAGGGTGAACTGTAGATGTAGATGAACATTATTTGCTAAGGTTAAACGAAGTATGAAAAACTGCGACAAAATTACCCGAAATTTTACAAGACGGTAACGATCTTCTTATCTACACATAGAAAGCAGGTTGCCGGCTTTCCGGCAAGCAGATCGGCGCCGACAATCGATGCCGACAAGTTTAGACACGCTTTTGCTGTGTGCCATTAACTTACATGTATTATTTCAGCAGCTGATCGGCGCCGATTACAGGAAAGCCGGCAACCCAATTTCTGTGTTCTTATCCTTACGCATTTACAATCGACTTTTCGACGTGCAGGCTTTCATTCTTTTTTAGATTAAAATTAGAAATAATTAACCTACGATCTTCGGATCTGAACTATTTTGAAGACAAATTATAAAGTTTCTTATTCTGTTCATCTTTTTCCGCCTAAAGTTCGAAATCGCTCACGTTAAACGTTTAATTCACATAGTTTGGGTAATCTTGCCTACCAATTACATTGTTAGACCTCGAAATCCTATTGTTATTTCAGTCATTGATGTAAGCGTACTTTGAATGTTTTTAATACAAGAGAGAGAAAGGGAGTGAGGGAGAGAGGGGAAAGAGAGAGATGGAGAGGGGGAGAGAGGGATAGAGAGGAAGGGACAGAGGGGTAGAGAGATGGAGAGAGAGACAGCGAGGGATGGAGAGAGAGAGGGAGGGAGGGAAGGAGGGAAGGAGAGAGGCAACTATTTTAAGTTTAATTAAATATAGCCGTCATATTGACGGGCTTTTACACTAGTTAATATAGATTTTCATCGTCTATAGGCGTACCTCGGATAGACCCTCTATGTAGCACATTTATTCACAAAACATTCAAGATTAAAAACAAGTCACCGTATTGCAATTCCGACGAGGAGAAAAAGGTTCGATTGCAGTAATGCATCAATGGCACGATTCACGTTGAACGAAAAATGACCGAGTATTTACAAAAGAAATTTATGACCTCGTAATGCAGGCGATCGTTAATAATTGTTTTAATATATGAGAATAAATAACAATACACAACGCATGAACCTAAGGGTACAAAAAGGCTATTGCTAACTGCGATCCTTAACAAATGAAAAATCCACCGAATACTAAAGAAACGTTAATCATAAAATAATTGTGTGAGAAAAAAACTTGTCTTAAGGAAATCGAATAAAATTATACATCAACACAATTCAAATTATTGTTTATTTGTGAATTGTTAAAATTAAAAAAATTGAAATTAAATGTAAGCCGCAGGTGTTTTCATCACAGTTATCGGGAAATATCGGAAATCGAGGGGACGCCGACAGCGGACTGTATGTAGACGACTTACGTGACTTACGCGAGTAAAGCCACACACCGAATGAAATTAAGCATTACTTCATAGAGACAAATAAGAAATAATAATAATAAACAATTAGCCACGGGTATTAGTTCCACGAATGCAAGGCTCGGATCTCATTTTCTTGGAACATGTTCACAATAAAAACGACTGTATAAAAAAAACTTGCTTTCTGACGCTCGTAAGTGCTTTTAAGAAAGAATACCCACCATCGCGTACATCGGTATATCTGCCTCAGCTTCTAACAAAATCCAGTTTGATCAAGTTATTCTCCAAACGGGTGGCAAAATGAGCAAAATCAATGACAAAGGACGTTCACAAACGTTCGAGCATACGATCGGCTTGCGCAACTCAGAATAGCGATAACCGCCGGAGAGGAACTCGAAAGCTTCTTCGAACGACTACCTAAGGTATTTTAAACTCAACTCTATTGAGTGGGGAGAGCAAACTTCGAGACTTATTATGGGTCGTATGTTACCATAATTAACCTCTAAAAGTATTTTGAGGAAAGTTAACCCTTAGTACATAACGAGGAAAGAGTGAGGTCATTACTCTTTTGGGACCAACAAGGTGGGCGTAAACTACTCGTACACGAACTCAACTTTCTCGTATGCTAAGTACATACGTAGAAAAAGTATCCTGATCGCGGATATATTCGAATTAGAGAATTGAAATACATAGCCCGCGTAATATTCGTTATTAAGCTCCGTAACGGAGCGAATTTTTTAAAGATCCATGCAGCCAATTTTGACCAAATAGACATTAATGTGATCTTTAAAAAATTAAGAACTCCTTAACCGTACAAAGTACGGTTAAGGAGTTCTTCATTTTTTAAATACCCGTCTCGCCGTACTCTCCAACACTTTTTAAATTATTAATGCGATCATTTACATGAATAAACTAACAATAGTAACAACGAAGTAATTAACTATTTGGTGGATTGATTTAGTCTTATTGTTAGTTGCCGCCCATGCCTAGGATCGTTCCTGCGTTCAAATCCATGAAAATATCGAAATAACTGTTTTTGTTTCTCCGTTTTTCTCCTGTTTCAGAACGGGGATATTTTCTTCGGAGAATTAGTCTGCCACGGTAGTTCAGTGGTATTTCTCCTGTTTCAGAACGGGGATATTTTCTTAGGAGAATTAGTCTGCCACGGTAGTTCAGTGGTAGAATATCCGCCCGGCAAGTGGAATGCCCGGGTTCGACTCCCGGTCATGGCAGATTTTTTCACCTGTTTCCTCATTTCCCATCATAACAGCTTATGCCTGTCGCATAAGGATCTTCGGATCATCCTTTCTATCAATTCTCCGTTTTTCGTTACGTTTTTCGTGACAGCAATTTTCGACATTTCGTTGACGTTTTTCGTTACGTTAATCAAAAATAATTTCGTTATTGAGTTGCGTAACGTTTTCTATCACTGCTTTAAATGTTATATGATAAAAACTTAGTATAACACCGGCATAACATCGCAACTATCTTTCCATGTCATAACATAAATGGACAGCCACGAGTGTAAATATTATACCGTGTACGGATGACAATCGAACATGAAAACGCATCGAGCGATACGTTCGTCACCGATCGCACTGCGGTGCTACATAGGAAAGTAGACGAGGAGGAGAGGAAGAAAGGACGAGTGGGAGAGCTGCAAGGGGAAGAGGCGTCGGGAAAAAGAGAAAGTCACACGGGGGGCACGGAGACTGGCGGGATTAAAAAATGCGGGAGTGAGAAGATGACGATCCTGCAGATAACAGAGGCGAAGCGAGGCAATGCGCATGCGTCCGCAAACAACAAACATAATAAGATCGCGACACGATCTGAACGAAAAACCGACACCGTCTTCACCTTCGAGACGAGGCCATGAGAAGATTCCCGGCGCTGGAACGAGAAACCGAGTTCTGACGGGGATAAATTAATAAATTAAGATTAAGCTGACAAGGGACATTTTTTTAAAAAAAGTGAAACTCCTTAAGATTTTGTCTACGAGTGGGGAACTTTCTCTACACGGCGAGCCGCATTGACGGTAGCGAATCCTTCGGAAAGGTCCGCAGTGGAAGTTACCGATGCATTTGAGGGCCGGATTAGAGTTTAAATCGAAATTAGCTTAAGGATCTTGAGGTTTCCTTTAAGTAGAAATCGATTTTTAAAATGATGTTAGCGTTAATATTTCAATATTAAATGTTCCATTGCCATAATTTGAATATTTTAAATATGAATTTGTGTTCAATTTTACGGACCGTTTTCTCGTGGACCGGATGCGGCTTCTCAAGGGAGTTTCCTCATCTGAGTTTACCGTATTTTAATCCCCAACCTGCCCTTCCTCGCAGGGAGTCCATACGGACGATTGCTCACTGAGATAGTCAACGCTTATCCTGTACAAGACGCGGAAATTTTTTAAGCTAACAACAAAGATATTCCTATGAAACGAAATAAAATTTCCAAGCCTCTGTTCATATTCCGCAATATAAATAAACGCCTTAAGCGGCATTCTAGAAGCTTTATCTATTCATTTGATGACGCTAGATAAAATAAATGTTTAATAGCATCTGTAGACAGTAAAAAATGACGCAGTAGGAGGAAGTGCATGAATGTTTGCAAGGATTAAACAAGAGGACCTCGTGAGCCCCAAGTACTCTAATAAGATTAAGATGGGTCGCTGATTTCCATATATGCAAAAAGGTTTACGCTCCATACTTGAAATTCTCATTTTCTGAATATATATTTTATGCGTAAATTATAACTTTAATTAATTAATTTAACTAAACCTTTCATTCTTTTCTAAATACAGAATTAAAAAATAAAACTGCTATCCTTACAAGCTCTTACGCGTGTTGAGCCAAAGACGAGTGCCTTGTCCAGGCACTGGTTATATAGACATATTGTTGAGGCCTTCTTTCAGACTACCTACAGTAAATCTACAAGGACAATTATTCGAATTACTGCTAATTGTCCTCCAGAAGAAGACAACTTGAATATATTCTACAAGTTTGAGATGATAATTTTAATATTGAAAACGATAAGTTTATCACATCGTAATATCATGTCGTCGTTTCGTGAATAACGATGACAACTAAGGATTCCATGCGATGTTAATATCGGCTTAATACATTTTAACGCCATCTAATTTAAATTAAATATAAATGGATTAAAATTTGTTCACGCATTATGCGATTTTCAACAGTGACAACTGTACTAATAATTGACATAATAAATTAGACATTCCGGATTTTTCTAAGAAAACCACTGCTACTGAGGTGAAACTTGTAATAAAGGAAAGTTAATACGAAACTGTTGGGCAGCCGATTTGGTCTTTAAAATTGAAACCACAAAACACGAATGAAAACTTGTGTTTATGACCATCGTGATTACATATAACCATCGGAATTCGTGGGATGCGACGAAAATAATTCATGATAGTTGGCTTCAGGCTCTCCGATTCGACGTTTTTGTAAGAAAGTATCTAAAAAATAAACTTTTGACGTTGGAGGAATAGAAAAACTTAAGTGTTCCAGGTGTTTGCGCACAAACATTTTCCACTTGTCAAGTATAAAAAAAACCAATGTTAATTTTTTTAAGGAAATTCATCGAGCAGATGTTTCTAAAGGATTTTCTAAAGCCATAACAGGCTAGGCGTTCCAGTGTCACTTTTTAACGCCTCTTGGATATCCGCCCAAACTCCACGTCTGGCTTAATGGGTCTATGCGTCTCACACACGGTAAAAAGATACAGGAGCGACTTTCTTTGTAAACACCTATGCTTCATTCTGCAATTATATTTTTTCGAATCACATTCCGACTCTTAAGTGAAGTCCTCCGATGCATTACAACAATAATTTCCTTTTTCTGAGGTAAACATGAAAAAATAAACACTAAAAAAAGTCATATGCAGCTAATTTGTAAAACAGAATAACTAAGACGCTGTAAGTTACAAAGACGGCACCGGATGATTTCTTCTTAGATAACTTTTCCGCTAAGAACATTTGTGAAATATCCTTCAAGTGAACACATTACAACGACCTAAAAAAATGCCCGCGTCCTTGGAAGTTAATAAAACCAAAGAAAAAACCACGACAGAGAACCTGGCTGAATACAATTAACCCTGAGAAGAAGAAGAAGAAGCCAAACCGAACCTTACCTCCGACACTTACAAAGGCGTTTGTTTAATAACTTCGCCCAGGGAAGGGAAGAATGTGTAACTTTACAAGTAAACACACAAAAAAACTCCTCATAGAAAACCCTGTAGACGAAAATGACTGCAAGAAACGAGTACAAATTAAAATTCGTCCACATGAAAATCCTGACAAAGTCAAACCTCTAGAAATCGAATCGTAACTTGGAATTTTCGATAGTTCTAAGTAGATATTTTCCCATTCGATCAATCGAATTCTCCACTATTCGATTATTAAAATTTTAAAATAAGTGTGTACGTCGACAAATCCATTCGGAAGTACCCTCTACTCCTTTCACTCCCCCTACGACCAGTTGGCTCATGTCTATTTAAAAAAATAATAATAATATCCAACGACAAACAAAAACGGATCTATTAATAAGTGAGTATAAACCACACGAGGGAGGATGGGAAAGGCGGACGGAGGGAGGAAAAACTATTTCATCTCGGGCGAGAGGCAACCCTAGGAAAGAAACTTGGCATTGGACCAAATGGTGGAAAGAAGGTATTTTCTTTTTACATCCTCTCCCCCATTCCCAAGAGGGTTCTAAAGGGAAGTGCAGCAGCGAAGGACAGCCGAGTGTAAAAGGCAAGACACAAACACTCTCTATCTTCCCCCCATTCTATGCCACGGATACCTAACCGCATTACATTCTACAACTAGCACGATCTAAGAATAAAAATTTTAACGCGTTATAAAAATCATCCCCTATCACAAATATACCCCGAGCTTTGCTTCCTTTAGGATACGGTCGAAGATAAACCTTCGATAAAATAGATTTAACTAGTTTAGAGTAGACCCGATAAACGCAGAATCGTAACTGAATTTTTTTAACCAATTACTGCCGTGCTTCATTCGTCAATCTTAACAAATATAGGTAGCCCATTCTGTTTTAATGAAATCCTTGCGTTGCGTTTCCCAAAATTTAATAATTCGTTAATTTTCCTTATGCAATTTTCATTTAGCATTTTTTCAAGAATTTATATTTCAATTTAAAAATTACATACTCATTTCTAGGCCTACTGTGCGAGTATTTATTCCATTTTATGTAAGAATACCTTACTTTTGGATAAAATTTTTCCATTAATATAAGAACGTATTTATTTTAGCGTAATCACCCTAACCAAAGTATTTAATAAGTACATTAGACATGTTACGCAAAGTTCTATTTAACATTTTTTTAATTCGACCTTCTCCTCCTCGTTACGTAACATGCAGCGGAGAAAAATAGGCAGTCACACAGTGATGTTGAAAGGTACAGCAAAACATCGTATAGTTTCAAATGTTCAAACTACCGATCAAGCGGATGACTCAAGGCTATAGGTATTCTTTTGATATAAATGCAACAGCCAAATACGTTCACTTTGCTAATAATAGAATGCTAATGTTAACAAGAGAATGCTTTTACCCAAGTATATCGCGAACATATTGCAACTTGTATATGTAAAGCGGCAAACATTTCTTTAAAATCACGCCATGTCCTGACATAGGCGGTACAGAGACAAACAGCATGTCAATTGTTCTTAAACCGAACTTAATAGATGTAGGTAATCCAATTAGTAACTTTATTTTTTTTCCTGAAAACTGCTACGAGAAAACTTAAGAGGAACGCATTAGTTAAGGGAATCTCTAACCTGCTTCAATCCTTGTTAAAACACGAGAGAATAAATTAATAAATAAGTGCAAAACGAATTCTCCTCGAACCTGCCATCGTCGACATACAACCAATGCCATATCCGATCGATTTGTGACCTATATCGAGTTTTTCATTGTTTACTGCGACATTGTAATTACACGTAGTAGGTAGTGTACAGTTCCAAACAATAATTACGACGTTTCATCTTCCAATAGGTAGGCGAATATAAGCGAGAAAATCAAAATCGGATATTTTAAATTTCAGCAGTAAAAAATCAAATAAATACAGATCCAACAATAGAATAGAACAGTTTAAAAAACATACATTATTAATATACATTTTAAAAAGAACTGCTTGAATGATTTGGACTACTACCTGCATATTCACCTCCTTACTGATGGACGCAAATGAGGAACCGCGCGTGATTGCGGCAATTAAGCAATATCGCGCATGCGTACCTTGCGGCATCGAATCATAAATTCGATTTCGATACCCTCCTTTATTCCTTCACGTTACGCATACATCGAATTATCAAAAACAATTCTACAATTCGAATTTCATCTGCCTTCCTTAAAACTGGGAGATTTGACCGTAGCTAGAAGAGAGAATTCCTCTCTCGCTGACCCTGCAGTGCGAAACTGACTGAGGGCCATACTTCTAACCCCCAATGGGTCTTTACCGCACTAACGAAGGGAGAGGGCTCACAATAGACCTTAACCCGAAAAATAAAGAAGCAATCTTCGTCCGCAACGCGCAGGCGCATTAACCCGACAACAGGGCGACGGCAAAAAGGCCCGATAAAAGGGGGGTTGGAAGGAGTGAAGGACGTGCCGCGGCAAAGGTGGAAGAGATTGGAGAGGAGAAAGGAGAGTGAGAGGAAATAGAAGAGACGGGAATGGAATGAAAGGGGGGTTGTGATAAGTCACGAGAGAGAGAGAGAGGGGGGAGGGAAACGAGGAGGGAGTCGCAAGATCCACAACCCTCCTCTCCCCCATAACCCAACCCTCGTTCCCTCTCAGCCTGTCCCAACCTCCCGCCCTCGGTAAAAGAGATGGAGATCAATAAAATAGGAGACGGGAGGTAAGGGGAGGGTGGTTAAGGAGGGAGAGGGATGGACTAAATGACGTCATCCCCCTTGGTAGCACCCCACTGCTGGGGACCCCTTTTTTCCTCTTTTATTTTTTTATCTTTCATAAAAAAGACCTCCTTGCTGCCTCCTTAAGGACGTCGTCTTGCGAAACAAAAACATTCTCCAGCCAAGATACTGGAAAATGAGCGAAAATTTCCCAGAGAGAGAGAGGGAGAGAAAGATTTGTTCTCGGCTTCGCAATAGGTGTCGCCGAACGTCGGTTTGTTCGCTGTGTCGCCGTCTCCGCGATGAAAGACCGAAATCGTTCGATCGATACCACAAATAACGCCTTCGAAATAAATAAAAAAAACCCGATCGAATACTTCGAGGGCAGGTGAGGCGTAAAAAATTCTCGGAATATCGTCGTGGACACGCCATCCATTGCCTACGATCACGAAACGGTAAGCGAGGCAAACCCCGTCGCAATTGTAAGAAAGAAAATTTAACATTTTTCGCGCCGACGAACCTCTTTAGTGTGAGGAAAAAACGCGCGTTATGACGCGATACCAAGAACGACCTTTTAGTGCCTCCTACGTCGCTGATCCTCTCGAGTAAGGCCTTTAACCCGGACGAAATGTAAAAAAAATCGCGCCATCCCGGACATACGTCAAGCCGTGCGACTGGTTCGCGACAACGCATCCAATTGAAATGACGTATACACTGTCAAGAACGTAAAAAATACAAGCGAAGGAAGAATTGCTGCGCAAATTACGTAAGGCAATTTTTTTCGCCGGCGGAGTAAAAAAAATAGCAGATGCTATGTATTTCTGGTTGCCTACATTCGCGGCAGCATGTACATTTTAGCGATTTTTTTTTGAAAACTCCCCTTCAGCTGATGCTAGATCCACGAAATTTACACCATGTCTAGCGCTCGTATAGACCAAATCAACCCTTAAAGTTCGGCTACTCCAAATTGCAGGATTCCATGGAATTTACCCGTACAGACGGACGAACAGACAAACCGAATAAATTAGGGCGTTTTTTTTTTAAAAAAAAACGCTAATGACGTGATGGAACAAAATAATCGTCCCGACCCGTGAGAAAATGTAGCACATTTAACGACGATACTGCTTCAAACAAGGAGAGGTCGCCTTACGAAACGCCCACCCAGTTGTTTCCTGGAATGGCAAAGAAATAAAAATTTCGCTCAAATTTTTCCTCCCGAAGTACCGATCGATTCGAAAAGATATTTTATCAGAAAACAATAATAATCTTGCCTCTGCGTCATTGTGTCGAACATTTAAGGTCACCCGAGGAATACTGCAAGGGTCTCAAAATTATACCGTAGTTCGATCGAAAATAACGCTCGGCGATCATTTCACCTTTTTTCACGATGCCGTTTTCGCGTCCCAGCAGTTTATCGCCCAAAAACACCTTATCTCGTTGAGAAAAGCAGATAAAAAAATCCGACGCATCGCTCGCTCTATACTGCGAAAACATGTGACGAGGAGAGTTAGAACGATAATCGAAAAACGGTATCCTGTGAGTACAAAAATTATGTCTATGAAGCTCAAACGGCGTTTTCCCTAACAGCTAACGAAACATAATTCACTGAATATTGTTGCCTTTATTGTAAAATTAATACTGTGTCACGAATGAATATACTGTCCATCTCAGGGATGGAGATTTTCTTAAATACTTAAACATTAATGGAAATTTTCTGTAATGATTCTTATCATTCAAGTTACCTGTTCATCCAAAAGGTTTAACTAAGATACGCCTGTGACTTTCGTCTCTCATGAAGGGCTTGTCCTGAAGGTTCAAGTGAATTATGCAACCAATGGAATGGAATTTTGACTACACACACATCTGTACAACTCACGAAAAACTCACTAAATTAAAAAAGTTTAAACACACACCAACAACTATTTACACTGAACTGCATCATCCATTCAAACTTACTTTCCAGACTTTAAATATGATAAAAACACAAATGAACAAAAATCCTAACAGATGTTGAAGGAAATTTTTATATTAAAAAACTACTATAATTTTATTTGTTAGTTTTATGAATGAAAAATACTGCAAAATTACATTACATTGCCAAAAGTTCATATTAATTGGCTCAATAAACAGAGAAAACTGAACTACAGTAAAATTTTCTACTATCCAGAATTATAAAGTTGATTAAATTTTAATATCAAACCAGATCAATAATATATAAAGAATGAAAGGTGGTTTGAGGTCAAATATGCTTCATGTTTAATGGAATAATTTCTCTAGAAAAAATATAATTTTTTCAGGACAAAATGATTTTACAACAATTTTATAAAATGAAAAGGTAGACAATATTAAATAGAAATATCATGAAATGAAACTTTGAAAAGAAATTATTCTAACTTAATGGATGTTTGAGTTTAGTACATCCTCTTACATAAATGATCAAAAAATGTCTATCCTTAAGTCTACATTAGCAATAATCTTCTCTATTATAAATACCATTAGACAGAATTAATTTAAAAGCTTTATAATAAACCTTTTGTGTAATAACACTGAAATGATCAATACACATCCTATTACTGAACCATAACACAGACTTACAAAAACCTAAAGCTTAATAAACAGCAATCATAATAAACCTCTAAAATAGTGAATAATCAATAATAGCCTTGTAGCTAGGAATTTCGTTTAGGAGAGGCATTGGTTACAATTATAAAACATAATCACAAATAATATGTAACCATCCAAGTTTTCACATCAAAACACACACATATACATACACACAGACAGATATATATACATATATAAATAATACATTGAAATCCATGTTTGAAAACTTTATTATAAGGTCAATTAATATATTTATAAATTTTTCTATAAATTTCATCAAAAAAGAGCATCATATTTTTTGGTGTGCCTCTGAGATCCCCATGGACATGATAACAAAACAGTAAATAAATATAAATAAAATACTGCTTTACTGTAAAAAGGATGTGCTGGTATCTGGTAAACTGTCGCTGAGTCTACGTCAAAAGGAAACACTCGCAGAAACATGAAAATAAAGTAGGTTTTTGTAAGTGCTCACACAGCATACTGTACTTTTTGACTTTGTTTTCATGTTTCTGCTTGTGTTTCCCTTTGACTTAGACTCAACGATGGTATTATCAGCTACCTGCAGCGTTTATGTATTCTCTTCCTTTTTACGGTGGAGTATTTTCATTTTATTTATTTACTATTCCCCCTGGATGCACCACTAATCACTAAAACATAAAAAAATAAATACATACCTCAGTCACTTTATCCACAACAGGTATAGGGTCCATTCTGCACTTTTTTGTCGTAGTGTAGGTATGTGCTTTCTTTGCAGCCCTACGGGACATACATGCGCCCATATATGCCCAATTGTGGAACACCTTGAGCTGCAATTCAAGGATAAAATAGAAACTATGCATCCACTTTGTACAAATAAAAACCAATACCGCACATAAAGTTATTGCGTTCAACACAAGGAGAATGTTTGGTAATTTCACACTCCATACGATATGTATACCTATAACCTATAATAACACAATCCTAAATTTTTTATATGCTTTGGCAGATTAACTTATCTACGATGGAATTCTGATCGTAAATAGCAATTATAAAACCTAATACCATCTCTATTCAATAAAATACATTTCGAAGACATTGATTTATCCCTTGCAACTAAACATTACCATATGAATAAACATCCTATTTAAAAATAACGAAACTGGCAATTTTCTTCAAAAGAAACGAGAGTAATGAATAAACATAACTGGTATTTCTCAAAGTAAAATTAAGAAAAATATGACTTTTTACTCCCCCAAAGGAGCTAAAAATTCTGTAAAAACCACTTTCATAAAAAATATTGTGTACTTAAAAATGTTACTAACGAAAGAAAACAATGCTGTGGTTCAAAACTATGTCACAAAAATTTCATTTACCTCGGCGCAGGTAATGTTTCACATTAATGTATCAAAATACATGATTCAATAGTAAATACCTCCGCGAAAATACAAAATTTTTCGAACAAAATATCATTAAAACAGTCTGACATAATTATTAGATAATATTAAGACTTATCAGCATAGTGAAGTTATTTAAATTACCTTGTTTGGATTGATACTTCCTAGTTGCACCTATTGAGATTTTCCTGCAGGCGTTACACATAGCTTATCGAATAATTATTCATAAATACTTCACTAATATGTTCCATGCATTTCCCATCGCCTGTATTGCGTACCGCCTGCAACGGACTGCTTCGGATCCATCTACCGACCTTTAGTGGCAAATATTAAAACTTTCGTTGCGAGAAAGTTCAGCCCTCTTTGATCGATAATGTATACTACGTTGTTGTGCCTTTCTGTGTTTTATCAATGAGAAAATGCGTTTGATTCTGTAAACTTTATTAATACACGGTAATTGGTTATTCTCCGTCACCGTGAAGTAAATCTTAGCCATGAATGAAACTTCCCTTATGATGATATTGGCATATTAATAAACCGTTGATGGAATCTGTATGATTTCCTTACTCAAAGCAATTTACCGAAAGTCAAAAAGCTTTGCATTGCCCAATAAGGAGAAGCAAAATGTTAAAATTATTTAACCATTATGTATCCTTGCTGTGAGTTTTTATCTCAACGTAGTGACTTCGCTGACAAAATGAATCTTGTTTTATTTCGTTAATGCAGTAAGATTTTTTACAAGTAGGGTGCTAAAAAAGTTTAATTAAATTTAAGTTTTTATATCAGTGAATCATTTTGTATTAATCGGCAATGCGTCAGATTTGTAATATATATATTAAATTGAAATATTTAGAAGAAAAACTTCAATAAACCGCATCTACGAAATGTATGGATCTAGGGATTGACGGTTATTAAAATATTATGAGTACTAAAAGGACGCTCTAAAAATTCCGACTTAGACGAATAAAATGGGCAAAATTAAAGAAAATAATTAAACCCTAAATAATCCATCTCTAAGACTTTTAATTGGTATAAAAGATCAACAAATATTTACGGTGTTTTACACACGTTACGGTCTTGCACGATATTCAATATCCAAATATATTTCTTTATTACTAACTCATAAATTTTAATGAAAATAAATTTCAAAGCTACTTACATCTTACAATTAACATGTCTAATCTATCTTAAGTCATTATAATTATTGATACCTTGTTTTTATTAACCATTTCCCTTTATGCTATCTTCTAATTGTCTATCTTTCATTGAGTCTCCCTCTCTCTCTAGGTGTCTTATTTCAGTTTAACACTTTTTACCCATTTTTAATTCCAAGTAAAGCAATTCATTTTGTCTGTGCTGTAGAGATATGATAGCATCTTTCTGTTTTCTCTTACATATCATTTCTCCAGTGGTGAGAATCAGAAGAAATGCGAATTTCTTCTGATTCAGCAATATTTGAAATTTGAAACCCAAGTGTTGAAATGTACACCAAAGAAAACAAATCAAGATTTCTGTAATGGAATATCGGCCAAACTGGTAGAAGTGAGCGAGTAAGGTACAATGAACATTAATGATGCTTTGCATTGAAAAATCCATCATCAAATTTTGCCAAGCATCTTATGGAGGACGGAAACAACAGTAGTTTCATCCCGAAAGTGTTCCATGTGGAAATGAAGGGGTTCAGGTTGGATGCTCTGGAGCAACTGGAAATTGTAAATTTTGAGTCAAAAAGTTTACTTACTAATGAGTTTCTTTTTCAAAATCCCTCCCCCTTATTGTGTGTACCCAAATTGACTCATTTGTAACACTTTGTAAATACTCTGTGTCTTTGTTCATCCACTTC
The DNA here is from genome assembly GCA_036926305.1 of Uropetala carovei. NCBI lineage: Eukaryota > Metazoa > Arthropoda > Insecta > Odonata > Petaluridae > Uropetala > Uropetala carovei. Next base: position 7,986,918 of record JAXCHB010000033.1, on the reverse strand, counting down.
CACTTTTCACCCGCTTCCATCACCACCTTTGGTTGCTCTATTAAATTATCCTTAACGATTACCACCCCCACCCCATCATCCACCAATTACCCCATGTTTGTTTTTTTTCTTCCCCCCTCTTTTGCTTTCCTCCCCTCCATCAACCTAGTATATAAAGGATATTTTGAGCATTTTTCTCACCTGATGATGCTAGTTTTTTAGCGAAATGATTGAAAATGAAAAAAAATTATATGAAACTGAGGCTCCATAATCATTCACTAATATGTACTATTAATATTAATATGATGGGGCCCCCATTGATATTCCCATTCGGTGCTTGGCTGACTCTGGCAGGCTCACCCTTCCCACTGAGCGTACTCCCATGAGCGATGTGACCAGCTCCGCCACAGTTGGGACACACGACATTGATTGTCACATTAGGTTTGTCCAGACACTGCCATGACTTATGGGTTGAAGCACCACAGTTGGAACACCGTGGTCCATCGTTTTCTCTCAAAGTGCCATTCAATAAAGCCAGCTCTCTCAGCTGCATTCGCCTAAGGTCATTTTGTCCTTCTGGAACTTCTACCCCTTGTCTAATTATTTCTTTAATCTTCTCTACTGCTTTTTTAACTGACTCGGGATTGTTAGCAGTCACATATGCATGTAGTGGTTCATCTTCTCCGGGCAATGGTTGCCCATCTTTTCAACCGACTTTACCTTCTTTCACTGAACCGTTACCTCGAATAATAATCTTGGCTCCTGTATCTCTTTCCATGGCTTTCAGCGTGTTTCCTCTCGGTCCAATTAGTAGACCAACAAAGTTTATGTCAGGGTGTTCTTCCTGGGGAATCAGATTATGGGTTTGTTATATAACTTTAAAAGTTATCCCCAAAATTTACTGGTGTACATCAAATCGTGGCTCTACTCGTATATGTCAAGTAAATTTTTATGGATTAATTAATATTTACAGGGTGCGGCAGAAATAATGAATGGATTTAAAAATTAAATAGAAAATTACAGGAACCAAATAATTTTATTATGAATACATTTTCAGCTTGTGCAGAAAGTGGAGATATTTTTCCATATTTTATTTTCTGAAAATTATGTCCTTGAGGTGTCCACCATCGCACTGAATGTACTGGTGCACTTGTGCTCTCCGAGTCACGCGTTATCGACAATAAAAAACCATACCCAACAATGGCTGGCAGAGACAGGTCTGTTCGAACACTGGACATTATTGCCAGAGTGTTAACGTCTGTGCAGCACAGCCCGAGGCGATCAGCATGTAAGCACGCTATTGCCTTACGCATGTCTGTCCGGAGCGTATGGAGCATGCCAGTGCAGCAGTGCATTCAGTGCGATGGTGGACACCTCAAGGACATAATTTTCAGAAAATAAAATATGGAAAAAAATCTCCACTTTCTGTACAAGCAGAAAATGTATTCATAATAAAATTATTTGGTTCCTGTAATTTTCTATTTAATTTTAAAATCCGTTAATAATTTTGCCATACCCTGTATATTAATAAAATCTGGGAAAGTTGATCTTTTGACGTTAAAGGATACAGTCAGTTAAGCAGTTTAATTAATTGTGCAATTTTTTTAAAGAATTTATTTCATCGTAAATGTAATTTATATTCTGAAGTATGAAACTCTTAATCAGTAAGTAACACAATTTTTAGTGATCGAAGAACTTAATCTTAATCTGAAAAACTATTGTTGCTGGTATTATTATGTACTGTACATCTGTGAGCGGCGTGGGACATCTGAAACTCCCATAAAATGTAATGGTACTCATCATGACATATTTATTAACTATTCAATATATAGATGTTGTAGTGACCAAGCACAGAACTATCAGTCAACAATAAGTCGCCAGTCCCCTGCTGCAAATAAATTTTTGACAAATCTACGACATTTTTTGTAGCTCCAAAAGACGGGATAGGCGAAACTACATATATTTAAACCAATCATTAATATGTTTGTCATTACAAAAATGTTATCCTCGAAAGGTAATATAAATACATAAGGTTCGTATATTATAATTACAAAGACATTAAATGTTGAATTGTACCATTACATTGATAATACATGTACACTGTATATGATTATTAATACAAAATTTAAATTTACAACAATGTACCGTGAATGAGTACAGTGTTTTAATATACAAAAACTATGCCTGTAAGTATTGCTTACAAATGTTATTTCACAAAATAGTACATATAGTTTTTCACTATGTATTCTTTAAACGCAATTTTACACCTAAATATTCTCCATCCTACTTGTAGAGCTTAGTAATATCTTGTTTTTTACCATTCTGTATTTACTGAATCCATTTATACCCTCATTCAAAGGTTTTATTATGACTTTAAGCCCTAAAATATATATGAATTGGAAGAAAGAATAAAAACTTTGAGAGCAATGAAAATGTTATATTCCACAGCAAATTAAGATGCATGACTTAAAAATAAATGAAGAGGATTCATACAAACTCAAAATATACATTGCATATAAAGTAGGCAATGATACTGTGACTGTTTAAGAAGTAATTCATAGTATAATGACCAGTAATTATATCTAAACATACTCATCTCACTTAGAATCTTGAAACAAATTTTCTTTTGAAACTGGTTATTGATGAAAAAGACAAATTTGTGTAGACTGGATTATAAATATATTCATGTAGCATGATAAACTTACATTTGAATCTCAAATAGGGCTTCTGGTTGGTAATTAACTGCAAATTTGATTTCATTAATCTCCATCAGTAATAACTGACACCTTCAGTGAGCATGCATTCACATCATGGCTTATGTTACAAGGGAAAATGGAATGGATGATTAAGAAAATGAGTTACGCTCTATAAAATAGTTGATTCAGATGAAATATTAAAGTGAATAAAAATTGACTTTATGGAAGGATTAAAATTAGTTTTCAAGAGTATGAAAAAGTCCAAAGGCAACATATATCAAAACACATAATGAATGTTTAAATGTGGACTGGAAAATAGGGAAGGTGTTAAAATTAAATATGAAAAAAGACAGAGAAGTTACAGTAAACTTTAGGAGGGATGAAACTTTATGAAGGAATGGCATAGCCAAATGAGTTTGTCACATCAATTATAGTATGATAAAAAAAGCAAAAATTATGATTGGAAGGATTTGAATGCTATATAATTTAGAACTCCTAATATTATAAGAGAAACAACTCTGAATAGAATATTGTAATATATACATATTCATATATATGGGCCTCATAGGATGATAATTAACTTAATGGAAATATCTGTTGGCAAGTTTACTATTATTTCCAATGTGTCATTTAAAGTACTCTTTTACAAAATATTGTCAAAATTTCAAACTTTTTGTTATTATATAGGTAATAACAATTACTGACCTTCTATGAAGAATTTGTATTGTTTTTGTTCTCTTGCAAACGGAGGTTTTGAGCATAAATACGTTAAATAAGATTCCATTCCTGTTTTACATATTTAATTTCAAAATTCAAAATTATTACCAAGTGCGCTGACTCAAACTACTAGAAATACATCATTGGAAAAATTGGCAGAGACAGTAAAAATGGATGACTTATGAAAAAGCTTTATATTAATCAGCAGCTTTGGTAAGTATAAGATTGAGGAGAAAGGAAGATTACTAAATAAATGTAAAAGAAGAAATAATGAAGTTTTTTCCTCAAGGACTGTATCAAATAGAAGTTGTAAATAACTCTGATAACCATGAAATGCTTGCTTAAACCAGGTACTATCTGTTTCAAAGTATACATATTTAGTGATAAACAGTTGATTAATAACTGTTTTATGAAAAATTGCTATATCTACGGCCTGTAAATGGTAATTCATGGAAGGGAGAAGAATTGGAAAAGTCTGTCTGCTTCCACCAACAACTATTATCTTAGCAAAATAATTATTTGAAAAGTGACGTATCAGTGAATGTTAGAGCAAGAGTTTGTTAAATTTAAGCAGTGAAGTTTATATTAAAGTTTTCGAAAACCAAAATAAAAGATTACCATGAATGTAGTGAAATTTTGGTACTAAGGTATATGAAGGCAGTGCTGCCAGAGGGTGACAACGGAATAAAAATTATCAGATCTATAGTAAAAACACGAAATTTTATTCATAAACAACAATGAAAGAGAACATTATGACAAAAAATATTTTAAAATTTAAATAGATAAAATCTTATCATACTTATCCCAGCCATCTTACTGTCATGCATCAGAATATTACTTTTAATATATTGATTTTATATATACTTATCAACGATAATCTATTATTGTTTATGTAGTTTCTTCAATAAATGTTCTTGATTTGTGCTCTAGTGCAGGGGTTTACAACCAACACTTTTCATTACCAAATTAAAATATGCTGTTATAATATACGTATTATATGTAATGTTTTTTAATATTGCACTGAAATTTGACAAGATTAATACCACTGTAAAGTCGGTTAATAATCAATAAATTATTATTCAGTCTCGGCAACGTTACCATCTTTGTTTGTACGTACAGCAGTTTCTTTGTTTGTGCATTTTACGCCTATTATTTTATAAACATGAGTGAGAAACGGAAAACTAAAAGTGCTAACGCAAGTGAAAAGAAACGTAACACTCATAAACTGAACACGACTGAGACAAAGATAGAAATAATTAGGCGTGCCGAAAGCGGCGAATCTTTACCTTCAATCGGGCGCTCATTGGACTTACGCCAGTCGAGTGTGTTCAATTGTGGAGAAGAACGAATATAAAAATACAATACGTACTGTGGCGTTCTGAATATACGAGTAGCGCCACGATTTGATGTACACCAGTAAATTTTGGGGATAACTTTTAATGTTATATAACAAAACCATAATCTGCGAAAGTGGAAAATAAAACCAACGAATAATTACTGTATAGATAATTTTTGCATTTCCGAAGCGTTTCAGCGGACTAGAATATTAATTTAAACCAACTTTTCATGGTTCTTATTAATTTCAATTCGGAAGTTTCGAACACCTTGATTTACAAATTATAACTACACACCTACAAAGCCATTCGAGCTGACGTGGCCCGCCGTAGTGGCGCTGCTATGCTTTTTTTTTGGAAACAATTGACGGAGAAGGAGAATTATTAGTGAAAATTACCGTGAGTGACGCCATTCTGTGATTGTGTCGAAGTTTTGCGTACAGTTGTTGTATTAAAGGCATGTGTTATATTTTTAGACTTAAATAAATATTGTGCAGTTGTTTACTTCTCGAAAACTTTGCAGTTACAAGTAGAAACTTTGTGATGTCCTATACTGGGTCGAATTCAACACAAATTGGCAAGTTAGGCATGCTTTCCTCAGTAAATAAAAAGTTGATGGGTAGTTCGTTGTTAAATCCCAGTTACATGCATGCTACCAACGGAAAGGAATCTGGAAAACGAGAACATGAAGAGACTAGGGAAGAACGGAGGCAAAGGAAAAAGAAATCTCGATGGGGTGGGGATGAAAAGGAGAAAACGTTCATCCCTGGTATGCCCACTGTGCTGCCGTCCAACCTTAGTAAAACTCAAGAAGAATCTTATTTAGTTCAACTTCAAATTGAAGAGATCACCCGAAAACTCCGTAGTGGTGATTTAGGAATTCCTGCTAATCCTGAGGAACGGTCTCCATCCCCAGAACCAATATACAGCAGTGATGGAAAGCGACTGAATACTCGTGAGTATCGCACACGAAAAAAATTGGAAGAGGACCGCCACCATTTGATACAACAAATGATGAGTCTAGTGACGGATTATAAGCCACCGTCCGATTACAAACCCCCAGTCGTTCGCGTCAGTGATAAGGTTATGATTCCCCAGGAAGAACACCCTGACATAAACTTTGTTGGTCTACTAATTGGACCGAGAGGAAACACGCTGAAAGCCATGGAAAGAGATACAGGAGCCAAGATTATTATTCGAGGTAAAGGTTCAGTGAAAGAAGGTAAAGTCGGTCGAAAAGATGGGCAACCATTGCCCGGAGAAGATGAACCACTACATGCATATGTGACTGCTAACAATCCCGAGTCAGTTAAAAAAGCAGTAGAGAAGATTAAAGAAATAATTAGACAAGGAGTAGAAGTTCCAGAAGGACAAAATGACCTTAGGCGAATGCAGCTGAGAGAGCTGGCTTTATTGAATGGCACTTTGAGAGAAAACGATGGACCACGGTGTTCCAACTGTGGTGCTTCAACCCATAAGTCATGGCAATGTCCGGACAAACCTAATGTGACAATAAATGTCGTGTGTACCAACTGTGGCGGAGCCGGGCACATCGCTCGTGATTGTAGACAGAAGCTCGCTGGGACTGGACCATCCTCTACGTGTCAAGATAGAACCAAAATAGACGAAGAGTACATGTCCCTAATGGCCGAGCTTGGAGAAGGGCCACCACCACCAGCGAAGGACCCCAATGACCGTGATAACGTCACAAGAAGACCCGGAACCGTCGATTTGTTCGAACGCCAAATGCGACCACGGGCCATCGGGGCTCCCCCAATCAGACCAGAGAGCAACAACAACCCATCCGCTCCTACCGTCGGTCAACCAATGCGACCTGGCATGATACCTGCCCGCCCTCCTCCGCCACCTTGGAACGAGCAGCAGATGCAGATGCCCCACATGCAACCAGGGATGCCCCAAGGTACCGGAGGCCACATTCCCAACATCAATAGGCCACCACCCCCAGGTCCTCCGGGAACGGCCGGCACCGGACCTCCAGTCCCGCCGTGGCAGATGACGATGGGAGGACAGCCAAATTATCCTGGTGCGCCACCTCCTCCAGGGGTTCTTCGTGCACCACCCCCACCTCCGCCGCCGGGTTCCCAGGGCCCAGATCAGATGGCAGCATGGATGAGACCCACTCGCCAACCAGTGCCTCCACCCCCACATCTACCTCCTTGGCAGCAGGGTGGGGTGGTTCCTCCACCACCGGGACCCGTTCCTCCTCCAGTGCCGCGGCCACCCCCTCCGGGGATGTACCCGTGGCAGCAGCAGACTGGTGGCTATGTTGGGGTACCTCAGCCTGTTCAGCCGCCCCCAATGACCTCACAGGCTGGAAGTGGACAGGGTGGTGCTCCTGGGGTGGACCTCAATGCACTAGCTGGTCTTCCCAGCTTATTAGCTCCACCGCCACCACCACCCCCTCCCAGTTAAACCTTAACCAAATCTATTAATATTATCTTTATTAACTGATCCTAGAGGGTCTAGCATAAAAAAGGGGAAGTACACCCTGTGAGGTGGAGATTATTGGAATATTTGGCTACCGAAAAGTAAGTTTTAGTGATGATCTTGTAGGAAGGGCAGTCTTTATCTTATCTCATTTCTTTTTCCTATTTTTTTAGCTCCAAAAGTTAGACTGAGCTTCGCTCTAAAGAAAGGCCCAGGTTTTTATGTTTTGTACAACACATTGCTTATTAAATGTAACTGTGAAGTTTGTGTGTTATGAATTCGAGTAAACAAAATTGCTTTCAATATTGGAATTTAATTTGCAGCAAGTAGAGAGGAAGATTGTGAGGGTAATTTGGTTAGGTGAGTAGTTCGGGAATAAAGCTTCTCAATTCCTAAATCTCATTGGTGTGGTTTCTGATTCTTGCCTTGGTTATGGATGTGTTGTGTGAATTATCACTTATCATCTTTCAACAGTGCATTATATACTGACTAGGTCTAGTTTAAAAAAGTGAATGTTAGACTATTCATTATTTTCTTGAACCTTTATTGTTGCCTAGCTGTGCTAGGACCAGGTCAGTCATTATAGGCAAAGGTGAAGACAGAAGTTTCAAGGGGTTACAGAAATTCAAGCTTCTGAGCTTTAAGTAACTCTTCAGTCTTCTAGCGCATTGTGTTAACAATGGAAATAAATTTTGAAATTGAATCATTGCTTCTTATAGAACTTTAATTTGTCTTCATTCTTCAAAGGACTACATATTTGGAGCTTAACTGGAATGTTTTCCCTCAAATAATTTAAGACACAAGAGTTTATATGGATGATAAAATTGTATATTGCTGCTTGTAGATTTAAGGATTCCTTTGGTTCATTTTATATTTGGAACAATTGGGAAAATAGGAAATTTTAATCTGGAAAAGTTCCTTCTAATAATAAATCTTAGGTGACGATGAAGTTTGGCAGTAAGCTCCATTCATCGTGAGTCACCATTTTTCTGGAAACGCTTTCCGACGTGTAGAAGGGGCATGGGACATCCTGAGACATCAGGGCACCTGTACACTTCAAAAATTCACAATGTCACTCATAGCTGTAGTTCATGTAGTTGTAGTAGTTGTTGTTGATCATTAACTTGTATTTTGAAGTAAATACATAAAAAAAGAGTAAGCTGAGGTAAATTTATATTAATAAAATTGTACAAATAGTACGTTAGACGTGGCTTTGCAGTAAATATAAGTTATCATTGAATATGCTCATTTCTTAATTCTTTCTTTCCTTAAAAAAATGAGGTTTCAGTTTTAGATTGTTCCTTTAGTGTCTTCAAGTTGTTGAATGAGTAAAATCTGCAGTAGCTAATCATATGAGCCGATATCTGAATGCAAAATTTTCTTAGTTACCCTATCTCAGATCAAATACATAGTTCATTGTATACATCATACATTTGTAACTTTTATAGTGTGAATGATTTGTATTTGATTAACCTCCTTAGTGCATGAATGTGCACCACTCTTTTTACTTGGCATTGGGCATATCCTTTTGCTCCTATAATTGCATGTGAAACCTTTGTTCTCAGCTTAAAATTTAAAAAAGTACTTTTTACTCCTATCCGTCTCAATTATTCTGTTTAAATTACAGCACTAGCAATAATGACTCCAACATCATAGTGTGGGCCCAAGAGAAAACAAGTTCCTTACCTTTGTCTCCCATTAAAGTTGTTTGTTTCAAGACCTTATCACTGTAATATTTTCATATCTTCACTTGTATTATCCCCTTGCTGCTGTTTCCTATCATTTGAACACATCCATTTTAGTCATTGAAAGGTGTATTTATTAATGATGGTTGTGCTACTCTGCAGGTGTAAAATTTATGATCCTGGCGATGGAGGTTGAGGATTAATAAAATTTTATCCTTGGCTTTCATTTTCCTTAATCCAACATTTTGTGTTATTTTTGGCAGTACACGTAAGGGGAATAATTAATATTTTTAATGATTTCAAAATTTTGTGGTTTTTTTTCGCCAAATGAATTGTGACATTTAATGAGTTAGTTAATTCCAAAGCCTTGCAATAAGTTGGTTGTTCATTATGTAAAAGATAAACTTGTCGTGTGCCAAATGAAACAATTTTTGTGAAGAACATTAATACTTTGTTCACTGTTGCAATGTCTTTGTTTGAGATATTACTTTTTTTAAGGCACAGGTTGAAAAGAAGCAGATTGTTCAGTTTTAAAATCATCATATGGATTCCCTTTCACATTGGCTAAATTAGGAATAAAACTGAAAAACTAATAGTTTCTCTTTTTAAGCAGTAGAACCAGTTGCAAACTGACGTTAACGTAACCAGGCATATTTCTAATTTAGATTTCAATGTTTAATCCTTGTAAAGCAGTGTTCATTTTGTTAGGTTAAAATCTTGACAAGGTAAGGTCGTTGGAGTAGTTCAGGTGAAAAAGTCATGAAGTGGAAATTCTAAATCATAGGATGTAAATAATTTCATATTGTCACTAGTGAAAGGTTAAAATGAATAATAACGGAGTTCTTATAAATATGTCTTCTCTAAAAGATGACATTATTTATTAATAGAACTTTTAATGACATATAAGTATGCCAATATATAGATATAATAATTCAATGCTTATTACATTTGATTGTATTGGTTTTAATGAGACAGTTATATGTATTGTTTTCCAATCGATTTAATTAATTTTTTGTTCATAAAAAAAATTTAATGCTGGAATAAAACAATTATAATTCTAACAGCATTGGTCAACTGTAATTTTTATGCTTTGTGCATTAGTATTGCTTGTAATCAATTAATGTACAACAGTTGTCATTAATGTGTAATATGTTATTAGTTTAAATTTCTTTTTTACATTTGAATATACTTACCAGGATCATTACATATGCAGAACATTAACAAATAATGTTATTTAAAGCCAAAGTATGTTTTATTTTTATGGGCGTACCTACGTATTATTGTTTCAATATTTAGCCTATCATTCTCAAACCTGCAACTTTTTTCTCATGGTGAACTGGTACATTTTCCTGCATTAATAGGTTACATCTTTCTTTCTACAGTCAGTGGCAATAGGCTAGTTTTAATGAAGCTGCAATTAAATGATTTTTGTTTGTAGGAAAATTTTCTAGTGTCTGTATTGATGTATACTTGATTTAAAGAAGTTGCAATTAATTTTGCATAATTTAAAAATGTTTATAACAATTATATTTAGATTCATAAAAAAGTTGTTTTTAAATGATTCCATAGCGGTGAAGCAGTGTGAAAACGAATTGTTTGTATTATCATATGAATTGAAATGTAACTTTGTGAACTAATTTTTCAGCTCCAGAAAATTCATATCTATAAATTAATTGTCATGAAATAGGCATATAACAAGGTTTTATTCAATATCATGGTTTGTTAGTGGTTATTTAATTTGATTCATTAGTGAAGATATAAATAATTTTTATTGAAATTTCCATAAATTTGGATGAGCATAAAGGCATGTATTACATATCTGTTGATAACCAGTGGATTTGGGTTATCATGTAAGTCTAACTTATGTCCATATAAACGTTGTTGCTTATTCATGTATTGCTAATTACGTGAAATCTTTTTCATTGACACTAACAAAAATTAAATATTTTGTTTTTGTAATCATAGACATAGTGATGTTTTTATTTTTTGTTATATTTCAAGCATTTTAAACATAACCTAAATATTTTTCAAGCAGAAAAGGGTATAGCTGCAGATTTATACATTGTAAAGTATATTTTCTTTTTCAGCTAATTTAATATTTTGCCTTATGAATAAATTTTACTTATCTTAATGAATTCAGTTAAGGAACATAGTGGTATTAAATCACTCTGTAATCTAGTTATGCTCCATTGAAGGTAGTGCACAGGACTAGTTATGCAGCAGAATTTGAGAATGTTGGCTCCTGCAATATTTGTTTAACTAAACCTGAATGTATGTTTTTAATTAAATTTAAACCTAATTTTTCCATTATAGTTGCATTTTTTTCTTCCTATATTTACATGAAGTGTGAAATTTGAGTCAGTCGTCTAACTTACTAGAAAATTGTATTGCTCCTAAAGAAGGCTTATTACAGAAATTTATCCCATCCAGACAGCAGAAAAATATGCGGAAAACTTTTAAGTACAAACATTAATTATAGAATGAAATTTTGAAATCACGAAATTGAAAAAAGATGTTCCTTTTTTAAGAAGATACTGTGAGCCCACCTGCAGATTTGACATATGTGACCAAATAAGTTTAATTGTTTATTGCTATGTAAAATGTAGTTGTAATTTTTGTACATAATAATCTCACATATAAATAAATTATTAGGCCCTTGATCATTTGCAGTTGAATTTTATTAGTGGTAACATTGCGTATTTAAATGTAAATTTGTATGCATTACAAGGTTTTTACCCTGCATTTTTCATACAGGAATAGGCTGATTTGGTTGATGATGATGCTATATTTTCCTTAACTAACCTTTGTTCTAATGATTTGATTTACTGGATTTTTTACTATGGCAGCTTAAACTGGCTGTATTTATAATTTTCATTGCTGTAACTTATTTGAAAATTTTCATTTAATAGCAATTTAGATATTCTGCCAGAGATACACTGCTGCTGAAATTTGCAATGTTCTAATTGTTATCATAAATGTCTATTTTGATGGTAAAAGTAGTGAAAAGTAGGCATAATACACATTTTTTTAATTCTTTTGGACATAGAATTATATATTTTTTCTTTGTAGCGCAATTCATCGTGTACCTTAATTATCTTTGATGAAGTTATTTCTACCCTGGTACTGTCATTCGAAATAGGATTTTTTAAATATGCTAACCTTCACTGAATGTATTGATCAATTATGAAAATGCAGTGTTACATTTAATCATCTTTATTTAGCATAGGGTCTTTGTGTGAAGGTGTCCATACATTATCCTTTTAATTGCTTTTTTGCAGCAAAATAACTATATAATCTATACCAGAAATATAAAATGTCAATTAATGTAGGATTAAAAATAGATAATCATAACAGTAACATGATTTAAATATTTACTGTGCTTTACAATGACAGGAGGAGACAGCCTATAATGGCCAATGGGATATTCTGTAGGAATTATAAAGGATTGGAAAATAATCCTACCCAACATTACTTGTAAGTTATGGCTAATTATTTGCCTTTTGAAGTCTTCATTGCTTTGAAAGCAACACATTCATCTAGGTAAAATACTATATGAATTTTGAAAGACTCAGATTAAATATAAAATTTTACTTTCAAACTTTGATATGTTAAAAACCATTTATAGTTACATTTACAAAATGAGGATAAGTAGTTTCTCATAAAAACCATCATTATGTTCAGTTTAGTATCTCAACTTTTGAACTATCAAGATGAATTTTAAAAATTATAATCTTTCCTGCAGGAAGTGGCAAAGGTAGGAAAAGCTGAGTGAAAAGAAATGTCAATTTTTTAAAACCTGTCAAACTTTTTTATTTTTTAACACTGTTTAACCTCTCATGTTCACAGCATCGCCTAACCTGTTAAATTGTAATCTTTAAAATTTTTAAGCAAAGCTACAAGCAAAGAATGACATAGATTAAGCCTCTTAAAGGAAAATGTGAATGTTTTAATTTTTATTATAATTTTATTGGTAATTTATTAATCATAGAGGTAGATATTATTTCAAATTTCTTAATTATCATTTATGCAATTTTTCAGGCAGTGGTTGTATTAATTTGAAAATTCAATTTAGAGATTTTCTGAAATGTGAAGTTATGTGATGGTCAAGATTATTATACTAAAAATTCTGTATCAGGAATTTTAGGAGGTAGAAAATGTTGAATTATTTCTTGTGGCATTGAAAATAAGGAGGCAGTGCATATGATTTATGTATTTTGTATTAAGATTTTTAGTATGACAAGGATAAGTTACTAAAATTTAATAAATGCTGACTCTAACTAGCATAATAAATATAGCATTGAAACTTGGTATATAAAATTAATAAATGGCAAGTTTTGTAGTGTAATAATCATATGACCACTACATAGCCATCCTCTTTTGAATGTTTGAAGATGACAAGCTGCATAAACATCCGTTAGTTGTTCATCCTCCATCTGCATGCATTGTATGAAAACAATATAATCTGCATCTCCCTTGTTCATTAAAGCTTTTCAGTTAAAAAATGGTTGAAAACCATTAATTTCAAAATGCAGTAATGAAACAAAAAAGTTTTATTAATGGTTAATGCAAATCTAAAACCTCAGCAATGATCAGAGTAAGAGAAAGTTCCACATTAGGTAAGTAAAGGAATTAATGTGTAATCATTTTTAAGGAAACGCCAACTAATTTATACTATAGGATTTGTGAAAGTTATCATTTATTTTACTTTATCAATAGATTTTTAATGACTCAAAAAACTAATTTGTTTATGGCAATAATTAAAGAAATAAACTTTTCCATACACAGGCTATAGAATAATCTTCATTAAATTGAGACTTTTTTCCTCAGATATTGAACACAAGAATTGAACATACAGTAACATAGATAAAGGTGGAAGCTGAAAATTATATAAAAAGGGAAATTTTTACTGCCATTGCTTACATGAGAATGGGATCATTATAGTTCTTCTTGAAACTCAGCTTTAAACTAAGTCAAGAAACCATCAACATATCCTTGGAAAGTTATTAAGAAGAAATAACGCCTATAGTGAAGGTGACATAATCCAACAAAAGTTAGCGTGTCTTGTGTGAATTTTATTTGAATTCACTATTGAAAAGTTTTGGTGGTAATGGTTTAGATTTCAATCCTGTTGGAGTATTTTATTTATTTATGGCTGAATGGTTTATCAGAAGTTTTCAGTAGTATGTATATTGTTCATGTTACATTAATACATTTGATATTCCAGTTTTTAATCTAAGCAAGAAATTGGAACGATTCAATATGGAAAATTATTTTTCAACTCTTGAAATATTTAAAAATAACGAGTCACTGAAAATATTGTGAAGGTCCCAAGAGAAGTGACACAAAAATTTTGTTTATATCAAAACAGTTTCATAAGAACTGAAGATTGGTCTGAATCAGGGATCTCAAACTCATGGGCTGCATGCGGCCCACTTGTTCATTTTATGCAGCCCTCTCAATGATCTTATTCTGATTATATAATTCAGCTCAGTGTCGAAGAATTTTTTTAATTTAAAGATTTTAAAATGTTTTCAGTCCTTTTGAAGTGTAAATTTTTAGTTTTTGGCCCGTGTACGATTTGAGTTTGAGACACCTGGTCTAAATACTTACCGACCTTAACCTGTATGGAAAAATATTGTTAATTATGCACAAATTTCTAATAGTTTTTCTGGTGAATAATCAAATACATGTAGACACAGAAAATATAATTTCTTTCAGGAGTCACAAATTGTTTATGTATGAATTAATATTTCTAGCATTAAGAACTGGAAAGAGGTGTTCTTGGTTATTTCAATTGAAACTTCAGATTTTTGGACCATCTCATTATTTTCAAAGCATCAGACATTACAGTAGTGAAATTAGTGAGTTTTAATGTATTCAAATGGGTCTTGTTTTCTGTATATTGCTACTTGTTTATATAATTTTTAAATTTACCTAATTTTGTACACTTGGATAACTGGATATTACTTCACATCTTTCCTCATCAGATGATCTTTTAAAAGTACTAGAATCTTGAACCTAATGTGGCAATATCATATGATTTTCTCACCTTCTCTAAAGTCTTTTAAGTTATATGTAGTCCACATTGATTGATATAACTATTGTTCCACGTTATTCTTAATCTGTAAAATAAGCAGAAATGTCTGCAGGAAAATTACAGGGTTATTCATAATTCACTTTCCAATTTGATTATATAATGTATGGAAAATTACATGAAGTAGGAAGTTGAAACAAACAGCATCCGTAGGATCATACCTTCAAGTTTCATTTCATTGTATGTATGCGAGATGGCTGGCTGTAACTGAAGGTGACAAAATTGAATGAATGACATTGCAGTGAAATGCTGAATGTCCTGGGTGAAAATGGCTGTGCTTAATCAGTCAGCGTTCTCTGATGAAGCAACATTTCATCTGTCGGGTACAGTCAACAAACAAAACAACAGGATTTGGGGCACTGAACATCCACACCACTATTCAGAAAATGCGTGACAGTCCCAAGGTCAATGTGTTTTGTGCGATGACCTCGTAGAAAATTTACTGTCCTTTCTTTTTTTGCTGAGGCAACAATGTCTGCAGTGTACCTTGATATGCTTCAGGGTTTCCTAATGCCTCAGTTTAAGATGATTTTCCCAAAAATGATAACATTTTCCAGCAAGATGGGGCTCTGCCCCACTGGGGTTTGACCATGCGGGCTTACCTGGATGAAATCCTACCAGACAGGTGGATAGGAAGGGGTGGACCCATTGCGTGGCCTGCAAGATCCCCCGACCTCATCCCATGTTACTTCTTCCTTTGGGGATGTATGAAGGAGAAAGTTTATGTACCATCATTGCCACAAACGATACCAGAACTCATTGGATGGATTCGTACAGCCATTGATGCAAGTACACCGGATATACTGGAAAATGTTTCCATGAATTGGACTATCACTTCAATGTCTGTCGAGTGATGGGTGGTTCCCACATAGAACTCTTGTAGAGTGAAACTTAAGGGTGTGTTCTGTCAGAAACTTTTTGTTTTAACTTTCTGCTTCATGAAGTTTTCCATACATTATATAATGAAATTGGAAAGTGAAGTATGAATAATCCTGTATTATATTATATAAACTTCAAAATTATGGGTCTGCTCTGTGAACATTGTATGTTGCAAAATAACCAAGTTTCTTTACCATCACTATTGTACTCATTTTGAATTTAATTCCTTTTTTGTTAATAATGCTTTTTAGTGACAGTGAAAGCAGATTTTGGCGTAGTTACGTTGCTAAATCCTCTTAAAATTATAGATCCACATATTCCTTTTTCATGATTTGATTGATATTCTAGAATTTCCTAGAATCACTGGTTTTCTCCTGCAGAAATAGTAGCATGACTTCCCAATTTACCCATTATAGTTATCACAGCGAAGCTGCTATCAAAAAAGGAATAACTTTGGAGATGAAATGAACCAACAACAGGATATGTTCATAGGTAAGAATTATATAGATATCATTGGAGGAATGGACCTAATGACCTCGTATTTAATACTCAATGGTGAGTTACTTATGATCAAAATCATCGAAAGCTGTAATAATAAAGCTTTTAATGAGAAAAAATTCATATTTCAGAGATATTATTCTAGAACTTCATATCACTAATGACCAGTTTCACCTTTTGTAATTTATACTTGAACAGGCAACTTATGATGCATCCAAAATACATATATTCTCTCAATGCAATCATATTTGAATTGATGTCTGCTTAATCATTTTATATTTATAACAATTTCAATTGTGCCATTAACTATGAATTCTCTCAACAACTTAGGTCAACATAAATTCAAAAGGGTAGATTAATTGAAAAATTATTTTTAATTTACTGATTAAATTTAAATTAGCTTTTGATGATGATGTTAAAATGATTGTCAACAAGATGTTTAACATCGCCCTTTAGTTGATTTGGTGGTTTAGAGGAAAATGTTACTAATGAGTGAAATAATATATTACTTATGGAAAGGATTATAAAGCAGAATTAACCTTTTCTCAGAATCCACCCCAAAAATATGCAGCAGTTCACCTCTAGTTAATTGAATTACACAAAATGTTGTTCATGGTTCTTGTTTTGAATAAAAAACCGAGGATATCTTTGGAATTCACATAGGTGGCTCTAATATTTTCTTCAAAATGGGCATTACGTATGTGGTACTCCCTTAGGAACCAGAGCAGTAAACTTTGCTAGTTTTTGAGCGCTATAATTTGTCAAGTATAGCAGTGGTCATAAACCCCTATTGGGATTCTCTAATTCTTGATCTCTTTAACTCATATCCTACAGCTAGTTCCAATCCCATTTCTGTAAATCCAAAGTAGTTTTAATCTCAGTTGTTAGATGTAGATGTAATTTTATCAATTTGGTTTCAGTTTGTGTAACATATAGTTGCCATACTTATTCCTTTATTTTATCTATGTAATTAATGGAATTAGTTTAATTGGCTTATTCTTTCATCCGAAATTCCATTTCTTTGCGGAGAGGTGGCACCTTGTAAGTATGATAGTTTTACCTTAAACAATGTAGTTTTTGGTTTTAGTATTATTTTTTCAAATTACCTTTATCCTCAAATTTGTGTGTATGTGAGCCACTTGAAATCTGAGGAGAATTCTTGTTGTAAATGTAATTAATTTAGTCTTTTCTAGATGAATATCAAAATCTGTGGATGGAAGAAGACAGTTTTGAATGTTAATTATATTTGAGTTTTCTGATTTAAATATACTTTATTACAAATCTTTTATTTTTTCATTAAATGTTCCTATCTTTATATTTCTAAAGGTTTTTGTCTATCACTTGATAACGACTGATAGGGAATGAGAATTCTCTATTTATCTTGGAAATGATAAAGAGTGAGTCTCACTGGATGAAATTCCTGAGATATATAGGTTCAACGTTAACCTAGACACATGAAAACTGTTCAAAGGATGAAGGCATTTTCGTTTCAGAAAATTTATTAGAAAATAACAGGAAAATTCGTTCACTCTCAATTGTTGCAATAGTTTCAACAATTATGCAAAAATTAAACACGCAGACAACCAAAAAGAAGTCAAGGTTAAAAATATTACAAAACAAAAATGTTCTTCAAACACAATCTGTTCTGTTCTCCACTGTTTCGGTAGTCTCATCCTTTACTGTCACTCCACCTAAACTGGTCCCGTTTTCTTCACGTTTGTTTGGTGAATTCACTTTCATTCCAAAAGCACAAGCTGCAACTTTTTCATGAATTTCACTTAAAGTGGCCAGGTACACGTCAGCTTTAGACTGAAAACGAGAAGAAACAGCCCTTGAAAGAAGTGAAAAATGACTCGTCAGAAGTTAGATGTAAGCCATCATCAACCACTCACCTTTATATTCTGCAATTCTTGCTCGGTGCTTTTCAACTTTGCTGCAGATTCCTTCAGTTCGGCAGAGATTTTTTGTATTGTACTTTGCGTCACATTGGCAGATTCTTTCACCTCATCTGAAAGTGAAGGTCAGAAAATGAAAAATATCTTAATTGACAGGAATATATCTAAGCAATAATATAACTTACCCATTTCCTCCTGCAATGACTGGAGCTTCAATTCTGTTTCTGATCGAGCCCGCTCACTTCTTTGTAATTGCTGTATGAGCTTCTCAACATCTAGCAAGCCTCCCTTGTATGAAACAAATCCTATCGACAGAGGAGACATTTTAATGGAGATTAAAATTAAATCCACATTTACTTCATAATATTTTTGTCTGGTTATCTTAAGTTAAATCGAAATGTGTTTACATAGAAATTGTTAAGTCGTAATTACCAATTTATAAAGTCTAGTCATAATTTTTAGCGATTGATGAAAATGAATAAATTTAGACATTAAATTATTGATGATATACTTTCTTTGTATTTCTTCTATAATGACTCAGTATTTGTCAACTTATTCAAATGAAATTCAAAAGTAATCCCAGTTGCAACATTTTATTTTACCTTCAGCCAAAGGTTTTTCTGAGAACTCCTTGGATTCATTACACTGCATCTGCATTTGTTTCAACGGAGTGGGTGGTTCATTATGAAATACTGGTAGTAGGCGTTTGTTTCCTATAATTAAAGACAAAATGAGAAATTAAGCTAAATTAATTAATTAATACCTGCACTTAATACATACTTTCTGGCATACATACCAAAAGCCAACTCTTCTAGATTTGCACCTAGGTCATACTCCTTAAGGGGTAACTTCTCTTTCACTTTTCCTGCCTCCCTTGTTTCTCCATCTTTTGCAGAATTTTCTTCTTTTAACCTAGGTTTGTCAGTCAACTTTCTGTAGTTCAAGGTATCTCTTGTTACCACTTTCTGAACAAGTTTTTTTATCTGCGGATTCATGAGAAAAGATAAGATTTTAAAAGTTGTGCTTCTTCAAAATTAATCCATTAACTATGATGCTTTTAATTTCATAAAAACAAGTCATTTTACAAATGATATTCTGCCATAACAAAATTTAACATTCTGCATCATACAGCAAAATTACGTAGTATAGCATGGAAGGTAAATTTATGGGAGTATAGCTAAAGAATTCAATGGACTTTAGCCTGCTACAGTAACTAGGAATGAGTGGGCCCAGGCAAGAGATAAAGCAAGGAGCCCCACCAAGGTGAAGAGAAAAAAACAAATTTTATTCACTCAACAAATTATTAATAAATCTCTTTTATAACAGATGATTATTGGGGGGGAAAAGTGAACAACCACAAAGTGAGATATGAATCGCTGAGCAAGCCGAGGGAGGGGTTGGTGGTCGAAGGCCACAGGAGAACTGTATTACCTGAGCTCTAGACAGATTAAGGCCCAGCGTGAAGAGTATCTCCTCAACATCCTTGTCAAATATATATCCACAGTGAGACTGATCAAAGTAGACAAATGAGAGAAGGAGTGCCGGGTCTTCCGTGTACATGCGGACCTTCTCCTTCTTGCTCTTCTCCCCTTTACTGTCATTCTTTTCACTATTCCCACGGGAACTTTCTTTGTACTTCCCTCGTCCTTTGCCATCTCTTTCCCTTCGATCACGGCTATTATCCTCTTCATCCTTTCAAAACACCATATCTTGTTTTAAAAACATTCCTTTGGGAACATCTCAGACAAGAAATATTACAAAAATCAAAATTACATTCTTATGGTCTTATTTGCATATAATCATACCATACCTATTAACCATAATCTCCCCCAAGGAAACAACATTCAATTTTGCATTTTCACGTGCAATTACAGCTCACAAATTGCCATGGGAAATGGAAGTTGAAATGACATACCTTACTTTGTATGTCTTATCCACAAACAATTGCAACAAATATCCTCAAATTATGAATTAGATTAAACAAGTAAACCAAATAACAATAATAAATAATAACACCAAAAATGATTGCTGTAAAAAAATAAAATAATTTTATTTAATTTGTATCAAACAACAACTTTCCTTCAATGAGAAACTTATGCTGATACTTAAAAATTACAAGTTCCATTAAATGCGTCAAAATCTTTAATGAGAAAATGTATTAAGTTTAAATAGTCTAAGTTTTTATTGATTTAAATAAAATCTCGTTTATGCAGAGCATGATCATCCCCAGTGAAAATACAGGTAATTTAAATCTTTAAAAGGAAATTTAAACAGAATTATCAGTATTAATGTGAGGCTAGGATTGAATGAATATCGACTTTATCTCTGGGCGAGATTGAAACTGGACAGTCCCTTCTGCCATTTAGTGCAAGTTAAATATACCAAAGCAAATAGTAAAGTATTTCTAAAATTTCCTTTAGCAAGACGGTTATTATGATTACCTAGTTATCACAAACCATGGGATCTTGAGGTTTACATAGTTAAGGTTTCACTGTTACTAAGGAATCATTACCTAGATGTTTTTGTGGCCCTTTTGTCTACTTCTTAAGCCAATAACAAAATCTACTCTTCCTAATTTAAACAGCACCCCTGAATGAGACTTATGCTCCATTTCTTTTAAATTATTTTGGACAAATTATTTAAGTTACCCTTGTAGTCATAAAAGAGTTCAACAAATAGGATGAGAATTTCAAATAAAAAGTAGTTGTGTTGTCTTTTGAATCAGCAATGTGTGAATCACAGCTGAATGAAAATGATTAAAACCCTGAAGTATATTTTTTCTAATTTAAAGCATTACCTCTTCTTCATCGTCATCTTCATCATCATCGTCCTTTTCAATGCTCTTCTCTTTCTCTTCTAGCTTTTCATCGGAACGCTTGAGGTCATCTTTCTTATCATCATCTTTTCTTTCGTCCCTATCATCCTTTCTGTCATCCCTCTTATCCTTGTCTTTCCTCCTCTCCTAGTTGCAGAAGAAGCAAATTTCATCAATATGATACTAATCTACTTTTGTAGGCAATTGCAAATTATCAAAGCATCTTCAGGACTCTGAATTGTATGTAAAGTTCTTGGTGCTTACAGATCTTATGAATGAAATGACAATCCTTTAAGAAGCTTTTGGATCCATTTGCTTCCAATAAAAATCTGAGTTATAAAGCTTACTTACTACAACTTACAATGAAAAAGTCAACTTTAAAACATTAAGTACCTTTTAGATAAAACTACTTGGGCAGAAAAATATTGCTGTTAAATAAAAATATTTGTAATTTCACCTTTTCATCTTTTTCTTCTTTTGACCGGTCAGGAATGGAGCAAAGAGCCCGATAAATGCTAAAGCCAAAATCTCTCATCAACATCTCATTGAAGAGTTCAGCAAACAAAGAGACTTCAAATGAGTGTTCCTGTTGAAATAATAAAATGTGAAAATAATTTACCGATACATTTTCATGAATAGACTGAAAAATGCTAATAAGATATTCTAACAATCTATTCCAGGGATGTCAAATATGTGGCACACATGCCAGAAGTGGCACGCTTACGATTTTACTTGGTACGAGTAAGCTTATATTTTCTATATAAAACATGAAGTTTCTTAGAGGAGGAATAGTCTAATGGCATGTGAAAAAATATTCAGATGATTCACCTTACATTCTTGGCATGTGACACAAAAATCATTTGCCATCCCTGATCTATGCATAAAAATATATTACATATTTCATTTCTCTCCTCATTAAACATTTTTCTTTTGAAAAGAGAAGATAGCATTCAAGTTTTATCAAGCACTAAAATAAATACAAAATAGCTTCTGTATGTAAAAAAAAGTTATTTATCACTTGAATATTTTTTAAATGTTTAATATTTTGGCATTTTAAGCATGCTGCAGGCAAAGGTTAAATTTGCAATATCAATCAAAATAAGACAATGGATTTCTTATTACTGTAATAATCTAACGAGTTTCACTTAATATGAACACACAACTAAAATCATATTTATAAATCAATAACCTTCCATATCAAGTGCAAAACCTTTTATGGCCTCTCAGTTGAGATTCCAGCATGACTTGAACATAGCAGAAGTAGCTTTAAATGAGAGGCATCATATTTACATGCTATACAAATACAGCATAAAAAACGAAGATATACGATACCATAGCTGGATCATAAAATATAAATACTTGACACTTTCAGATGAAATAATTATATTTATACTAAACAAAAAAATCATTCAGAAGAATAATTATGTAGATAATACTTTATTAACATCTTGTGTATGAAGATCACTCCAGAAAGCATTTTGCATTATTGAAATAAAAACTTAACATCGTGTAAACAAGACACAAAAATTACAAGTGCTTCTGTTCTAATGCAGCAGCTAATGATGGGGATCAGCATAAATAACAAAATTGGAATGATTTGTAGTGGTTCATTGGGAAAAGAGCCATTAACAAAAATGTCCATTATACAAATGCAACCTTTATAATTGACCATGGTTGTAAAAAAATTAATAAGGTTATATTCAAGAGTAAGGTACAGAGGACAAAGTGACTAGAATAAAAAATTGAAATCTCTCTGATCTGTACACAACATGTTAAGCCGTTATTTAGAAGGCAGCCGCAGAACTTTGTAAAGCAGGGAATGCTTAGGGGCCCCCAAATAATACAAAAAATCCCCGTAGGATGGTATAAATTATATAAGTCACTTCCAAATGAGCTAGAGAAATGAAATTTTGCAAATTATAGGTTTTTGATTGCAATCAATGGGAAAAATCTGAAATAGTTAAAATTTCAATTTTTAGGGATTGTTTTCACCCCATTATTGACTCCTTACAAAAAGCATGTAAATCAATTCGGAGACTTCCAGATAAGCTAGAAACTTGAAAATTGGCACGATTAAAGGTTTATGGTCACAACCAATGGGAACATTAAAATTTTTTGAGGTTGATTTTACTTCATTACTGTCTCATAAGGAAAGCATGTAAATAAATCAGTGCAGACTTCCAGATGGGCTAGAAGCTTGAAAATTCGTACCGTTACAAGTTTTTTGTCACAATGGATGGGAAAAATCTGAAATTTATATTTTGGGTTGTTTTTACTCCATTATTGCCCCATACAAGATTAACAAATTTAAGGCACTTCTAGATGAGATAGAGACTTGAAATTTGGCATGATTTTAGGTTTTTGGTCACAATCAATGGGAAAAATCCTAAACTGTTCAATTTTTAATTTAAGGGGTTGTTTTTACCCCATTTTTCAGAGTAGGCTGAAATGCTTGCAGAATGCAAGCACCGTCTACTAGTATCCTTAATATTATTACAGAAGGTGACGTGAGATTTTTTGTTAGGTGGAGTTCGTTCTATAAGCTTCCAGCAGAAAGCGTGCATGTAGAGTACAGATAGTTCTCCCTAACATAGCGACTGAAAATTACTAGAAGCTACCGTACACCTTGGAGATTGGAGGAAATATGTACAGTGGAGGGGAGTGAATTCCATTAGAAAAGACGGGCATTGAAGGTGCACGTGCATCATAGAAGGGAAATCACCGCATGGAGTAGAGAGACCAAAGGAGGAATATGCCTCTCGTAATATATAATTCACCTTAGTATCTTCCTGCCGGTAGTCAAGCAAAAGAGAAAGAGACATCACAGTGCAATCAAACTTCCCAGACTTGGCTGTTTTGGATGGATGGACCAGGACATGAGGAGTATCTGGTAACATATACCTCCGCTCCAAGGTTGCTTTCTCACGTTCATCCTGCTTACGCTTTTCATCTTCCTACATAACAAAATAGAATAATTTCTATAATTCATACTATACTTACTTCAATAAAGATGGAGTTTCAGTCATTGAAAATCAAGGTTTACCTTAAACTCAAATGTGAAGTAAAATTGTGCGTTGAGTCGATGCTTTTAGTACAAATGAAGTATGATATAAATATTATTATATATTGCAATTCTTTATTGCAATCTCACTATCTGGAATTTGATGCTCAGCTTCGTATTCAGTATTTTGTCTCATTAAATTTAGTATGAAATGGTACAACATGATCAAGTTTTCAAAACCGTGAAAAGAGTTGCATTCTTTGTCTATTGCAATATCATTACAAGCAATAGCTTAACTCATTGGGAATCCCCTATTCAACAGTGACAGTCATCACTATTCTCTACGTAATTTTGTATTCATTTTAAATAAGTCACCCTTGATTCAAAATTGCAGATGGGGCTTGATAAGCTCAACGTAATAAACTTCTGTCAATTTTGTAGACATGTTTATAGGAATCAAACAGACATCATAAATTTTTTTCCTGCATGGACAATCTTTAAAGTAAAGTCTTGGATTCTGGTATATACATAACTTCACAAGTCAAAATCAGCAAGCAAAAAAATAATATTTAGTTATAAACTTTCACCTTTAATACGAGGGTGAGTCAGAAAGTATCTGCAATGTATTTTTTTAAATTAATACAAAAACAATAGAGAACTTACAAGAGTATCATTTTTCAATATAGTTCCCCTGCTTTTTAATGGGCAGAACCATGAGTGATTTGCAGGTGATATGCCACTTCATCAATAGTCACCCATCTGTTATTCAGAATCATGGCTGGGTCGTTCAATGTTCTCATCAGTAGCGGATGTGGAGGCACACTGATCGTTCTTTATCAGTGACACTTGTGCGACCGTTTTTGAACATGTTAATCCAATCGTACATACTCCGCTGCGGCATAGCACTGTTCCCATACTGTGCTGAAAGTCTTTGATGGATTTCTGCCTCTGGTACACCTTCAGTCCACAAAAATTTAATCACTGCATGCTGCTCTTCTTTGGTGCATACAGCAAGTGGAGCGGCCATGTTAACACCGCTACAACAACACGATAACTGACCATTCACGGTCAAAACCACACCAAAATGACTGTGTCCACACTTCGGGTTGCGCAGACAATTAGTAGCGCAGCCAACAAAACAAAAATTTAAAAATACATTGCGGATACTTTCTGACTCTCCCTCGTACTACTAACAATAAGATATCTGTTCAATCTCTTTGAGGATTATCTGTCCATTAAACAATGTTGAGAGACAAAACAAACTATATTGTCAACCAAACTATTACAAATTCTTTGGTTAATAATAATTGGATCCACTCACCTCTTTTTTCCGCTTGTCCTCATCCCTTTCGTCAACCTCAATTTTTGGAGGCAACTGAGATTCAATCTCCATCCCAGACTCTGTCTTTCTTTCACCTTCTTTCATTCCATCCATATCATTATCTGCTTCCATGCCACACTGGCTTGCCTCCCTACTTCCCTCTTCATCTTCATCGTCCTCCTCTTCGGCTCTCTGAGCTTCAGTCTTGATTGCCTTACTAAGGCGAGCTATCAGTTGAGACTTGAGCCCCTTTGGACTTAAAAGTCGGGCTTCCAATTCCTGACGAAGCTCTGAAACCTGTTTTAAAAAAATATTAGAGAGGGCAAAGGAATATAGACAGGACTGTTGCATATGCTTTCTTGACTGGAATAATAATGTAAACTTGGTTAAGATGATCAAGATACTAAAGGATATTGGCATAGACTGGAAAATTAAAAGGCCAATAATTGGTTTATCTTGTGCAGAACTAATACACTACCATAATCTCTATATATAAAAAAGGCTTAATGATAAATGAGTTTGAAAGTTTGCAACGTGAGATCTCCGAATCTACTGGGCCAATTTTCACGAAACTTTCACTGAAAGATTCAGCGGTATCTCGAATAGGTTTTCGGCTTAATTTTATTCTTCTAACGTAAGCCGTTTCAAAGATATGGTGATTTTTCCGCGAACACCCATTTTCTGTCTGCGAGAAAAGCAACTCCAGGCGATGTCGGCGTGCGCCACTTACTGCACTATCTACTTCTTCCCGGTGGAAATCTTAGGAACTAGGATCTTCCTCCTATCCCTGCCCTCCCCTCTTGCGAGCTACGAATTTCATGTGTTTACGTACGAGTGAACACTTTTTAATACATTCTCGAGCGCGGCCATGCCATCTCATACTGAGCTACAAATTTCATGCGTTTACATATGAGTGGACACTTTTTAATACATTCTTCCTACTTGCCTAACTTTTCTTCTGATATACCTACCATACATCGTTGATGTTACTAAAATTTCTATTGTTTAATTTAAATTACTGTTTTGACTAATAAAATTTTGTGCATATACCTTTAAGAAAATGCCCGGAATTGGGCGACTGTCCGGTTCATCACGGCGAAGTAGTCGTTTTAGAGAAAATGAATTATAACTTTATACCAAAATCGTCTAGAAAACGAACGAGAGCAATCTTCTTTACAGCGAGAACAATTAGAAAGTCCCGATAGGTCCCTTATTAATGAGAGGCAGAGAGAGCGTCGAGCACACGAAACGACAAATGCCCACGAAGTTCGCCTTGAAAGCCAGCACATATGCTCATCTCGGCGGCACGCTCAATTGTCTAGCCAAGAGAGTGCAGAAAGGCAAGCTAGGATTGAGAGCAAAGTAGAAAGATGGGGCTCAAAAGTTCGTTCTGCTTTTCACTATAGTCCCCGAATAGAATACAAAAATGATGCTGAATTGGTTTTAGGCAAAATGGATGAAGTTTGCCAATTTTGCATTGCTAAAAAGTGGAAAAACGAAAGTGTTGGCCTTTATTGCTTTAATGGTAAAGTGAAGTTACCAATGATAATGGAACCCGCTGAATCACTAAAAAGTCTATTACTTGGGACACATCCCCTTTCCAAACATTTCAGTCCGAAATGCACCCGGGTACGAAAAGCTAATTGATCAATAAAATAAAATACTCAGAAAAATTAAATTAATCAAACCATATAATAAACTAGGAAAGTATTCATTTTATGGAATTATTTTATATGAAGGAAAAAGGGAAAGACATTTTTATTCAATTAATATTTTTCCTTTTTATCTTGTTTAATTTATCCATTTAAACATAACAGTTCAGATTTAAAGTTAACATATATACCTTCAAAGTTTTAGGATCCAGTTCAGAATAATGGGTAGGTTCCTTCTTAACCGAACTCAGGTCATCAGTCTCTTCAGCCTAGAAAAAAAGGATAAAAAAGTTTAGATGTAAACACAAATAATCAAATGATAGTGCTGCTGATTGTGAAATGTCAAAACAAAACTTTGGGTAATAAAAAACTGCAGAAAGTTAGGTTAGAAATTAGGTTGTAGAGTTTTGGTTGGGTGAAACCATTACAAAAGTGGGGGGAAAATACATAAGAAAAAACTTGTGGATCAAAGAGTTTTGTGAGACAAAAATAATAAATGAGGGATGGCATTACCTCTCTCTTTCTCTCTCTGCCAAAGAAATAAAAGCATCTAGCCACACTCAGTTAAAATTGTCTTAGAAAGCCCACCAACAGACAGTCTTTCTCAGCTACAACTTCCATTCACACACCCACACATTCACATACATAAACTGCTGCTCTCTCTCATTTGGCATTCATAACTTGTCGTAAAAATAACAACCATCTCTAAAATTTCAGGAGAGTTCGGACAAATTTTTATAAGTGCTGTTCTTTTATTCATAGAAAAATAAGAGGAAATAAGGTTTGGACAAAGACTTGAGAGTTCTGAGACAAACCGTTTATGAAAGTTTTATCTTTAATCAGTCTGAAAAAAATAGTATTTCTTTTGAGGTATACATCCATACTCTTCACACCAGGCACACAGGACTGCATTGTTCTTGGCGACGTTTTTTCTTGCTATTGCCTATAAGGAGATGGTTTTGCACTGCTCCGGCAACACTACCTGCCGGCCAAGAGATTTCTTTCTCCCTCCCTTCACCAACTCAATACCAGCGTCCAAATCTGCCACCAAGATGTACCTCACCCCACTCAGGCTATCTTGTTCCTTTATCTCATGGCCAACATCAGAAACAACAGGCACGCATCTACACACACACTTACTCACACAAGCACACCCAGGTACGCAGAAACAACCAGTTTACAAGGAAAGCCATGATGAAAGAGTCACTGAATTATGTTGAATCATTTCCGTGGTTAGCCAAGTAAAAATTTAGAACCTACTAAAAACTCTAGTATATTAAAAATACTACTTAAGAAATAATTTGAAGCCAGATCAATTAAATCTTGAAAAAATTGTTAATAGCACATATAGTCACAAAATTATACATTTATGGGACAATTGAAGCTAAAATTATGGCAAAACTGCAAAATGAAAACTGTAACATTTAAAATAATGATATTTTATCTATTTCACATGCAGTGAATAAAAAGAAACAGAGAAGAAATCTTAATCAAACAATAAGTAATATTCCAATAAGCAAAGGGTTTTTAAAAGAAAATTTTTTGTTAATTTGAAGAAAGTAACTTTGATTAAGCCCATTCCTCAGAAGTTATCATGCAAATAATCCTCCGGTCAAAAGAATATTTATGTACTGTTTGAAGGCTTGGTGTCACATTGAAAAAAGATCAACATAATTTAGTGACCACATTTGTGACAAGAACCATAAATAATTTCCAATCAACTGCCTTTAACAACATCAATAATTATCCCACTCATAAATGAAAACTCTCATTTAGAAATCATTATGTACTGTTTTTACAACTAGATGTACTTTAAGCATCCTTAAAGTCCAAGATCCTTGGATGATCATCGCTTTCCATGTAATTTAGCACAATGAAAATAATTTTTAAGAAAATTGCACAGCAAAAAAGGTGCTTTTTAGCATAAAGTGGATGCCTTGTCATCAAAACAGCTCTCATCTTTGACCCGATGCTGCTGCAGTTGAATCTGCTGCGGCTGCAAGTTCTGCAGATGCTGCTGGCTCTGCTGCTGCAAACGAGCGGCAAGCTGCCGCCTGTAGCCCTGGCGGAGTGCCTCCCACTCTAGGTGTGTCGGAACACAACTCCAAACATCTGGGAGAAATATGACCACTGTTTCAACTCGAGCAGGGACCGGACGGCCCTTGTGACTTGTCTCTCCACGCCGGTAGTATATCTCCACAAATCGGTACCTGGAGTCATGGGCAGGCAGGCCGAGGCGCCGACAGGGAGAGGCGAAGGGGGGAAAGAGAGAGAGAGAGACAGAGCCATTTTGGTTTTGCAGGTCCACTGGCACCTCCGCAGTATCAACGAAAGACGGTGATTGCAAGGACTGAAGATGGAATGGTGACGAGGTTCTGGGTGAGTGGGTTGATGGGAACTTTGTTTTGTTATACACACTTCTTGTGCGGGAAAGCAAGGATAAAGGAATAAGGTGGTTAGGTTGCTTGAAAAACAAGTGCTCGCACACCATTCACACACACTCACACATGGTCCCCCTTAAAAGAATTTTTAAAGATGGTGCAGACTATGAAAGAACATGCCCAACACACCTACGGGTAAAAAGCCAAGATGGGAAGCACGACAATCATCAGAATTACCTGTAAGACATTCATAATTTCCAAATAAAGAATTACTTGATAAGATAAGAACAATTAAAATGAATTGAAACAGAGAGAAAAGAAAATCAGGAATGTTTCATATGCAGGTTTGTAACAAGAGGTTCTTAAAAGGCTATAAATGAGTAAGGCATAAGGTTCATTATATAAAGGCCACTTTTTAAAACAAACATGCTAGCTCATGCAAATGTTTACAAGGAAAACAAAAGGAACCAGGAAAAGCAACTTCACATAAAAACATTTAATTACTGTATCCATGCAACAATGATTGTGGATGTATTTTTTCATTATATACCAGACCAACTGTTTGATTGAGCACTTTCAATATTGATTCAAGGGTAATTCTTTTCAAAATGAGCATTTTGTTAAAGAACAACTTTGTCGTAACTTTCATGTTAATCATTCAAATTTCAGATATACCTCAAAACTTTTGGTCAATGACAAATGTAAAAAATAATCAATGCAATAAATGCATTCTGAAAGTTAATAAAAAACTCAATTTATTTAAGTTGACAACTTTAATACTAACTGGGAACACATAAATTGAATATTTAGCATAACCACAATTCTTTTTTTTTTAATCGAAGGCCCTTTAAAGCTCAAAATAAAGCATGAAAGTACAGAAATATTCAAATATCATATGCCCTAAAACTAAAATGTGTTTGTATTTCTGGCTAATCAAGCTCTTGTACTATTATAGATACAACTAAAACCACCCTGTTTTCATTACTCGTAGATAAATTTCTGAGGGAAAAATTAAGTTGAAAGCTAAGTCGTGACACAAATACTAACTTCTTACACATCAAAAAGCAAATTTGATAAGTGAGAATAGAGAATATATAAACTACCTACATAATCTATGCAAAATCCACCACTCTATAATCATTTCACACATGGATCAAAAGAATATGCTTATTATTATTTATGAGATACCCAATTTTATTATTGTATTATCTTTTAATTTTATAAAGTCTCCCCTTTTGTACCTTATTAACATGTCACTGACCCAGGGAATCTTCCCAGAACCCCTCAAGTTGTCTAAAGTTATACCCTTATTTAAAAATAAAGGGTGTCCTCTGGACCTTAACTCATACCGTCCTATTTCAGTTATCAATCAGTTTGGTAAAATTTTTGAGAAAGTTTTTTATAGGTTACTATCTCATGTAGAATCAAATAACTTGCTGTCTAACTCTCAGCATAGATTTTGACAGAACAGATCTACTACTAGCACAGTTTATAAAGCTATTGATCATATCCTCACTGCACTTGATAACAAACAGGAAGTCTCTGCTATGCTTTTTGATTTTTCAAAAGCCTTCGATAGTGTCGATCACCAACTGCTTTTGCATAAGCTCAATTTATTAGGGATCAGGGGACTCCCTAACAAATGGATCCAATCATATCTACATAATAGACTTTAACAAGTTGTGATCTCTAATCATGGTAATAAGTTTTTTTCTCCTGCTAAGTTACTAACCAGAGGTGTTCCCCAGGGCTCTGTGTTAGGTCCAATACTATTTTAAATATTTATTAATGACCTGCCAAATTTTGTTCCCTCAGGACCTAGTATCACTCCAATTCTGTATGCTGATGACACAAATTTCATTATTTCTTCTTCAAAATTTGAGTTTATTAGAAACTGGAAATCTCATATCGCAACATCTCAGTGATTGGTGCTGCAACAATCATGTAAATCTGAATGTTGGCAAATCTCAACTAATTTACTTTACAAATATAAATAAACCTCCTAAAAGGCTCTCAGTAGACATTAATAATAAAGCTATTCCACAAGCTGAATTTGTTAAACTTTTAGGTGTTTTAATTGACTCACACGTCATGGAAATCCCATATTAATATGCTTGCAGCTAAACTGTGTAGCCTATGTCATCTCTTTAGGTCAATTAGATCTACTGTCTCTAAAGATGTTCTTCACTTATTATACTTTGGTGAATTTTACTCTAATATCTTGTACAGTATTCTTTTTTGGGGTTCTTCCCCATACGCAATTAGAATATTCAGAATACAAAAAAGAATTATTCGTTTGATTGCAAATGAATCTTATCTTGCACCATGTCAAGCTATCTTTAAAAAACTGAATATCCTTCCTTTGCCTTGTGTATACATAATGACAGTCACCTTGCATACCAAAATGAATATTCATGACTATACTAAGAACTCAAGTATGCACTGTTATAGCACCCGGCAAGTTAACGATCTCCATATCCCATATGTGCACACCTGTAAAACTGCTCTTGGACCTAAATGGGTAGGTCTGTGTTTATTCAATAAGCTTCCAAAAAATTTGGAAGCTATTAATGGAATCTCTTCTTTCAAAGTTAATTTATTGAAATTTCTGCAGAACAAATTATATTATTCTATAAAAGAGTTCCTTGAGGATAATATTGACTGATTATATATTTTGTCTTGTATGTATATATATATATTTTTTCTTTTTGTATTTACCAATGTACTCAAAGTGTTTATATACTTGTATTATTTAACCCTGACGTGTCCTATGTCTTAAATTGTACCTCACTTTTCAAGATCTTTGGACAAATAAAGCATCTTATCTTATCTTATCTTATCCATTCCTACACCAAGAATCTCTCCTGTAGTTGATTTACTTCCTGAGATAAATCTCGTCATTCATTTAACTTCTGCTTTTGACAGTCAGTCAGTGGAGAGAAATTATCGTCTGATCAGCATGCTGCTCAAACATTTTCGCAGGATTTAAGAGAGCTTATCGATCGAAAAAAATTAGTTGGAGAACAACTTTACAATATAGACGAAATGGGTCTAAATTACAAAAACAATGGCAAAAAAGGACGATCAGGATACAAAAAATCCAAAGAAAGATTCACAGTAGCCGCCTGCAGCAACACAGCTGGAACTCACAAATTGCCGCTTTTTATTGTTGGTAAATCAAAAAATCCTAGAGCTTTTAAAAACATAAATCGTTTGTCTTTACCAGTTTACTACCGATCACAAAAATCAGCCTGGATGGACTCCGCATTATTCAAAGCATGGTTTTTTCAGAGTTTGTACCTTCTGTAAGAAGACATTTGAAGAAACTGAACTTACCTGAAAAGGCCATTCTCATTCTGGATAATGCTCCTTCACATCCCAATTGCGAGTAACTTAAAGATAGGGACATAAAGGCCATATTTATACTGCCGAATGTAACATCCTTGATTCAACCTATGGATCAAGGGGTTTTAGAAAGCTTAAAAAAAGATACAGGTGAAAATTTCTTAGTTCAGTTTTGGAAAATACAGAAGATAAAAATATAGGTCTTATGGAATCCTTGAAAGCCATCAGCATCAAAGATGTTGTTTATAACTTAGCACAAGCTTAGAACGAAATTCCAAGTTAACATTTACTAAATCTTGGAGAAAACTTTGGCTCGAGGATGATATCGCTGATAAAAATTCTGAACCAGAAGAAGGAAATGAATTAAGTCTATTAAATGATGTAAGGCAAATTGAAGGTTCCGAAGATTTACAGCAAGAAGACATACAGCAATGGATCCATGGTGACGATTTGTTGGAGAATGAAATTATGGACTATGCAGAAATCATACAGAAGGATCAAAGTTTGAAGAAAAAGAGGAGGAGGAGGAAGAATTAATTTCACAGCAAAAAATATCTCATGCAGCAGCCAAAGATATCCTAGATGTAGTTTTGCGTTACATTGAACAACAGTCTGATTCAACAGTTAACGATGTGATGTTTATAAAAAAAATAGAGGGACTATGCAGCTAAAAAACGCATTACTTCACCTAAACAACTGAAAATTTTTCATTTTTAAAATAAATGACTTATAAAATACATTGTATCTGTATTGTCTTAATATATTGTAAGTAAATATAAATTCTTAAAATACAAACTGTGTATTGTACTTTTCTATGGTTCTCTGCTTTAACCGACCTTTTCGATTAACCGACTAACTGCCAGTCCCAACCGTGACGGATAAGAGGGCTTCTACAGTGTCTGTGTATGTGTGTATACACAGGGTGCCCCACGACGTGAGGTCGATACTTCACCTACGTTTAGTGGAAGTCATTACAAGTCGAAAATAAAGAGTAATCATTTTGTCTATTCTCAATGATAAAGGAGTAATGGGCATTTGAAGTTATTGATGGAAATAAGAAAAACAACCATTGGCAACACTGCTGAGCGCACAGGTCTACACAAGGTCATTCGATAATAGCTAGTTCACTAGTGCGACTCATGGTGGTGGTGGTTGTTTTTCAAAATGTTCATGTACACTAATGAAGAGTATGCCGACATTCATTTTGTTTATAGATTCTGCAATGGGAATGCAGCGTCAGCTGTCCGAGAATACCAGAGGCGATTCCCAAATCGGCGAACAGCTGATTGGCGAGTGTTTTCACACGTGCACAGGTATTTACAAGGAAAAGATGCATTTCCGAAGCCAAAGATTGAGCGTCCCATACAGCAAACAGTGGACGAGGAAGAGGTCATACTCGACATGGTGAACAATAGTCCAACCACCAGTGTTCGTAGAATATCTGAACAGGCCCACATGCCATGAATAAGTGTATGGAGAACTCTTTAACTGTCACGGTTATTATCCATTTCACCATCAGGATGTGCAAGCTCTTCAGTCTGAAGATTATCCTGCACGTATGGAATTCTGCAACTGGTTCATTCAAAATGATCAGCTGATTCCACGAATTTTTTTTACTGACAAGGCAATGTTCACTAGGGACGGAATAACAAACCATAGAAATTCCTATTCAACACAGATTTTCTATAAACATTTGGTGCAGGATTATTGACAATAGACTTATTGGACCGTTCTTTTTGGAACATCGTTTTACTGCAGAGAGATAACTAAACCTGTACCGCCTACCAGAACTTCTGGAAGATGTGTTAGACAAGGTATGTGGTTCCAGCCTGATGGTGCACCAGCACACTTTACAAGATGTGTAAGACTATTCTTAAACCAACGGTTTGAAGGTCACTGGATCGGCCGGGGCGGGCCACACGCTTAGCCACCAAGGTCACCAGATTTGATCCCCTTAGATTATTACTTATGGGGCCCTTTGAAAAGCCTTGTTTATCAAACAAAAGTGCAAACTGTAGAAGAACTGTCAGAATGCATCAACGATGCTGCAGCGCAGATCAAAATGGATGTCGTTATGCTTCGCACAGAAACAAGATCTCTTTAAAGAGAGCCAGAACCTGCCTAAGAGAAGATGGTGGCCACTCTGAGTAATTATTGTAATGAGTAATTGCTTGAATAAACATTGTAAAACAGCAAACTTGCTTTTCTTCTTATTTCCATCAACAACTTCAAATGTCCATTACTCCTTTATCATTGAGAATACGCAAAATGATTACTCTTCATTTCCCACTTGTAATGACTTCCCCTAAACGTAGGTGAAGTATCGACCTCGCATCGCGGGACACCCTGTATATATACACAAAATAACAGGGTTTGGCAACTTACTCTTGTGGTCAATTTTTTCCGAAATCGCACAGAGTAAGTGGCATCATACAGCAGTGTCCGATGCACCAAATATACATTATTATCATACAGAATATAATAAATTTTAAAGAATTAGAAGTTGGTTATCACTAACATACAGGATTATAAGCTAAAGAAGGAAAAAACTATTTCATACACAAAAAAATATTTGTCCCTGAATGACCACCAAACCCCCAGGCTGTGGGGACACCAGTGTCCGCTGCATTAAAATCTTAATTATTGTTAACATAAATAAAAATTGTAAATTTAAAATTTTTTCCCTTATTCTATGAGTAAAAACTCGTCCATAACAAAGTTGGCCTGAGAACAAAAAATTGAAATTTAGCCTTGGCAGTCAACCTATTAAGTTGCTTAAAAGTCAGCTTTTAAATTGATTCCACTTGAACTGATAATTCACTAGCCAAACCAACATCTCTATAGCTGATATTATATAAAAAAATAAATTCACAAATAGAAATGCATTAATACTCAAATGTGGGACAGTTAAAATTAACCATGAATTTAAAGTTACTACCTAACAAAAAATGAGATAAAATTGCAGATTCATGTGTGTAGATGCTATTCCAATCCAAAATTTCGTATACATGTTCTAGATAAAGAAACACTGCAAAACTAGAACCAAGCAGTGCCGTAACTATGGCATAGCAAAGGCGGCATTTGCCATAGGCATCACAAACGGCACCAAACATTCCCGAAAAAAGTGCCAAAAGTTCATTATTCCATAAATATTATTTTAATACTCAAACATTAATTTATATGTAATAAAAACGCTATTATTCTTTATTAAAATGCAGAAAAAATTATATCCTACATAACCAAGCCGTTTCCTAAAATTTTTCCATAGGCGACATATCGTCAAGATACGTCTCTGGACCCAAGTAACCATTTTGACACGTAATTTCTTAAATTTCACTGGGGATAGAGGAAAAATGCTTAGAAATATTTCCAAGAAGATGGAATGCTTCTGAGCGTGCCCAGCAAGAGAATGTGAAAAAAATCTGCAAACAAGTTCAAATGCTTTTTATAATGGAATTAATTTATAAACACTTCATCTGTCTGTTAGTAAATAACAACAGTGATACTGCTGGAAGGAATACAATGAAACATGGAATTAAAGATATGCTTAAGAAGAAAAAATGGCAGATGAGATCACCAAATCAGAGCTGCCACTTTTTCAAAGAAAAAAGAAGTAATTAAACAGTAGAAGAGGTTGGTAATTCGAAAAACTAAGTGGAATGGTTTCACTATACAAATAAAAAATCCTTCCACGTCATACATTTTTTCTCTAAATTGCTTCAAGCAATGATGTTATTTTCACTCTACTGAAGGATTCCAATAGAAAGAGAAGGTTAAGCTGGAAAGTCTACCACTTGTGTCTACTGTACACCTCTTAAAGAATTATAACACGAAAGAAGAAAATACAAATGCCCTAATGTGCTTTAAAGCATCTAAAAATCCTTTCACACAATGCTTAATGAATAATCCAAATACCTTGCACATTTAAATAAAATTATAAATATTTTTGTAGTTTACAGCATACTAAATTACTACACAATATCTACATTCTATAGGTCAAGATGGTTTCCAAACAAAACAATTTATGTGGCTAGCAAATACCCATCTATCTTATAAGGATAGGAAAACATAATGGGGTGATGGTATTTAAAATATTCCATAAAAGTCTAGAGAAAACTTTCAAAGCATAAAAAATGAGTAAAATATGCTAAGCCTATTTATCTCAAAACAGATATGCAAATGCATACATTAAGTAAAGAAAGTTTAACTTTCTTCTATTTTATAATAACGAATAAGTTACATGAAAACACTTTGATTATACTTAATATGTCCCAAAATTTTTAACTAACATCTACAGTGGGTCCCTGGTATTCACGGATTTGGTAATCGTCATTCATGTATTATGCAACAATGTTTCGGTATCCACAGTTTTTCATTTCACTTATTCATCACTTGGACTACTTGCCATAGTGGAGTAAGAAGTCGACACGCACGCTACTTGTTCAACAGTGACTGCTTCATTAAATTTGTTTTATTTTATTTTCTGGCCTATTTTGTCTATTTTTTGCTATTGATAATAAATATACTAAAGGCAGACCCCAATTTACGAAAGAGCTACGTTCTTCAAAAACCTTTTGTAAATCGAGGTATAGTTTCTCACTGACCCCCATTACAGAAGGCGAGATACGATCCCATGGCAAAAAAAAATCTTCCCCTAAATATAGTAACATGACACTGTATATGTTTCTTAGGATATTTGTTACAGAAAACAATTGTTCTAAACATATTATTATCATTAAATATTTGAAGTATCCGTCGCTTAGCGTCATAGTTGCGTTCCTTAAAAATGCGATTCTAAGTGAAAATACATCAAGCGAGAGAGTTTTCTTCATGAGAAACGGCTAAAATAAGGAAGGTTACATTCCTCCGGAGTAGAGTAGATGCCACTTATTATTGTCATTATTACCGGTTATTTTTAACAGCCACCTGTTGTAAACAAATGCGGATTCTAAAACCAAAAATTATTTTAACACGAAATTTCCTCTGCATAATGATCACACCTGCAAAAGCGCTTTAAGACATTGTGCACCCATAGGCAGAGTACATTTTTGCACCCTCTCAAACTCCTACTTTATGCCGTAAACTTTAAAAATTAAACACGTTTTTTAATTTGGCACCCCCGCACCCCTTAAAATTCGGCCCCCTTAGGCAGTTGCCTACTTGGCCTAGTGGATAAAGCGCTAATGCACACATGCCGTTTATTATGATAAAAATTTTATCTGATCCCGCGATCAGCTGAAGCCAAGAAATATCTCTTTGCACACTATTTTTGAAAACATTATATGATGCACAAAACCTTGCGTGAGTACGCATTCAGATGTTTTTTTTTAAGAAAGCGAATTTCGTCTGGACTATTTGATCATAGATCATAATAATAAATGATAACAATAATGTTCAATGCATGCGGCAATAAGTTTATTAAATTAATATTCAATTACTGTAATCGACTTCCTTTTTTGTTATAGATTCCAAATTGTTACAGCTTGAGCAGATTATTTGTTTGAACTCATTAAAATAACCAACATTATCCTAACTACTATTTTAGGAATATAAACTGACAGGACAAATTTGCTAATTCGAATCTGTTTAATTATCATATTATATAGAGTGGTGGTTCATCATCAAATAATGTTAACTTTATATAATTAATTTCAATGATACAAATTTAGAAGGTGCTACATACAGTGGAGGCCCGCTATAACACCGTGATTGGGGTCCAAAAAATTCGACCGCGAAAAATGCGGGGTCGCATTATAGCTATGTTACGAAAATTTACCATGTCAAGCCGGTCAGTTAAGTTTTGTTAAAAAACAATGGTGGACAGGTTATTACGTGTATTTCATTATCCCAGTGTACCGTATTGACCCGAATATAGTGCGATGTTTTTTTCCGGAACATGAACCTTTAAAAGTCGCACTCGCACTATATTCGAGTACTTGGGATTCTAAAACACCAAAAATTCGTAGCTTTAAAAAAATAACTGCCCATTCCGCGTGTCTGTTTAAGGGAATACAAGATACTTGTTACATTGTAAATGCATTGTTCATGCATGTTATGATGCTATATTGTACTCGAGGCATTGTTGTTCTTTGTAAATAAACTTAAGTGTACAATATAATGATAGACACAAAGATAGGGTCAGCGTTGCCACCATGGATTGAACGCGTCACACGAGCGTTAGAGTCACAAAACTGTAGCGGTGATAAAAATTAAACTCTGTCTTTTTAAATAATGGGAGCATTGGTTACAATATCACATTCTGCTGCAACATTGTTAATACCAGCTACTTTTAAACTCGTACATTAAATTACAATGGAAATGCGCAGGATTTTTCAGCAAGTCTGTCTATCACTAAGGTCGCGGGTTCGAATCCCACCAAGGGCATGGATGTTTGTGTCGTTTTCATAATTTCATATTTCATCAACCATGTGTGTGTGTCTGATGTGGAAGGCAACGGGAAACCACCACATCATATGTGTTTATTCCCTAGTCACTTCAAACCAATCTTAGGGTTGAAAACTATGAATTAATTCTAAAAAAGGCAGTTGTCATTACAAATTTACTATCAGTTTCTACCCTCACCTTTTGCCGGAATAAGTTGGCATCTGGTATCGGTATTTGCCGAATTCATCTTGAGCAACTGACGCTCCTTTAATCCGGGAGACAACCCTAGTTCCCTCTAATTTTTTCCATCCATGAGCGGAACGAATATTGATATGCATGCCCTTAAAAAATTTATTCCCCACTCTGTCAATTTTTTTCTAATTTTCCACCTCCATAGGCATCAACTTATTAAAGCACGAATT
This sequence comes from Uropetala carovei, assembly GCA_036926305.1. NCBI lineage: Eukaryota > Metazoa > Arthropoda > Insecta > Odonata > Petaluridae > Uropetala > Uropetala carovei. The sequence continues at coordinate 7,947,372 of JAXCHB010000033.1, read as the reverse complement.
TATTTTTTCTCCTTGAACTGGTACAAAAATAGGGGTGCATATGGTACATGAGGATGCAGATTACGTGAGTAAATATAGTATTAAAATTAATTATTATAAATCTTCTAAAATAAATGTCATAAAATGTAAACACTGGAACAGCTGATTCAAAATAGCGATCACCTCCACCAAAAGATCAACGGTCTTCATAAATATCAATGTTATTCATCTGTAATTCAAGGTTCACATTTTATGTTCGCATATAAGTCGACCTTGAATTTTAGGAAAATTTTTTTAGGCTTGAAAAGTCGTCTTATATGCCGGAATATACGGTATGTAATTTTAAGTTATTTTCATTTATATAAGATTAGGCAATGTTCAGTGTATGTACTGTCCTGTATATTAACCCTTCCACAATCCAAACACTCATAAAAGGACTTTTTTTCTTAGTTTGGATGTCATAGGGTACAGTGGCAACAACTTAACACTAATCTCCCTTATTACATGAAATTTTATGAGAGAAAATTTCCCATTTTTCGCTACGAGTTACTTTAGCAGCGAATTTGAATATAACCCCCTCCTCCCTCATATGTATTTTTATGGGAGAAAATTCCCCCACATTTGCTGTTTTGGTATTCATGGCCATTTTCTGGTACTTAACCCCTGCAAATAACGGGGACCCACTGTATATTTCTTTATAGATAAATATGGTATATCAAGCAACATAATACACTCTTAACTCTCAAATCTGACTAATTTTCTTTAATTTATTTGCACAATCAATTCAAATAAATTAGTGTATCTTTTAAATACAGTGACATAAAAAGGATATGCCATGATTTCTCTTTAACTCTTAAAAACATGTCAAATTACCAAGTGTTAATAATATAAAATTTTTTAAAAGCGATGCATGCACAGGAAAATTTATCAATTAATGTTTAATACTTTAACACTATATTAGTACATTTACTTGTGTTTACAGATTTTCTCTTTTGCCATTATATGGCATATTCTGTGCTTATTATCCATAGTATAATCATATTCATTTGTATGCAAATATAATTCATAACTACCCTAAAAATGAAATTACATTAAAACAAAATTATACTAAGTTTGAATTTCAACATGGTGGATGAATATTAAAGTTGAAGGTAATTTTTTCATAAAATCAAGAATGTAAGTTTTTGAAACTCTTAAAAAAAGATTGCTCAACTTTTAGTTATATAACCTATCTGTGCAAAGTTTACTAATTGAACTAATGTTTATTCAGCATTGACTATTTTCAAAAAATAATTTTTAAGTGGAAAACTGCTACAAAAGTTATAAATTTTTTTGCTTGTATTCATTTCATTATGGATATTCCATTTAATATAAAAGCTTTCATAAGTGATAGAAATATTATTTTAATGTTTAATACAATTGCTATTTTTTATTTAAAAACTTAATCTCAGGAAAAACAATTTAAAATTAAGTTGTTTCTAGGTACGTGTAAATGTGTTACAGTTACTGACAACCTGTGATCATATATCACGTCTTGAAAACATTTTTACGCAAGTGGATATAATTCAAGATTTATAAAATTATTACTTGACTGAAAGGACAACTGAAGTAGTTTGAATTTCTTTCTTTATAATATGATTTTCTGGTGACCTAGAATGTAAACTATAAACCATTAACCCTGTGGTACTTGCGTGAATTTTTCAAACGTCAGTACTCGCATGGAGTGTTCCTGACAGTAATCAGGTACTTTCTAATATACATAAATTCCTTGCTCTCTTCAAAATTATGTGTTCACTTGTTCACCGGAGCGCACCCAACGCATGGTGGTGAGCTGGGTATTTACTAGTGCAGCATTAAATTTAAATTTCTTTCTCCTAACAAATTTTGGAAAAATGCATTATTTTCTAAAATAGCAGGTTAATTGGATTTCCAGATAAGTGGAATCAGGATAAAAGGTTCTATGCTGTACTATAAATGGAAATCGCAACATAAAAAATAAAAATGTTTTTATTTGAATGGTGATAAAAAATTATGAAAAACAACACCAGGACCATAAATAGTAATAATAGGGTCACAATAAAATGTGAATAATGTCCGAATGAAGGAAAAAACACTGATATTCGCAATGCAAACTGGCACCTTATCACAGAAAAATCATCTGAACTCAAGAAATAAAAGCAAGAAACTAAGAATTTTTACAGGTTCAAAATGTGTCATTCCAGCTACTGAGGGTAGGTGGTCATAAAAGCCAAAGGAATCCTGTCATAAAACATATGGCTGGAGTGTCCATAACACCCCGTGCGAGTACTGCCGGTTTAGTAGAACAAATGTTCATCCTTTCTGATTCACTTATAATGCACTTACAAATATTAATGTTTACACTATTATTAACAATCAATGAATCTGTAAGCATGGGTTAAAAGCAATAACGAAAATTGCCACTACCGTAGCAAACAACATTTTCTTTGCTGATACTCCTAGTACAGAATATTAAAGCAAGTTAAATGATTGCACGTTCATGCACATATCCGCTGCATATACATGCATTAACCATGCAGCCTTCATCCACGCCAAAAAATATTGAAACTTCCAGACTCAATGAGTTCAGAATTTTTCAAAAACAACTTCCACTGTAAGATAATAGTATCCTTCAAATGAAATGTATACAGGCTGATTCAATCAATTGACTGTACAGTTCGCACTTATTAAAATATCGACAATTCTACTAGAAAGGACGTGAACGTTAAGCTGCTTTATTAACAGGAAAATAAACACACTGAATAAAAATTTCTTACCTTGCATGACTAATATCTTTTTTAAAATTTACATGAAAACTTTTGAATAAAATATCAATGCTCCAATATCATGAACGAAAAAGTTATCAGCTCTTCTATATGGCAAAATAGGTTTTTTTATCTGTTTGCATAGATGATTCAAACTGGCAGCCTGTTTTGAGATTTGAAGACTGTATCTAACACTAGCTGTATTAATTCTGCTAAATATCATAATGATATGAACTCGGAAGATTTCAATCTGGCCTTGAATTGCAACGATTTTGAGACCCATCTGCAATTTACGTAATAGCTATACATGTTGAAATTCTCATGCAGATACAAGCACTTGAATATCAAAAATTGAAAAATCAAGCACTTAGGTGTCTCTAATAGACATAACTATGTTATGTTGTTAAAGCTATTGAAGATATGTAACAACTTGCTTTTTCAATTTTTTGTACTTAAGTGTTTAATCTTGAATTTGTTTACAGCCATAAAATGTTTGATTTTTCTCTAGTGAAATTTCATGCATGAAAAGCAATGGTAAAAAAAACTAAAAAAGTTTTTAGTCGTGTTATTTTTATAGAATTAATTTGTGGTTGATTCATATTTATGGAAAATTAACTGCAGAGCATTATTATTGAGTCTTTAATACATACTTTAAAATGTTGAGGATTTCTGTTAATAAACAAACTGTAAAATGTTACTGCAGCTTTTGAAGAAATAAAACTAAAAAATATATAATACTTGAAAACAATAAATTTAATTTCTTTAAGTATATCATAATAAAATGACACATTGACTAAGCTTTTTACCAATTCAAGAGCTTAATTATGTGTTAATGATTGAAAATCAAATTTCTGCTCAATTATATCTCAGATATAACCTCATCAATGAACTAATTGGTACTTGGGGAGAAAGTGCCTCGCAATACCTATTTCAATGTTTAGCCACTAGATGGCACTTCTTATGCGCCCCGTTGTGCCTCCCAAGAACTTCCTATTTTGGACATTACGTGGCACTGGGTGCATTAGTTGCTCAGATGCAATGTTTCTTCCGTTCTCATTCCCAGCAGAATGGGATTTTCCCAAGTACAGAGAGCGCCACACCCAACAATTTTTTTGAAACCCTGAGGTGCGATAGTAGCGCCGTAACAATTACATTTTTCGTGAAAGTTATTATGAATGCCTGAAATCGAACATAACCCTGAGTCCTGGTTTGCAAGCTATATAGGCTTGCAAGCTAAATAGGCCTGCAAGCCAAATAGGTCTGCAAGCTTTGTTGGAAGAGATACATTTTGCACGGAAGATATTGCGGGTGCTGAAATGGAACCTAATCCTGAGACTTGGTTAGCAAGCTAAATAGGCTCCATTCGCAGCGCCACAGTAAGGAAGGGATATATTGCACTTTATCTGTCAATTTTCCTTCACACATAACAAAAGACTAGAGAAAATCCCAGTATCGCATGCACTTGGGAAAATCCCATTCTGCCAGGAATGTGAATGGAAGAAACACTGCATCTGAGTGACTACTGCACTCAGTGCCACGTGATGACCAAAATAGGAAGTTCTTGGGAGGCACAATGGCGTACCTAAGTGCCACCTAGTGGCTAAACGTTTAACTAGGTACTGCGAGCCGCTTACTCTCTAAGTACCACTAAATTATCTTTAATAGATGATTATATAGATTCAATGTGTCTGTGAACATACCAATTCAACTGCAATAAAATTTTTAGCAATTATAAAAATGTATGTAATTAAAACAGCCATCCCTACTTTTAATTTACTGAATACTTCATATGTTATCCAGAAACTAATCATTTAAACAAGCACGCTTCTCAACTGTAAAGAAAGACTCATGGAGCATCTACAGAATGGTCTAACTGATATTTAAAATATCAATTTGTTCCCAAAATAATTTTCTTTTTACAAATATCCACTTAAGCAATGTGCAGCAATTAATTGTGATTGAATATTTTTAGCTTACGATCCTTTTCCTGCATGCTTTATTACAGGAAGGTGATAGTAATTGATGAAAAACATATACCCAAGCTTCAAAGGGAATTCTAGCTCAATGAATTAAGGCACTCTCCCAATGACCAGAAATAGATAAGAAAATGGAAAATGTACAAATTAACAAGAACAATCACCTTCTATAAACATTAAACAAGCTGCTATGCAAAGGAACTGGTAATGATTTCAAGTTCTTGTACCATGTGTGATTATGTAAAAGAATCAATCTCTGAGAGCCAATATTTGAAATGCATCATAAGGCAAAATGGACAAAATTAACCGCTTATATTGAGTTACTAGAATGGAATAAAGACAACAAATTAGCCACTCCTCCATGTATATCAAACACCACACCACACTTATACTCAGCTACGGAATAATATGAGAAAAAGATATAAATTACACATCTATTAACAAAGACAAAGACTTAGCTTAGTATAAACTCCATTAATATAGAAGACAGCATTCCTAAAAAATAAATAGTATAAAAAGGATGCACAAATATTGTCAAACTTTGGAAATTTTATTTTTTCCACCCGAGCATTACGGAATACCTGGATAGCTTCATATAAATTAGTTATTATCTAAGGACAGAAATATATGGTTCAAATTTACCTAGTAATTCATCCATCCCTTTTAAAATTGAAAATCAAAATTTGACAAAATATTAAATATGAAATGTTATTTATTGTTCTATGACACACTGAGTAAATAAAAATCAAATCTTGGCTAAGCATAGGCAATTATAATATATATACCGTATTTACCAGAATATAAGATGAGCTTCTTTTTTTTCTCCAATTTTAGCACTTGAAAAATCTTGAGTCATCTTATATTTGCGTAGTATGGAATAACTTTGCATAAACAAATCGTGTATCAGAAAAGCTGATGACAATCGTTTTGATGCCTATGGATGTAATTTATCCTATCACAATAGAAATCTGGGGTTTAGAAACCTGATACTTCATGCACTACAATGTAGCATAGTGTAGTGAAAGCTAATTAGAAGTCCTTGTTGAAAGCGAAAACATTCATTTTGACACCAGCAAATGTCATTCTATCTTACTATGGGTGCGTGAATAATGATGCTGGATTTCTATAACGGTGTTATTTATCAATAAATAACAATAACAATGATAACATAAACAAGAGAGGGAAACGCAGGGTATGCTAGAAAGCTCGTGCTCACGTGTGGATGACTCAGCATCACTGGTTCCCTTCCGCACAGCCGGGAGCCAGATCCTACAGTAGGAAAAACAATCTCCGCATGTGGTCGCTTGGTGGCCAAGGTATGTGCCAAGAAACAATCTCGTTGCGCCGGCAATTTTAATAATTGTAATTACGACTTCAATGCAAAAATTGTAATAACTGAACATAAGGCCAAGGTATGCGCTGAAAAACAATCTCATCGCACTGGCAACTTTAATAATTGTAATTACAACTTGAATGTAAAAATTGTAATAATTGAATATATTCAAATAGTAGACTTGTCAAAATTACTAGTTTAATTATTTTTCTTAAATATGTACAGAGTTTAAAAAAGGAGGGTACTCATATTCGGGTAAATACGGTATATAACATACATAACATAACCATATTTTTAATTCTTTTAATATACCAAATGCTTATGCAGTTGACAAGACAACCACAAGATAAAATAAATATCATGGCAGTCCTATATTTATCACTTATTTTAGGAATTTCTCATTTTATGCATATTCTGTTACCTATACAGAGAAATTAAGATACATTATTTCTTTCAGAAAATCAGTCAGTCTTACTAACCTACTCTAGACACTGATGAAGTAACCACAATATGGAACTGGATTACTTTTTAAATGAAGTACAACTATAATGAAATTTCTAAAATAATTCCAACATTTAATATTAACCATTCTAAGAGACCTATTGTTTCACCTTAACTGAATGCAATAAATACCTCCTCAAAAATTTAAGAAAATGAGTAAAAATGTTATGGGAACATATAGAATACTAAACAGCAACCAAAAACGAAATTAAAAAAGTACATTTTCACAAAGTTTAGAGATGGGGGTTTAAAAAATTCATGTACATTTCTACTTGAAAAACTAGCAAATAAAGAATGCATTATCTCCTCACCATTGTGTGCAATGGCCCAAATCGATTCCAGTAAGCGCACGACACGTTCTCACAGCTGTGCGCACCAGAACAGAAGGATCGCCAGCAGGGTCAGCACCATCCAAGGAAGGACTCCAGGGACCCCCAATCGCCATTGTTTCATTTTTACCTCGCAATCCCACAAGGAAGTTGACCAAACGAGTTGGGTGAACATATCCGTCTTTTGGCAAATCGCCACTGCCACCCACACTGTTTGATCCTCCACCGGCACTACTCGAGTTTGAACCACTGCCTCCTCCAGATCCTGTCTCTTCAGCCAATGGGCAAGTCTTCTTGAACAGTTCTTCCCGAGGTGGCACACTGAGCAGCATCACCTGGATGGAAAACAATCTCCTGGCTTAGAGAAAACAGAACACTGATACTCTCCGGTCTTTTTTCCTAAATACAGAAAAGAAATTCTGATGTGTCCACCACATGACTCTCTCTATATGGTGAAAACTAATATAATTGCAATACTTAGGAGTTGCTCTCAGCAACAGTGTCCTAGTGAATAACTAACGGCTCGTGGTTTATTTTTAAAGATGGAATAATTTTCAAAATGAAAAATACTTTGAGTCACTTTTCACATTGAAAAAAACCATATATAAACAAAATTGTTATTTGGTGCTGTGAATAACAAATAATTGATGAGCGATCAAACATACTGTTGGTGGGGCTGCCATCGGTCCATATTTACAAGAAAATTTGTTTACAAAATATGCCAGATAATTTTGATCAAGATTAAAATTAACCTTGGCAGCATAGGTGTCGTTATCGACAATTAGAAATTTTGATCACAGCAATGGAAAATAAGGTATAACTTAGCAATGTATTTAACAAATACAGACAATCGAAATACCGTATATACCCGAATATAAGACGACTCTGATTATAAGACGACCCCCCATTTTAAACTCCTAATAAAAGGAAAAAATTTATTATTCACACAATGACAGAGGTTCATTATACCATTGACTAATAAACATTGAACCAATTGAAATAAGCAATTTTGTAGTGTACAGCTGCTTTCCTTCAAGTGTCTATCAACGATTGATTTTAACTTCTTACAGAACCTACTATAAAGGCGACATCAATGCAAGCGTTTATTTAGATTATCAATGAAGAGAAGATAACAATAACACTTTTCTTTTGCCTATTTCAAGGTTTAATTGGCATTAAATGAATCGGAGGCAACAATGAGTCTCCTTGGTAACGCCCGGAATGAGTACGAAAAATCCAAAAAATTTCGAAAAATAATGTATTTCTGAAACATTCGACGGTATAACGTGGGACACTTTAGCAAACGAAAATATTTTTCCATAGCCAGTAGAAACGAAAGGCCGTTTACCGGATATCTTTTACGACGAATGGTTCTCGAGAAATACGCCAATATAATTACGCGAGATTTCATACTCACGGACGCACGCGGCTTCACTACGCGCATAATATATAGGATAAACTTCAAAAGAGTATTTGTATTCGAATACATTTGAATCGATTCAATTTCTACTACTACTTTTAATAATCGATTGTTTCGATTGATTTTAAGAATCTAATATTTCGATTATACCCTGCATTCGGTTCCTCTGTCAGTCAAACTATTACACACTGCGCGATTATAAGACAACTTGCAATTTTTCGGTCATAAAAACTGGAACAAAACCTCGTCCTACATTCAGGTATATACGGTATCTCTTAAACAATCAGTTCTACAAAAAAATGTTTCAAACAAAAGTTGTATATCTGTATACAAATTTTATTTTAGTAGAACACTGCATAATTGAATAAACGTACAAAGTTGAAATGTTTTATGCTAATTTGGGCAATATTTTAGTATCAAAATAGCAGAACAGCGTGTGCATTCACAAAGTGGAATTCCAAACAAAATCAATAAAAAAACAATCAAATATGAAGGGTTGATTGCATATTGCTTTAATTAATAATAATAATTTCTCTAACACAAACAAGTTCCCCCAATCACCTTTTATAATAAATTTATGATAAGCAAATATGACTATGCCCTTGGCAGAATTTCATCCTTGTATTGAGAGCTAAACACATCAACCATCCATTTTCCAATTCCGGTTTACATGAAGTACTATGAATACAAAACAGCAAAACTATTGCCATTACACAGTGATTAAAATATAGAACAAAATTTCACCTTGGCAGAGTAGAGATAATCTGCATCAGGAGGCTCTAGAATGTTAGAGGATGTGCATCCGTTAGTTCCTCTTCCACCTACGTCTTCTATTTCATCAACCTCCTTGTGCATAACATGAAAAGAGCACGGGTAATGTTCTTCTGTCTCTGGTGACAAAAGAAACAGAAAAGGGCGGTGTGGAGGGAAAGCATCTACCCATCGGAAATTGCTTTGGAAGAAATCTGATGGTATGTACAGGTTAGAGTAACGTCGACGCAGTTCCAAGACATTAGCTTCGGCCCTGAAAGTTTAACACAAAATAACTTAAAAGTCGATAAGAAAAAGAAAAATTATTATAATAAAGAAATAAATTGCATTTCTATTTTTTCTTTGAATTGTGACAGGACTCCTTTAATAAGAATTTTGCTTAAATTAAACATGAAAATAATGATATAGCTGAGTAAAAAATTGTTTTCTTACAAATCAAGGGAGATCTTCGGGATTTGCACAACATAACGTGGCACGATGCGAGCTCGTCTGCGAGGAGGAGAGCGACTACGAGCTCTAGGACTTCGACTACGTTTGCGAGATGATGGACTTCTTTTCTCTCTTTCTCTATCCCTAGAAAAAATACACAGATTCATTGTTTTTATTATTTCCACCAAGAAACAATAAGAAAAATTAATGAAAATTTTGCAATTACTTCAGTCTGAACATCAGAGAAAGTATTACAAAAATATTACAAATTGCTAATTTCAGCATTACATACAACAAGAACCAATGTAGGCTTTTCTGAACAATAAGATCACATCATAGGGCACTAAGATTCAATTTAACAACAAAAATAATTCAATTAGAAAATATCAAATATTACTGCCAAGATGAAAGAAATTCCAATCATATGAAAAAATGTGACATGATCAAAAAGAAAAATATTTTAGTAAGATTATTCACCTATTTCTGTCATCTCGTCTCCTGTCTCTATCAGGTTCCCTATCTCTCTCCACACGATCCTTTTCCCTGCTTGTGACTACGCTGCTTGCGCTGCTGTTTCTTTGACTAGGTGAGATTCTCGGCCTACCTCCCATTTGACTGCCTCGAATGAAGTTACTGCTGCCACTCGCACTTCCTTGTTGCTCAACTTTACCATCAAGAAATAGACAATTAAAAGACAAAACATCAAAAACATCTAAACAAATGAAAACACAATGATAAATTTTCCAATAAAGTTAGTGATAAACTGTAAATAACAAATACTCCAATTGAAAACTTCAAGTCCAGTGTTGGAAATCCTAATTCTACCAATTACAATTAAGTTAAAAGTTAAGAAGTTTCCATAGCCAATGAATCAATCTAATAAGATAACACACAAAAATCAACTTTTTTGACGTGCAGACATTAGATATTTTGTTAACATTTTAAAATATCTCAAAAATACGATATTGACGCAAAAATTGCGCAGTCATGCAAAGAAAATTATCAAGATTAATTTACATATCATAGAAATTCAAATATCCAAAAATCTCCAAAAACTGTTTTAATGATATTTTTTCACAATTTTTATACATTTCTTATGCATTAGGACCGATCCAAAAATAGACTTTAACAATTGCAGTTACCATGGTGATGAATTGAATAAATGCATAAAAATAGTCGTAAAACATAATTTTTGGCCCTTTTCGAATATTTGAATTTCAACAATATGGAAATTAACTTTCTTAGATTTCTCGGCATAACTTAAAAATCCTGCATCGTGTCTCATTTTTAAGATATTTTAAAATGCTAAAGAAAAAGGCTTGCTCGCTTTGTTTCAGAACTCCCATGTTATTCAAATGTATGAAAGATATGTTCTTAGAGTCAAACACAGGACCACTATGTACACGACGATCAGTTTCAAGTTGAAAACCCTAGTGAATCCTGAAAGTCTGATTGAAAAAGCTCTTTAGTTATGGGTGGTTTTCTTCATTCTCCCATCTAACTCTACAGAGCACCTTAAAACATTGCAACGTGAGCAAGCAAAACTATATATGGGGATTACATGGATTTTTTTATTTTTCCTTAATTACAACTGATTGGGAATTATGAGCCACCCTATACATTTATAACAAGGACTATGAAGACAAAATCAATAATTTTAGAAACATTTACCTGGAGGAGGGACAGCATTATAACTGCTGCTGGATTGATAATTTTGAGCAAGAGGAGGCATCATAGACTGTGGCCTCTGCATCATAGGTGGACCAACGCCTACACCAGGAACAACACCACCCATTGCAACAGCAGTTCCCATTGTATTCTGATTTGGCAGCACCTGAATGCGTGTTGCATTCCACTTGAAAGGCATGTTGACATTATATGACGCCTCCACCAAGACGCGATCTCCAACTTTAGGCATTGTACCCTTCACACAACTGGTTTTACAGAAATAAATGAAAAATTATGTATCAATAAATAATGCGATCTAACAAAACTTACAATAGCAATCATCCAACTACTGAACCACTGCATTATACTCAAATACATAAAAAATGCTTGCAGTGATTTCCTCTGCAACTCCGCACTTATACGAAGCACTTAACGAAAAGCTGCAGATGAATAACGCCGGCCATTGTATATCGCCGCCTTCATATATCGCCGTCATTCGTAATTTCTGAAGGGAATGGCAAAACCTCTCGTCGCTAGGGCTCGGTCCCATAGCAACTCACCTTATACGAGGTGTTATCAAAAAGTTCCCAGACTGGCCGCATGGAGCGCTAACCAGACGTAGTACAGTCTTGGGCCGCTAGTTAGTGCTAAAGAGCTTCATTGTGAAGCAGTGTGCCGAGTGTCACATTGATACACGCGTTTTTTTTTCACAAGCGTTTTTGTGCGTTAGTGTTAGTGGTGTTCTGTGATTTTTGCGAGAAGAGAATTGGAGACTTGAAGGAGCAGCACGTGTGCATCAATTTAACTTCAAACTCTGCAAAACCGCATCGGAGACCCACGAAATGCTTAAACAAGCATTTGGTGATGACACCATGGGCAGAACTCAGACTTTCGAGTGGTTCTTGTGGTTCAAACGTGGGCAAACGTCGGTTGAGGATTCTGAACGTTCTGGTCGGCCCTCAACCAGTAGAACTGAAGAAAATGTTGAAAAAGTGCATCGGGCAATCCACGAGGACCATCGGCGAACGATTAACAACATCTGCAGCATCGTTGACCTATCGTTCAGTACATGCCAATGCATTCTCACGGAGGAACTCAACATGAGGCGGATCGCTGCCAAATTCGTGCCCCGCTTGCTGACCAGAGGCAACACTGGCTCACTGTGTGCAGGGACCTCCAGGTACAGGTCAGAAACGACCGAAACTTCCTTTCCAAGGTCATCGCTGTTGATGAAAGCTAGGTTTATGGCTACGACTAGGGTTGCCAACCTCTGGCTTTCGAGCCAGAGATCTCCGGGTCATCGCCATAATCTCCGGTCTCCGGGTGAGTAGCATAAATCTCTGGTTCAATTTCGATAGCAGCGGAAAGCCCTTTTTATGACTTTTTGCATTTTTTTTATGAATTAATCGAATTAAGATAGTTTGACTTTAATTATCATTATATTTTTTTATACAAAAACTTAAGTTGATGATGCTCTTACAATTTTGTTAATTAGCGATATTTAAAAAAATAAACCGATTTTTAATCATATGTTCTAAAATCATGAGTGCCTTTCAGAATATTGAATATATTTATCATTACATTTAATTTCTCTTGGGTTTCTTCTAAAGTATCCAGGTTTCAAGCATACTCCGGTTCGTGAATATGTTAAAGTAGGCAACCCGTAACATCATCTCCGGTTCATGAAGATTTAAAAGTTGGCAACCCTAGCTACGACCCAGAAACCAAACAGCAGTCACACCAGTGCAGCTCCTTCAAGTATGCAATTTCTCTTCTCACAAAAATCACAGAACACCACTAACACTAACGCACAAAAACACTCATGAAAAAAAAACGCGTGTATCAATGTGACACTTGGCAGACTGCTTCACAATGAAGCTCTTTAGTGCTACCTAGCGGCCCAAGTCCATACTACGTCTGGTTAGCACTCCATGCAGCCAGTCCGGGAACCTTTTGATAGGACCTCGTATACCGCGAATATCATCCCTATTTCCCATTTCTCCCCTTTCCTATGGTTATATAATCTACCAAACGAATTAACCAATAGAAAAACCAGGAGACGCCTGTTCAAAATAACTGCTATACCTCACTCTCTTCCCCTCCGCAAAAACCATCTCCTGCCGACGTTACGTGGCTGTGAAATTGCTAGCAATCCCGGAGAGTGTGTGTGTTGGAAAGAGCGGACAGAGTCAGTGTTCGGCAGAGAGAGCAGAAGATACGAGAAGAAGAGAGTGGTCCCACAAAAGAGTTCCTCATGGACAGATGTGCTGAACTATTTCTGTGGACACCAGTTGCAATTATATACAATACTACTGATGTGATTTATGTTACGAGACAAGTTTGCATCTCGAGTCTGTTTGCTTTTGTTCTGTATAATTTTGTACTAAATATAGCAATTAGTTAGAAATTTGTGCGGTGATTTAATTGGGTTGCCGCATGCTCTTTCAAGAACAGGAAAATGTCTAAATGCAAACAAACATATCATCACATCAAATAAATTTAGAATCTGTATTCAATTAAATGGCAGCTGTATCCAAGTAGATGACTGAAAAATTCTCAAGTAATACAGTTGGTGAAAAAGAAATTTTTCTTAGTATGGCACTCCGTCCTATGGTAATAAACATACAGCTGATTATTTTGCCATCTAAGTTTAATACATTCATGGCTAAATACAGTAAATTCCCAGTTATCTAGAATGCCCGGGAAAATGGGTTTTTCGTTAAGTGAATACAGGCGACTCCCGAGTTTCGACCATTCGAGATTCGACAAATTCGAGATTCGACAAATTCGAGATTTCGACACAGCCGATCGAATTGAGAACTACTTTACGCGGAGTACAGGCAGTCCTCGACTTTCGTACATAATGCGTTCCTGAAAACGTGTCCGAAAGTCGCATGTACCAAAGTCGTACATAGATTTACATGTTATAGGGGGGTTCCGTTCCCAGAGAGCCAAAAAATATTATAAAATCTCTAATTATGGTATAAATGTTGTTTCTTTGTGCAGAGGCCTTTTAGACACAATCATCGATTTTATAATAAAGAGAGATAGGGCAAAATGCAATAAAATATTTAAATAATTGAACAAATAAACACTGCTGCTCGGACAAAGATGGCGACGTGCTGGAAACTGGTGGCTGGCAACCAGCACCACTCGAAATATTCATTCATCATTTAGCTGACGCGCAAAAGTCTGATCGGTGCACAAAAGGCGGTTCAGGGGTGTCAATCTATGCTATCTTTGGTTCTTGTTCCCTTGTATTATCCTAAGGTTATCACACACATAGTGTAGTTGATTATTATCTTTTTATTATAATTCATCGTTATGTTTTTCATTATTATTTTTTCTCAGGAAATTTTTATTACTGTAAGAGTTACATTTATTCGTACTTGTGTAACACAGTGCTTCCATCCTTACCATAATCTAGTCATTGACTATAGTTATTATATCTTCATATTAAGTTCCCTTTTTCTTGTTTATGTCTATTTATTTTCTTGTATTTTTGGTGAAATAATCTTTGTTTATGGCAGTATCTTTTCTGGCAGAGGTGGAAGACCAGCTGTTGCTGAACCCCAATACCATTTTACAGGCTATGAGTTGGTTAAGAAATTACTTTGTGATTAATGAAACTTATTCTGTGATTTGTGACTACAATGTGACTACCGGCTGTAAATAAATATTATTATTAATGTGCGAGTTGCACGAATATCGAACACAAGAAAGTCGAGGACCGCCTGAAGTGCACATACGAAATCCCTCTTTTTTCATTAAAGCATTTGCTATTTTCATAGTTTTTTTGTAATATTGTCTGAGCTTGGCCCCAAAGAGAATGATGATTGAAATGAAAGAAAAGTAGGTAAAAAGAGCAAAAAAGTGATGAGTTTGGAGAAGTTTTAGATAGGCTTGTGCATAATGAATTTGCTTCATCAGTTGGTAAATTATTTGGTGTGAACGAGTCCCCAATAAGATCGATTAAGAAAAGTGAAGAAGCGATCAAGAAAGTCCCGCTGAGTTCAATTGTCATTCACGAGAAAGCCAAGCTACTGCACAATCATTATGTCTCAAATTGCTTCGCGGTCTGCTAACGGGATATCGCCAACATCATCGAAGCGTGTGTAGATCGATTCCTTGCTCTTTAAAAAAATGTGGCATTTATTCAGAATGCCACAGTACGTATTGTATTATTATATTTGTTCTTCTCCTTCACAATTGAACACACACTCAACCAGCTTAAGTCCAATGAGCATCCGATTGAAGCTAAAGATTTGCCGCTTTCGGCACGCCTAATTATTTCCATCTTTGTCCCAATCGTGTTCACTTTATGAGCCCTACGTTTCTTTCCACTTGTATTAGCACTTTCGGTTTCCTGTTTATCACTCATGTTTATAAAATACCTAATATGTGTAAAATGCACAAAGAAATATTGCTGTATGTACAAACAAAGATGGTAATGTTGCCGTGACTGAATAATAATAATAATTTATTGATTATTAACCGACTTTACAGTGGTATTAATCTTGTCAAATTTCAGTACAATATTAAAAAACATTACACACAAATCTTACATTACATACAATACATATATTATTAAGTAGCATACTTTAATTTATTAAAAGTATTGGCTTGCCTGACAGACAGCACCATTATGCGATAGTTCGAAATGTTTGATCGTCAGTTGACGAACGAAAGTCCGAATTCAGCATTGTTCGGCGTACACAGGCGGTTTAGGGATGAGAATTTACCATGTACGAAAGAGCGAATTGTACGAAAGTCGAGGACTGCCTGTAATTGGTTCCGACCAACCATGCAAGGTTTAGTTTTGGTGTAGATGTAGTTATATCTGCTCTAATTGTTTGAATTTGTGCTGATTTCACTTTTTTCTGTTAATCTTTTATTTAAATTTATTTATTTTATTGATTTATTTATAACTTTATCACTTGAAATGATATCTAAAAGAAAATGTAATAGTGATAATGTAAGTGAATCAAATAAATGTGTGCATAAGACTCATAGTTATAAATTGAAATTAGAAATTTTAAAGTGTCGAGAAAGGTGAAAGTCATACTGAAATTGCACGATCGTTGGGAATGTGTCATTCAACTATTAGCACTTATGTGAAACAGAAGGAGAAAATTCTACAAGATGTGATAAATTCACGTAAGTTGATAACAACAATAAACAGTCCTATATTACGTACCAAACTTAATGATCGCTGAAATGGCAGCCAAATATGAGGGCGTTCCCTTCGTCAACTAATCAAAGGCATCTGGTGTTGCCGCCTGTTTGGTTTCTACTCAGGCGACTCAGGGACCCTTTCCGCTCTCTTTTAGTTGCAAAGCATATTTTGCTTGCGGCGGTTAAGTTTATTGTGTGAGAGATATCTGAGCAAAAATCTGCGAGACATGTTCTTCAGAGTTCCGCGCGGAATTTAGTTTTAAGTGTACGAAATTACTTCGAGAGGGAGAAAAGTAATGGTGGACCGTTACTTGCTATTTCGAAGGTTGTAGAAAGATCAGCTGCTGCCCTTAACTTGGGAACGGCTACAGTCAGAAGAATAACCAACGAGAAGTATTCTCAGGAAAACCATAGTAGAACACACAAAGAAAGTTATCGAGGAGGCTTGGAATAAAGAAGGAATATTGGAAGAGGGAATTCAAGAAATTATAATAGCATTGACCTCAAGTTCGGATTCGAATACTAGCAGTGATGTCAATATTGGCAAAGATAACGTTGTAATGGAAGAAGAGTTTCACCTTTGTAGAAGGTAACTATAAAAATATTAAAAATTATAGAAATTATTTATATTTGTTTCATTCTGTTTAAATACTAAGGAAGGTAGTTATTGATTGAATAATTACTCTTTGTTTAAAAAATTAAGTGTAAAGTTAGATAATTACTAATATGCTGTATTGTTTTGCCATTTACTCATACAAATATCTCTCTTTTTTTGAACAGCTTCCACTGAACACTGTCAATCAGTCAACAATTTGTCTCCTGATTCAAATATATCTTAATGTTTTAATAGGTAAGTAGGTGAAGTGAATGATGAGTTATAATTTCCTCTTGACTTCTTATTAATAAGTTAAATTTTCAGTCTATGCCAAGTTGATCAGTTCCTCCATGGTGCCTTTGCCCAAATTTCCAGCTGCTAATTAATTTCCACAAGGTAAGCATATTTGAGTATTACATTACCACACTATTAAATGAGTATTTTGAAATTCATTATGCTATTCCTCTCTTTTTTTGCAGAACCAGTTAATTCCAACCAATGTTCATACTTAAGTTTGATTATAAGTATTAATTCATAAGTTAGAAGTTAAGGCAATACTAATAATAAAAATAATCTGTAATGATATAACTAAAACCTTCATCAATTAATTAAGACATATTAATTAATTTTATATGGTGAAAAGCCTTTCATTTTTTTTTAAATTTTCATTCTTTTCTGCAAGAAAAGTATATGATTCTGTTACATTCCTTAGTTATCTCTTAGGTGCAGTTTTGAATTCTTCCATGGCTTGCTGTAATCCTTACACTTCAAATGTGCATCAATTCATTTGTATGTGTCAGTGCCTATTTAAAATCCCTGTAGTGTGTGTTCATCCATCTATCCCACAGTGCTTTTACTCCCATTTTTAGTGCTATAGTCTTGCTATTTCATGCTCAAATCACGTGTGTGCTTCTGCTTATTGGATATTCTTTATAATGGTTTACTTATTTAGTGCCTTTTCTACCAAATGTGGTTCTCCCTATTATCCTTATTAAAGTTTAAATTGCAATCTATTTGTATACTGTCAGTGTCAGCTCCTGTGTGTACATGATAATGACGGATTTAAATAACTTTAAGGCAAGTGAAGATAAGTGATTATTTCAAAAGTATTTTTGTCTTAACTTTTCTCATTATTATGCATTTCCACTTTATTTTATTACTTACTGTTCATGCTTAGTATATAATTCCATTTCTGTTTATTTTATATCCTAAAATTGCTTCTCTTATTTTTACTTCATCTATTTACAAATAACCTAAATTTTATATGTAGCTACTCTATTTTTAATTCACTCACTCTACCTATCATTATATTTCAATAGTGACATTGATGTGGCTATGATTAATCTAATGTCATACATTTTTTCAGGATAAATTTAATATGAGAATATTTGAAAAAGAGATAATTTTAAAACTTTTGCGAAGCCAATAATTTATTTTGAATGATCTGGGATTTGAAATAATTTTCATACTAATGTAATGACGACAGTAAATGTTTTAACCCAGTTTGTTCATAATAAAGTTTTGGTTTTCAAGAAGTTATATTACTTTCTTCTTTTTATGAAATTCAGCAATAATAATATGCTGACAAAAACGGTTATTTTATTCTAGTGTTGATCTTACTATTTATGTGCACAATTTAATCGTGTTTATTATTATGTTTTCTAATCACTGCTTCTTTTACAGTTCTCTATATCTTAGTTTACTTCAGTAGGTTTCGCAGTTTTTTCACGTCCCTCTTCTTGTGGTCGTTTTTCTGCAAGTGCGGTTTTTGCCTTACTGGTTTTTCCCTGTAAAAATGTTCAATTTGTTTGCAGGTTTAAATATATTAAATAATTTTACTACTTTGAATTTCTTTAATATTCCCATATTCATACAAACGTTTACTCTGAATCACAGTGTATATAATATGTAATGGTTTATTGTCTTTGGAATAAGTAAAAGTACCTACTCAATGAGAAGCGTTACTTTTATTCTTTTATCCAATCATGATTTCCTAATAATATGATAATTATTAACTTATGGGTTTGCTTTAATTTGTGTAATGTATTTGTTATATTATAATATTAGTAACAATAGAAGTAAGAAAATATTTGAAATGTTATTCTTCTGTAATCCAACTGCTACCTTTAAGAATATTTTGCTCTTCTTGATGTGATCTATTAACTATTTGCAATTATATAGAGTTGATTGTTAATAATAAAAATAAATAGATGAAATTAAATATTGCGTATTTATTCCTACTCCGCACCCTCTTCCCTTTCATGATGCATATTGTACTACTTGGTTTTTTTAAATTAATAGTTCAATAAGATTTTGACCTAAACTTTTAGAATGCTGCATCTTTACAGCCTATGACTAAAATTTCTGTATTTTTGGCAATACGAGATAGGATAAGGAAAATATGGCAGTATTTTCATCTGGCTGAAATGTTTCGAGATGGTTCTACGCAGTTCTACCGTTATATACTTAACAGCTGCCTGAAAGCAGAAGCAAATAACTGTGTGAAAGGAACATATGTTGTGGTCATACATGTGGTCCCTTAGAAATCCCACACCATTCTTTTCCCCCGTCCTTCCCTCCTTGTGTTTATTATACTACCTGCTCCGACCTTTGTCATTCGCATACCAAATAGTCTCATTTTCCTGCTTACTTTTTTCTACGCATTTTCAAAAATGTAAAATATAACATCCTTTTCTCTGATTTGTCATTTAAGCAGAGAATATTCGATATTGTTTAAATGACAATCATATAAAATAGGTACACTATAACGTGGAAAATGTTTTATATCTACTTATGAAAGATAACGTAGGAAGTAATATATTTGTAGTTACTAAGATAATATTACCAAACGTAAATACTCGTAATTTCATTTTATGTAGCTTTAAATGTTAGAGTTTTCAACATTTTCATAATTTCGTTTACTCATGTTCGCCTGTCACTCCCGTATCTGACCCCACTCCTACAAAGTCTCTTATCCATCCAGCATCTCTGCCCACTTGCGAAGCACTATAATTGGTCCATGTTTGTGGACTGATTCGGCCACAAGGTTCCCTTTCCACACATTTTAACCCCACCTCCCAGCGATCATTAAGTTTGGTACAGACTGTAGGTGCAGTGTTGTGATTCCTAAAATGGAAAAACTTTTAAAACTTTGGGTAGATGATCAGTCTCAGAAACACATTCCTATTAGTGAGACCATGATTAGAGCAAAGGCTAAGGATCTCTATGATGATCTGAAGGAAAGAGATGAAATTTCTGTTGATGCACCTCCATTTAGTGCAAGTCATGGCTGGTTTGACAGATTTAAGAGAAGGGCAGGTTTGCATAACCTTAAATTAACTGGCAAGGCTACAAGTGCAAATACTGATGCTGCCTCAAGTTATCCTGATGAATTGTATGCATTGATTGAAGAGGACGGCTATTGTTCTCATTGTGTTTTTAATTGTGACGAAGCAGGATTATATTGGAAGAAACTGCCAGCCAGGACGTACCTTGCCAAGGAAGAAAAAACCGCCTCAGGATTTAAGCCAGCAAAGGATAGGCTGACCCTGCTGCTTGGTGGCAATGCAGCAGGAGACTTGAAGCTTAAGCCCCTGTTAGTGTACACCTCTGAAAATCCAAGAGCTTTTAAGGGGAAGACAAAAAGTATGATGTCTGTCATATGGAAGTCGAACCAAAGGGCTTGGATGACTGGATCTGTTTTCAGGGACGTTTGATTTTTATTTTGTGCCATCAGTGAAAAAATATTGTAAGGACAACAATCTGCCATTTCAAGTTCTGTTAATTTTGGACAACGTACCTGGACATCCCCAGAATTTAGATGACATGAATCCCAATGTGAAAGTATTGTTTCTTCCTCCAAACACCACCTCAATGCTCCAGCCTATGGACCAAACGGTCATTGCAACCTTCAAGCAGTATTATGCTAGTCACACAATGCAGCAGGCAATTGCAGCAACTGATACGGAAGGTGGTCCAACCCTAAGGGATTTCTGGAGAGGCTACAACATATGGAATGCAGTTAACAACATTGGAGATTCTTGGGCTGAGGTCAAGCAGTCAACCATGAATGGGTCATGGAATCAGCTCTGCCCACAGTTTGTCATTAATTTTAAAGGATTTGAAGAAACCCCTGAGCAGATCACCAGAGAAGTTGTTGCACTGGGGATGCAACTTCACTTAGAAATGGATGAGGCAGATGTCGATGAGCTAATTTCATCTCATGCAGAGGAGTTGACCAATAAAGACCTCATAGAATTGCAACAATCCATTGAGATCAAGGAAGATGGCAAAGATGATGATATGGTTTCTCCAACTAAACCTATGGACTTGTTGTTAAAAGACCTTAGTGAGATCTTCTGGAGTCTGGATAATTTCATAAACTTGATTGACGAAAAAGATCCTAATACTGAGAGGAGCTCATTGGTGCAAAGTGCTATTCTTAAGGACGTAGCCTACTACAGGATCCTTTATGACCAGAAGAAGAAGGATAAAATTCAACTGAAGCTGTATAAATTCTTTCAGAAGGTTGAAAGACCACAGCCAGCAGAAGCTGCTTCAACATCTACTGCAAGGACTAGCCCGTCCAATTCCCCAGTCAATAGCCCATCCAGTTCCCTACTCAATAGCTCCTCATCTTCCAACTAAAATCTTCCAAATTCTCAATTAATAAACCAAGTCCAGTAAGCACAGTTGAAAAAGATTTAAGGTATGAAAATATTTTTAATTTTATTGTTTCTTTATTAAGTTATTTTGTGCATTTTTAATAACTTTTATATTAATTATGCTGCGATAAATAGTTGTATGTATAGAAAGATGTACGCAGGTATGTTATCCAGCTCGCACGAGTCGTTTGTAACAAACGACTCGCATGATATTGCATATCTGATCTTAAAACGTGTTAGCCATCCATCTGAAAATGCACATGGTTCACTAATCTCCATTTGTTCATAAAAATCTTAGGCCTTTTCAATCAACATTGGTCCAGAACTAGGGGCTCCCTCGGAACGCTTTATAGAAAACCATTCATAAATACCAATATCCAATTGCTCAAGTTTCGGCTTATGAAGAGTGCGCCAATATTCAACTCTTCTAGTTGTCTCAGAAGACGTAATTCATTTCATTAACTGTGATTTCTGTGCCTTAATGTCATCAACAGTCAAAGAACCGACATTGAAGTCTTTCATTAAAACATTACTGTCCCATTTTGCCGGGACAGTCCCATGTTTTATAAAAAAAAAGCCATTTTGTACTGTTTTGAAGCCCATCGCAAATAAAATTTAGATTATCTTATAGTATAGCTGATATTCCTATTAGAAATGTAGGATTCTCGGAAACATGGAGGTTATCAAACAAACAGTAAATGTTAATTACAGTCTCAATTGTCTGATTAGGAAAATCATTGATAAATTTGAGGTGAAAAACCTGGTCTCCACGTATAATATCCTGCCTGGGTTTAACCTAACTTATTCCCTTCGAGTTTTGACAACGATGATGCTAGTTGGATTCTCTTTTGATTGTGAGCTTTGTCCTAGTCTGCCATGCTCCATACTGTAAGGAAAGTTCGTATTTCCCTTTTTTGCTATAGATCGTGATAGTAACAGATCCACTTTAAAAAAATCATGCAAAAATTTTGTCCCATTTTTTCTTACAATGATGGGAAATGTCCCGTTTTCACCTCGGAATATGGTCACCCTATTTAATAGTCAACGTGAAATAAAAGTCATACATGATTCAAAAAAATGAATCAGCTTATCCTTGCATCAATGTGAATGCTCACATTCTCAATCAGATAGCGAAATTCGAGAACCAATCTGAAACGAACAGAAGTTGCAAGAACACCTATTATCTCAATCCTCATGGTCTCCCAAACCTAGGCAAGGATCTTCTCATGACAAAGTGATATGCTCCAGAAGAGCGTGTAATACTGATTTCTGTTACTGAACTAATCTTTAAATAAGGTTGTACGAAGTTATACCGAATGTTGTCTCTAAAAAGATCATGCCTTTGTGTTACCCAAGAATAAGTGATGAGCCAAAAACAAAAACCTAGTGGTTTTACCCAGTGATGAGTTGGGAAAAATATTAAGAACCAGCGCTCTAAAAAAACAAGTTAGGAAAGTGTACAGCATATCAAAACGGAGCATTAGAAAGAAATGATACACCTATACGTAAGGGAAAAAGCGTACACATGGCACCTTAAATGCAATGCAAATGTACCCATGCAAATAAAATTGGCTTGAAATATAGCTCACTGATTAAATGGCTATAGAACATATCGTGATATACCTTGTTTGGAAAAACACATCTTCATCGACAAATCCAAAGTTGTCGTGGAGTTTTGTCACTGCCCCAGTAAACACCCTCTGTTTAGGAGTGTGCTGCTGCTGCTGTTGTTGTTGTTGTTGTTGCTGCTGCTGTTGCTGTTGTTGTTGCTGTTGTTGCTGCTGCTGCTGCTGTTGTTGTTGCTGCTGCAACTGTTGTTGCAGCTGCTGCAACTGGGATGCTGCAGCAGATGCAGGTGTCTGTTGCTGCTGTTGCTGTAATGGGCCTGGCTGTCCCCCACCGCCTCCTTGCTGAGGCTGAGACTGTGGACCTACTAGAGGAGGTGGCTGTGCCACAGGGCCTTGTTGAAATGCTGAAGGCTGCAAGGCTCGAGGAGTTGGATAACTCACTGTTGCCACTTGTGGGAACACCAGCGTTGCCACTTGCTGCTTTTTCAAAAAGAAATATTACCACATTGGTGAAAACATCCTTTTCTTTAACCTTTTGCATTTGTATGGCAAGTCAGACTCAACATCATTATTGCTTGCTGCAGATCTTATGCCAAGTGCGAATCGACATGTTTATCCATTGAAAAGCATCTTAAAAGTTCACTTATCTATTGAAAATAACTTTCTAAACGTTTTCTAATACCAGTCTGCAATGTTGATATGATATTGTTTGATGTCACTTTATACGATAAAAATATAATGATCCAAAATTTTATTACATGACATTGTTAGGCAGAAGTATAAGGAACAATAGGCATACCAGTACTGTCCTGTTATACCCCCACAAATAAACTCCCATAAAACCATTATCACGTTGCTAGGGTCACGATTAACAATTGAGGGAACTACGTTTTATTTGTAGATCGAGTTAATATCAGACCTGATTGGCTGGTCTCGACATTTACAAACCCAATCACTGGACAACGGGGAGGGATAATTTGGTTCCGGGTGAGGCGAAGGACGCAGTAACGCCCGGAGACGACTACCCATTAAAACAAAGCGAGCCGATGGCTCGTCAATATATCCTTTCAATGTTATATCCTCTTGACTGTTGCATTGCAAATGGAAGGATATATTGACGAGCCTTCGGCTCGCTTTGTTTTAATGGGTAGCCATCTCCGGATGCTACCGCGCCCTTCGCCTTGCCCGGAACCAAAATATCCCTCCCCGTTGTCCGGTGATTAGGTTTGTAAATGTCGAGACCGGCCAATCAGGTCTGATATTTAAGTATCAATGCTTGGAAGTTCATCTCCACATTACTATGTTTCTTATTTATTTAATGTTTCCTTAGCGATAATGTTTTTATGGGAGTTTATTTGTGGGGGTATAACAGGACAGTACCGGCTTACCTAAGGGAAGAAAGAAAATTGTGAGTGCATAAAACTTATGGACACAGGTTTGAGTGGAAAGTAAGCAGAAGCTGCAAGGGAGCTTTATATGCATATGTTAAAGAATTACATTTATTTCTCAATCAAAATTATAATTCCAAAAGATGAATGTCATTTTCTAAATAATTTCAGGAGAAAAATCTGAAGTTGACATTCAAAAGATCATTTTAAAGAGGGTAGAAAAATGAAAATGTTCTCTGACTGTTATATTTAAATGCCTACTTAACTACAGTAGCATGATTCATAGAAGTCAAATTTGAAGAATACTCTTTGTAAAAGTCCAAAGTAAATAATCTAAATGTATATCACACTCAGATACATTTCTTTAAATAAGAGTATTAAGTAAAAATATTCAACACATATATGAGCAATGATATAAATAGAGGCGACTCCCGAGATTCGTCCGGGATGCATTCCTGAAAACGTGGTCGAATCTCAAATCGTCGAATCAGCACAAATTCAAACAATTAGAGCAGAAATAACTATGTCTAGACTGAAACTAAACCTCTCGTGGTTGGAAGGGTCAAAAATTACTTCGCGTAAACTAGTTTCTAATTCGACCGATCAATTGGCTGGGTCAAATCCTTGAGTTGGTCGAATCTCAAATGGTCGAATCTCAGGAGTCACCTGTACTTAATATGACAATCAAACTAGATATTCTAGCAAGATATTTCAATTATTATGTTACCAGTTTTTCATTTGATAATCAATCTGTTTAACTGGCCACAGTCAATTTTCTTATTCACTTATTTTTCAAAGATTTATTTTGTGATTTGAAGTTCATTTAAAATAATTCATTAGACAAGATGTGATTATGCTTTCATTTTTCACAACAAAACCTAATACAACTTTTAATGCAAAAGTTTTAATCGAGAATGATAATGTACCTTATATCTTTGAATTTTTATGGGATGCTTAATCACACATCCCAACTTTTTTCCAAGAAAAAGGAATGACTTTTCAAAGGTGGAGATTAGGGTCTTCAAGGGGGAGATTTTTTTCATGAGTGGACTAATAAGTAACACTTGCATAATTTGTAAAAGGCTCTGTCTAATCATAGATATAGGTTAACAAACCAAACCAAATATATATTATATTAAACTTGCGGAGGTATTTCTTCCTCTAAGCCTTAGGTGGAGTGGAGGGCACCATACAAGTATTTTGGGATTTTGGCATAATTGAATTTCAAACTAACTTTATTTTGATTAATTGACTGATGACCGTCTCCAAAGGCATATACTGTAGGCACATGAGAAAAACAATCATAAAGAGATTACGTTAAACACTCGTTGATTACCTCATTAGTGACCATTTTACATACTTACTAGCTTTAATTATCTGATTACATGCTACAAACCTCTAATCAATAAGCAAACATGTGCCCCTGCTGTTAATCCAATGTGGGAAAACTTTCCGAATCAATTGTAAACAACCTGTTCTCATATTTAACGAGGTTTCCTGAGATATTCAATACATGAAAGTAATAATTTATCTGATTGGCTGAAATATCATTCTAATTTTTGACTGCTGGAAGTAAGTTCTTTCAAAATGAAAAAAAAAATGTAAACATTATTCATGAATTTTCTCTAAATCAGGAAATTTGATCTCACGACTGGATCAGTCAGGTTTTAGGTCTGTAATTGTGGGAGATTGACCAAATCTTGGGATGTCTGCTTAACACTCTTTCCCAAAAGAAAATGCACCATCACCTCTAACTTATATAAAGACATTTTTTTTAAGTAAATGGAAATGACAACATAAAAGGGATCTGAAGAGGCATACATTTGTGCCCAGCTGACATGCTTTACAAGAAGCAACAGATACCACAACCAAATTCTAGAAAAAAGCAATGAACGACAAATGGTACAGAACGATGCAAATCAAATTCATGCACTTTGAAGGAGGCTTTTTAATACCTCAGCCTAGTAAAATGACAAAAGAAATGCAACAAATGAGTTTGTTGCTGCAGAAATTGCACCTGATGATACACCACAAGTTCACCCTGGAGTGCATTTCCAAAAACAAATAAAAAGGTGCAAGCGCAATAAGTTGACAAGCAAGTACTATTAATTATATGAAGACATTACTGATGATGTCATTTTTTCAAATTCATTCTGAGAAAAACTATTACAAAAGAATTGCATGCACATTTTTAAGTTTTCATAGTTTTTCCTCCATTGGATAAAAATATTTTCAAACATTCAAAAAATTCCATAAAAATATTTACTTGTGTGGTAGCAAGAGAGGTGGGAAGTGCAACTCCAGGGTTTCCAAGGGCAGAGCCCAAAGATGATGGGAGAGCCATGCCGGGCTGTAAATGAAAGCAATGAAGGTTACAGATTATGGGATAGAAACAATAATAAGATACAATAAAAAAGCTCCACTAACATTTAATAACACAAAATAAATTTGATGTAACAATCATGCCACTTCAAAATATCTTATTCACCTGTGATAGCATGGCCCCTTGTTGAAGAGCTGCATTCTGAAATGCAAAATAAAATTTATTTGCAACTTAAAATGGAAAAATTGAGCAGCATAAATTTCTCACATTTTTCCCTAGTAGACAAAATGATACACCTATCAATGATTATTGTCATGATGAATGAAGAAAGCATATGTAAATCAAAAGCAAAAAATTAATCTAGCATAACCTAGCCAAATAAAAATTTTTGGTAAAGAAATAGTTCTCCCACCTGCTGTATACTAATTGTTGACTGGAAAACTTGCTGTGGCTGCTGGTATGAGACGACTGTTGGCGGATTGCCAAGACCTGGTGCTAATGAGTTCTGACCCATTATCTGAGGAGTCAACTGGGTCGGCTGACTGACTGGGACCAAATTTTGAGCTACAAATAAAGTATAACCATTGAATATTATTACAATTGGCAGGAAAAGATTGTCTTTCCAAAATCAATACATATAAGGTAGAAAAGCATTTAAAATTCTTATAAATGCATTAAAACCAGAATAGACACTCACTGAAAAAAACATGAGTAACTATCAATTAAAACAGTGAAATCCTGTTCTTCTGTACTTCATTACACCGAAAATGAACAAACATATGAAATTTATAAATTATGATACATTCTAAAGTTCCACTCTATTTTATTTCAGCAGTATTTAAATTGCATGTAAATCACTTAAATTTACCTTCATTGTTTAAAATATACAAGGATATAGAGGAAAATGTAAAGGTTGGCTTAGAAATAAAGTAGCAAAAATGGATGCCATACAAGTAACAAACACCTTCAAAGCCTATAGTCCTAACAGTCACAGATAAACAGTATTCAATTTATTATTATTTAATTTTTTCTACTGTTTGAGTGAGACGAATAAAAGGTATCGAAGGTTGATATAAAAATATTATGCAAATTAACTTTCTGAAGAAAAGAATCTGTTGAGCACTTTTCTCAACTTCACACTACAGTATAACCTCAGTAAGGCCTGAGTCATATAATTAAGAGATGAATGTAAAGTCTTTTAAACATATTAACAGTAAGCCCTACCTGAATAACTACTTGTAATTTTCTAGCCAGTTAAAAAATATTTTTTGTTGTTTTATTTGTATGCTATTATCAATATCAATAATGTTAAAATGAAATTAATATGGTAAAAAAGGAAATTTAAAGGAATAAGTAACCTACCTAATGTGAATTTATAAAGATTAGCTGTACCCGCACAATGATTGCATGGATATTTTTCAATTAATTTACAAACAATTAAGTGTGTAAAGCAATAATGCTTGTAATAACTGTCATTGATTCAATAATTCACATTTAACTCTAATAATGCATTTCCCCAGTAAAGGATTTTAGTGTCTTTGGCTCCCAATATAATGTTTGCAGGTTTAAATCTTGCTGAGGGCATGGCTGTATGCACATATTGACAATTTATTATCATTCCTTGTGTGCTTATACATTACACAAATTCTGATTGAGAAAATAATGTGATTTCATGGGTCGACGATGGCATGGTCACCATGGCAAACTCCAGAAATGAACCCAAGATTTTTTACAAATACATAACTTATGTCAAAAATTCAGCGATATTTAACCGAAGGCGAAAATCAATGATTAGAACAAGAAACATTCATTTTCCTTCAAAACAGTTAAAATCTGAAGATTGTAGGTTAATGTTTTTTAATTTTAATTAATTTATTAAATGGCAAAAAATCAGAAACAGCACAAGGCCAATTACATTAAATATTGTAACAGTAATAGCATGGACGAAACACATAACCGTGCCCTCAGCAGGATTCGAACCTGCGACCCTAACATTAGGATCTAAACATGCTAACCACCCCTCTTACCAAAAGTATGAAGGCGTGAATGTCGAAAAATCGATCTTTACATGTTATCTAATGGGAAACAGAAATCATCCCCTGGGATCGAACCCAGGTCTTTATGAAAATATTTTTCCAGGGACCTCCTAGCTAGTAGAAACAAAATGCTGTTTACAGTATTTCTCTATTTTGAGATACAGTAGGGGCAGAGGAATGCTTCTAAAATTATATATAAGATGGTAAAAATGACTGACAGGCAAATATAGGCAACACCATGAATGGAAAAGTTCTTATTTTAAAAGATATGGTATAAGGCAAAATTAGCTTTGACAAAAGTTTATTTCTTTGGACAGCATGAATAACTGTTATTTAAGGTGAAAATGACTACAGCTGCAAACTCTCACAATACTTTTTGTTAGAAACCTAATAAAGATTGAACCTTAACAACTGGAATAACTCATGCAAATGAAATTTTAATTTAGTTCCCATAATTGAAAGCAAGGAGTTTAATAAAATACAAGTTGAGTTGGAAAAAAATTTCTTACCATTTAAATAATGAATCTTAATTAATTTAAATGCGGCTTGAAAAATTACACTTTTAAAAACATTGTGATATTAACAGTTAATTAAACAAAACACTATGAAAACTTCATTGTATTTATGAGAACAATGTTTTTATGCTTATGTACTAAAACTAATTAATAGAAAATATTTTATGAGCAAATTAATCTGAAATTTAAGGTAAGAGTAGTTCATATCTCAAAATGTTAGTATTGAATTTATGCATCATCAACAGATATAGCCAAATGAGCTAAACCCGTAAGAAAACCTGAAATCTACAGACGGACATTAAAACACTTATACACATGCATTACATTCAAATTTGATTTAAAGCTGAAAGCTACATTTTTAATACTAGTCTAAGTAGAGCTACAGCATTTAAAAAGGTTTTGTAAAGGCAGATAAAGATTAGTTACCAGCTGGCTCAAAAGTATTAAAACTTTTAAAGTGTATTCGGATGTCATTTCAGGAATGTGTAGTTATACACAATAATTGCCAATTAAATGAATAAGTTATCAATCTTCAGAATATTAATGAAAAAATATATCAATTCTATCTTAAACAAGTGAAAGCCTAACAATTAAGCTAGCTATTCCATTTAGCTAAATATAGAATTTAAGGAACAATTCCACCTCAGAGAAAACAGATTTTTAAAAATACATAACTTTTGACTAACTTAATTTGAAGAAAATTAAGCAGAGTTGCAGCCAAGACAATTTTTTAGACAAAAAATGCTATTACTAATTACATATTTACCTGTATTTCGAACCCATGGTGGATTTTTGTTACTAGCTCCAAATTGAGACATGCTGTGGATCCCTTCTCCAGGTCACAATCTGATTAGGATGAAAAGAAACTTTAATTTACCCTATGCTATAGTAATTGGAGATCACCATGCCAAATTTCACATCAGGAATAATGCAAGCAAAATAACATGAATTTTTCAATGAACTATTAATAACACAACATTATAATTGGCTTATTTCTTTATATGCTACAAAGTAATTTCCCATGCATATTAATTCACAATTAAATAACAAATAATAAAACTACATGCAGTAAATTTGATTACTCAAAATTTCGAACAAAAGTTTTAAAATCTTCATATTTTTATACTATTTTAACATCGTGAACTTCTGTAACTTGTATTTTTTACTTTTGGCTCAAGTTGTGAAGCCGAACAGTAAGAAATAATGTCTTGACATCTGTTTTGATAGATAGCTAGTTACTTTATTGATCCAGGGGGTCTTAGACAATGAAGTACTACGCAATCTGTCAAATTTTAATGTCACTACAAATGTATATAAAAATTAAAGAACAAAATCAAGCAACAAAATCTGCTTTGTTGTACAGTTAAATTGATGTGGTAAGGATATAAGATTGTATACTCGAAATTAATATTTCAATATAAATACCGATCCCCATCTCGGTATGTAACATTACAATAATTTGTGAATTATTGTAATATCGCCATTGCATTATAACGCCAAAAATATCTAGTTTCACGTGATTGTAAAATATATGCATTTTATTGAATAACATATAATAATAATAATTTTTTTTCCATAGAAATTGTGCATACAAGCATCGTATGTAACACAGTCTTCAGGAGCCGTCACATCGGAAAAGGCATACCGAATTCTTATGAGACAAAATAAACTTTCCAAAACCTACATGAAACTGCCACATTTCGGAAATTTTCTGTTGGCACATTTAAGGGTGAATTAATTGATGATTGCAAATGGAATATAACATGAAGTTATGACTATCGTCAGGACACCACCTAGTAACAATAACTACTTTATTCCAACTGGAAATGTCAAACCCAATGAGAAAAATATTTATTTATTACGATGGTTATGCTTATGGGATGGATTCAAATTAAAAATTAAGGCGTCATTACAAAGAAATATAGGTTCCTCTGATGCAACAGCTTGAAAAGTAACAGTAGTTATTCCTCAAAATTTCGCTCAGTAAGGCAGTTTATATCAGACAAAACTACGAAAAATGCAAGCATGGGTCAACTTATATAAAGTTATTTCTTTAACTAATTCTGAAATACAGCATATACGTGTACCATATCGTGCACTTTGGTAAACAGCATATATATGCCAAGACTCGGACGTAATAATTTCAATTCTATCAAAGATAAAATTAAAATATCTCGATAAGACAGTTATAACGGAAAACCATAACGACATTTCTGGCCACACTAACACATTCAGCACTAACCTTAACGGTGATGAACTAATTTCTCGAGTTTCCATTTGTCTGTAACAAAAGAAAATAAAGAATTACGCGCTTCTATCAATAAATTACATTTTCGGAAACTTACAAATGGCGATATTTTGATTAGGATGCCCACATAAACTCGGATATAAATATTCATTTCATACATTTAATTCAACAGACTGAACTCATCCCAATTATTGACACGGGACAAAAATGGCTCGAAAATTTCATTTCAGTAACAACCTCAAACTTGATATTATTTAAAAGTACCGAATATCCTAATAACAGCAATTATTTAGGTTTATTTCATAAATTGTCGCGATTATACCTACCACCAAAGCAACATTCTCGTTGCAAATATGGTCTTAGAGCGTCAAAAGATTTTCATGTCTTGTCAGTCAGTGAAAAATTAAAAACTGCTCAAATACTTGAACTTAGCGGTGTATTTTGATAACGATAATTATCTGATATTATTTCATGGATGATAACAATATAATTCCACAAACAATTTTCTTTAGCGTAGGTGGGAATATTATTACCGCCCTCTGACGGGTCACAACGCTGACCTCAGGGGTTTCAAAGTCATTCCGCTACGTAAAATAACACCAAGAAAATTAGGAATTACTCTGATTGTACGGCTATAAAAGACTGAAAAAATATTTCATATTAAAAATAATATTTTAAATTATATTTTTATAAGGTTTTACTGGAGTTTTAAGATTGTGATTGAGTCAGTACTTTTCCGCCGCACAGCCTTATCTGGGAACATGGCTTGTGGGGTAGCAAGACTTTGCCGCCAATCGTTCTCTTTGCAGGGGCCTGCAAGCAGGAGTCGGCTGTGGTCAGTTGTTGTTCCAGCAATTCGCAACTTTGCTACAGAAATGGGTCTGCCACGGGTATATTTTGACATGACTGCCGACGATAAGCCTGTCGGAAGGATTGTGATGGAGGTTAGTTGTGTAATATATAATATTTTCGGAATGAAAGTCTGAAAATAGACCTAACCTGCCGACGCCCCGGTAGGTGTCCGGTTGTATGTATGAGTGGTCATATTTTTCATCCGTTTAGTGCTAAGTGTTAATCGGTTTAGGAAAATTTTCCACTACATCCATTTGATATTAAAAATTATTGAATAAAGGCTTGCATTTTCCATTGTAAATGGTCATGGTTTTTCATGTAACACGAGGTTTGGATTGGAAGTCAAAATGGCTGTTCTACCTCCGCTCTTTCATTAATGTCATCCAATTACAGAATGGTTTTCATGATCACCCATCCGTGGAATTTCGACATTGGTGTATATTTTTCACCAAATAGAAGTTTTAAGCCAGGATAAATAAAGTTTTCGCCATTTCCTGTTATCAGTTCACTTGATTGCCATTTACAATTAGTTATTCGCGAATAGTGAATTGAAATTAAAGAGGAAATAACCATTTTTCTTTCGCGTTTTTTTTTCGCGTAGATAATAGTTAAACATGGTCGGTCAATACGGTTAAGCCCATTCTTACAGTTTTTTTTAATTGTATTTTAGCTGAGGAGTGATGTGGTACCAAAAACAGCCGAAAATTTCCGAGTTCTCTGCACCGGAGAGAAGGGTTTCGGTTACGAGGGAAGCACTTTCCACCGTGTTATCCCCAACTTCATGTGTCAAGGTGGTGATTTTACAAACCACAATGGCACTGGAGGGAAATCTATTTATGGAGCGAAATTCGAGGATGAGAACTTCACCTTGAAGCATACTGGCCCAGGTGTGTATGGTGACCTGAAAGCGTGAATGATTTCTCGTAAAATTTTTCTAATTTTTGCATTTTTGCTTAGGAATTCTTTCTATGGCCAATGCTGGCGCCAACACCAATGGAAGCCAGTTCTTTATTACCACCGTT
The DNA here is from genome assembly GCA_036926305.1 of Uropetala carovei. Taxonomy (NCBI): domain Eukaryota; kingdom Metazoa; phylum Arthropoda; class Insecta; order Odonata; family Petaluridae; genus Uropetala; species Uropetala carovei. Next base: position 7,913,797 of record JAXCHB010000033.1, on the reverse strand, counting down.
AAAACCAGCTGGTTAGACAGTCGGCATGTTGTATTTGGTTCAGTAGTTGAAGGCATGGATGTAGTAAAGAAGGTAAGCTTAACTGATTCTTTTGGTCTTTTTGTTACCAAATAATAAATACTTAAGTAATCTTCTTTTCTGTAGCTCGAAGCTTTTGGATCTCAAAGTGGCAAGACCTCTAAGAAGATTGTGGTTGCAAAGAGTGGTCAACTTTAAATTGTGTAATGCATTTCTTTAAATTTGTGCTGGCCAAGGAGATGGAAAATTGGAATAACTGGCACCAGCACGAATCCTTGCAAGCAGTTGTTTGAACCATCTCATCATTCCGATATATTACTTTGGGTGGTGGTATGCCAGAATATCTTTGCCCTTGGAAAATGACTTTCTATTAATATCAGCATTGAAATGGTCATAGCATTTTGATGTATGTTTCTTGAAGCAAGTTTTGAGCTTTCATTTGTAGTTGTGTGAGCACTCCCTGAAGCTACGTACATCTTGTCAGTGCTTTATACCTACAAGCATTTCATCTTGAGCATTTAAATACTGCAGAATAAATTCACCTATAGACTGCACTTACGTGGGTTATGGAGCTGCCTATTAACTTAGAGTTCTAAAGTAACTTGGTGTTCTAGTTCATGCTTGAATATGTGTAATATAAATCCATTCCTACTGGTTAACTTGTATGATGTATTTTTATTGACCAAGGGCAAATGTGTATATCATCACTTAATTTTATTTTCCTTTATTATCTCTTTTCTCAAATGAAAGTTAGTATGTGGCATGGAGTTTTCGATTGTCTGCATTTTAACAGTTGGAAGATTCGATAAATTACATAAATAAAGCATTAATTAGTACTTGCTGTGTTTTTATTTACTTTCGTAGTTGTTACTAACTGCTTTTACTAATTAGACTAGATAAAATTTTTGTCTGCATTCTTGTTAGGTATAGATTGTATTCTGAGAAGGCAGTTTTGCATTATGCCACATTCTTTCAGTGTTGGAGTTTCCTTTGCTTCTTGTTTTGCACTACTCCATTCGGTGAGTTGCTTTGGTGGATATCCCATGAGCAATCTTGAATTTTCTCCCTCTTTTCTTATGGCACATAAAAGATGTCCAGTAAGAGTTGTGCAGGGTAAAGATAGAATAATTTCTTGGTTTCCTAGGGGAAATTAAGTTATTTTAATTCGGTTAAGGATAATTTGGTTAAAGTAAAATTAAATTTACCGTCGTCTGAGATCACTTTAACGCACACGTTGTTGAGACCTTTGGGAAACTGTCTTTGGAGCATTTCTTGTCTGTTTTGCAGTGGTAGCTGTGAAAATCAAACATTGGATTATAAATTTGCCCCATACTGGTCAACGTTATTACTGTTTATAGTTTAATAGGCTATCATCAAAATTCTTGTATAATCACGAGCAAAAAAATGCTTATGTACACATTCAAATCAAGCATATTTATGCTGGAAAGGTTTTACAGATGTTAGATAAGACCAGTCAAGTCTTTTTAGGTCTACTATTTGATTCCTAAATTTTTACCAATGTGTTAGTTTTGGACATTTATTGTAAACAAATATTTCCAAAACTTTAATTTTAACTAGCTTAAATTGTTACACTAAGTGTAGTGGTGATAACCATATTAATAATGAATATGCCATTTTTATATGGACTACTTCCATTTTCTAGAATTTAATGTTAACATTTCCCACGGCGGCGACGATACCGGCACAACAAAAAATGTGATTTTCCAGTTGAGATAGCCGAAGGTTGCTTGTGAGGGTCTTTCATCCAGGAATACTGGGCAGATTTGTAGTTATAATGTGGGATCACCAAATTTCAAGGCTGTTACTTAAGCAATTCACTAGGTAATTAGCCTGATGCTACTACACGCAGTTTTTCTGAAAACGTCACTTTTGAGTTCCAGTATAGTCGCCGGTGTGCGATTTCCTATCTATAGAGATAATATTTTTGTTACCAACACGAATATGGAGATGATAATACCTTATCCTTGCTGCATTTGTTGAAATTTGTTTCGTGTTTCACTCCGGTGTCACTGCCCTTTTTACAAGTTTTTATATCTTTGATTTGATTATTTATAGAAGTTCTCCCACCAAGTTGACTGCCTAACCCGTTAAAAGGTAATCGTGATTTATTTCTGTCATTCTTGAAATCGATAGTTCTTTTGTCCGTCACCTGCGAACATATTCAAGATCCATATCAAAATTTAACATGCTAGCTATTTTTCTAAAGGATGTATATATTAAGTCAAACGAGACCACAAATAGGGTAAATTATAAGTTATTTAATGCAGGTACTTGTCATTATTGGTGGCATTGCGTGTTAATCACCTGGAAAATTACGCCTTCCGGATATCGGTGCTGTAGCTCTGCTGGGAAGAATCCATCCATGATATCTCGGATCAAGTTTTTTGTTGAAATATCTGAGAATTTTTGTAATTTGCCGTCCGATAATGTTAATCCGTCTGCATAAAGCGTTACGGAGATACATTCACACGGCTGATTGACATGTAAAACCAATCGCATGTTAGTTTCACTTGATAAAATTGCAATGGTTATTTTCACAAATTTATTAAATAAAAATTCAAGAATAGTTTCATGATCATGTCCACAGCAGATATATTTTGTTGCAACTTGAAAACACTGTTTTTCATTAATTATGGGACAATAAGTGTAGGAGACTGCTTTTTTATTGAAGGAAACAAGCTTTGGTCTGATATGCAAACCAACATTTTAATCGATCGTGAGCGAATAGTTTACGTGCACCTTCGAATTATTTCGTGCATTCCATAGCTGATTATATTTTCCTTGTTAGTTGGCGATTCGTGCATCGAAAGATTTGTTATCATTCACGTTAGTTTTTTGACCTTGGCCTTCTTGATTCCATAGGTATAATTTTAATATATTCGTTTTATTATGTGTGAATACAAGATAAGATGTGTGGACCACAAATTTCGACTACCAAGCTCAATAAAATTTTGTCTAGGATTATCACAAGGACGTTAGTTATTAGATATACAAATTATTGATATAACGCTCACGGTGAATTTATTTCTTGTAAGTGAAAGAGAATTATAGTCATTAATTTCTTGGTAAATGTAGCTTGAACAATGGGTAAAATTCGAAATCACAGCATTCTTCGCATTTCCACAAAGAATTTCAATCCTTGGCACTTGTCAACAACAGAAAAGACATCAAAAACTTCCATTAGAACGATTTCACTGATAGTGTGTGTCATCCGGAAAGGCTCTTGAACATTTAAGTAAAACATCCCAAAAGTCACTTTACCCTAGGTTGTTAAAATTGGTTAGCAGAAATTAAATACACAATCCACTACTTAAAACGAAATCTGGTCATTCATCTTCACCACGAAATGAGAGAGAGAGAGATTAACCCGAAAAACCAAATCTCCATTGCAGCTTATTACACCCATGGATAAAGGCACTTGGGGGATACTCATAGTAATGTCCTTCATATATGCATTATTATTATACGGAGACAAGTGGTGAATAATGACAATACAAATAAATTTCACTCGATAAAAATATTTGTCGATAGTTTTGAGATTGTATCTGCCAATTCAAAAAGTGTTCTGGGCTATGATAAAGAATATCTCTATCCGTTTTTAAATCCAAATTGCTAGGAGCTAGATGCAGTGGAAAACGGACTCAAAAACTTTTCTTGTCATCCAAAATTCATGTTAAAAGTTTTGTTGTTAAAATTTTCATTTTTTAAATGTCGAAATAAATGCATATATTGGCAAATACATTGTGCATTATACTGTTTACTTGGACTATATGGTTAATTACACATTAAATTACTTGGCCTACCTTGGTAAAGGGGTACCTACTTAATATGTCTGGCTCCATATTCAAGGGTTGTGGGTTCAAATCTGGCTGAGGGCATGACTGTATGGGTTCATCTTTTTTGTCATTTTTGTCCTCATTGTAAAAGGGTGTTAATGGCTGTTTATGAGCCGGTCAAATATATAAATGCAGACTTATTTACTTAAGACTGCTTTTTAATGAAAAAATCCACAATTTTTTTGCACTGCATCAAATATAATTTCCTGTGCAACAAATCATTCCAACTTGTCCACCATATTAGATGCATTTTACCCCATCTAGTTGAGCCTCTAAAACAGTGGTTCTCAACCGGGGGGGCGTACGAGGATTCCAGGGGGGAGGCATGAACCATTGCTCTAAAATATTGAAAATGCTTTTAAAACACCACACAAATATCATGTGTTTGATAAGGACATAACTGTGTCATTCATAAAGAAAAATCCTTCCCACTACTCCTACAAACCAAACTTTCCATCTCACTCCTTAGAAGAGCTTACATTGACTCCCTTAAGATGGTTAACTTCTTGATATGTTTAATGTTATCTGAAGGAGTTTACATTGAATTATATTTGTGGAACAAAATAATTTTGTGTTTATTATCAATTTCTCATTAAACATGTGCCTGAAAATACCAGTGCAGGAACGAACTGAACATAGATTATGTATCAAACAATATTTCATCTCATCTTTCTATATTAAGTTGGTTCAGCTGTATCTTGTTACAAAACCCATGGGCATCGGCAGGGGGATGGCAAGGAGGGGCAGTTGCCCCCCCACCCCTGGAAATGTGTAAAAACCTAAATATTATATTAGATACTAGCGGAAATGCCCGTTGAATTTTAACAGATTTATTGAATCTAAAACTTCGACCGTATTACATCTAAACATCGAAAGAATAAAATAATACATAGTTGTAACCTCACGGCTGCCCGTGTGCAAGTCTCTCATTTACCGCCATTTTTAGGTGTTCATTACAAAAATAAGAAAACACCTTATTGCTTGATAAATTTCCGTAGCCAATAAATATGAAAGACTATACGGCATATTATAATATAATACTGTTAAAAATATAATATAATACTGTTAAAAATACTGTACGTGTCTGATGATAAATTGGCCGTCCCCATTGTTTGACCGTCCGTGTGCATCGCACAGTTGCACATATGGACGGTTGTAACCGTGAAATATAGCAGAAACGAAGAAAATCAGTCCATAATTAGGCATTTCGATGAATGAAGGAAAAAACGCACTGAAAAATCGAAAATTATGTGTAAACATGGGAAATAAGTATTGAATTAAGCATTCCTTCCCCCAAAAATTTTTATTGCCATATATCTTATGTTACTCGCAGGATAAAATTATATACCTATGCGAAGTTTTGTGACGAAACCTTAAACGGTGTGGATTTCTATAGAGGAAAAAAAAACAGAATGTCACTTTTATGTACATAGTTCATATCAGTTTCGCCAAATCCAGCTTCATTTATTGTGTAATTATGCCTTTCTGAAATGTTCAATTTTATGTCTTGTAAGCAAGAACACCTGTGAACGTATATTTGTCTATGATTGAACACTGACCCTGATAAATGTACACCAGATTCGTGGGCCTATTTACGTTAATAAACATTAAAAATGTAGAATATAATGATTTTACTTATGAAAAAGGTTAGATTCCAGTATTCAGTAGACGAAAAAAGGTCTAATTACTTTGGTCAATCGTTATGAATGATTCCCACAGGCTGTTTCCTGAATAATTATCAGTGTCTATTTACGTTTCTATGTATAAAGATAAATTTCCTGATTTCTAGCAGTCACAGAAGTACAATAGGATGGGTTTAGCAATCAAAGGGCACAATGTAACATAAAAATAAAATAGAAAATTAAAAAACAATATATGACTGCAGAACTAGTCAGCGAATCGGTAGCCAGGTGTTCAGTAAAGAATTGCGAGTGAAGGCAATAAGGTCTCTTTTGGCAGTGTCAGGAAGATGCAGTAGCAGTTAATAAGCAAGTAATCCCTTTATATATTTTCCTATTCCCTGGGCGAAAAGGAGGGGCGTAATGTTTGATTCAAACATGACTTTAACTTTGTAGCTCTGATACTTAGTCACTGTTGCGCATTAGATTTTAACTTTTTCTTTGGAAATGCCATTGGGGTCCGGTTAAATAAAATTTTCAGTTCTACGACAACTCGTCGCAGTCAATTCATCGCAAGACAAATTGGAAAAAATTGCGTCCGCCCCTGGGTAATAGGCATTATTGTGTTTTACCCCCCCTTGCAAAATTTTCTGCCGATGCCCTTGACAAAACCCTCCCATTTCCTTTTTTTATTCATTCATAGATGTGCATTGTAATTGTCACAAGAAATGGACTCTCAGGAAAGAAGATATAAGTGAATTGGAAACTATTCAGATGGGCATGTCGCATAGACTGGAGAAAATAAGGTGAGAGAAGGAGAGAAATGAGATATTAAATATGGTATAAGAAAAAGCAGATTTACATTATGGCATGGGTAAGCAGAGCATAAGAGTGCAAACAATTATGTGGGATGCACATTTTTTATTTTACATATTTTTTATTTGAATATACTGTACATATTTTCCAATTATAAGGCGATGTTTTTTTCTAAAATGTAAGCAGGAGTCATAATCGCCTTACAATCACGACCATAGTTCTTTTATTCCTCTTCTCCCTCTCACCCCCACAAAATTTCAATCCTTATGTTCTACAAAGATGGTAGCCATCTGAGCGTATGCTCCGCATGCTACTGTGTTGATTTTATTTATTTTCATTTACGCTGGAAATTAAGTGTAACCAATCAGGTATTTTGAAATAAAATTTAGTATCTGATATTTTTCTTTTTTGTGACTACTAAAACATGGGGTCACCTTATATTTGACGTCGCTCTATAATCGGGCAATTACGGTAGTAATAAAAAAATGTGATAAAACTTAATGTTTATTTAGAAATATTATAATAAAACTAGGGGCTCTGCCCCTGACACCTGTGGTACCAACCCTGTGCCACGCTCCGCACGGCTACTTCTCTTTAGTTAAACTTAAAAAAGATAATTTCTTCTCCTTGCTTTCTCACCTTCTTTCTATCCTCTCTCTCCCTCACCCTCCATCCCTCTCCTTCCCTCCCTCCTACCTTATGGGAAATAGAAATGCCTACCTTGGAGTTGAACCCAGGACTTTTTCTGAGATTTTTTTCGCAGCACCATATAATATATGAGTCAAGCATTCTTACTAAATTTAGAGTTTCTATCTCGATTCTTTATCGATTTATTAGCAAATTAATATAGTAGAAAGAAGATAATTTATGTGTGGTAACACATTTATTTATTCTACATGACGCTTATTATTAATAACTTATTCGTTAAAATCGATGTACTGAATATTATTATTATCATTTACGATATTATTTATTATTATCGTCTATGATCAAATAGTGGGTGATGCCACTATGATGTCATAAGTTTACACCGTTGCTATGTGGAACGACGTTTACTATAATATAATAAAATTGTCAAATTTGGATATAAAATAGGTGTTTTATTTTAAGTAAAAAAAGGTGGGAGAGGTCATAAATCTCTAATTTCTTAAGGGTGAAAGATTTGTAAATATGCTACTGAGTAGAAGATTAATCAAGAGTAATTAGGTGGAATATTGCATGGATTAGGTGGCATGATTGGAAATTATTGATAAAAATTCTGAGACCATGTTAATTTACTAAATTTCACCGTTGACAAATTGGTTCAAACCTATATAAGATTGTCTTCACCTTAAAAGTTGCTCCAGTTGAAGTTAAACAAAGCTGTTTTTCTTCTTGGCTTGCAATGTAGCTTAGTTCTGCTAGTTTCTCAACAAGAGAGTCAAAGTCAATTTCTGAATTTTGAAGGTATGATTCTTCTGGATACCATATTTTATCTCTGTAAAATATAATACATTATTTTATTTTTAAAAGCTGAGATGAAACAGATTTTGCTGAGTGATGGTTAGAAAAATATGTCAATCTGGTATCTTTATATTAAACTATTGTTTGGATTTATATTTATAAGTACAGTACCATTATTTATTCAAAATGAAATTTTTAAATCCTCAATCTCAAGAAATATCTTCAGGAAAATATCAATGGCATTTTATATCCTTGAAGATATTTGATTATTTTTGTGGCAATGTTATTGAGAATATGTTAAGCTATTAAAGTGCACTAAAAAATCTGAAATTAAAAGTACATCTACCTAAAATATTCTATTCTTGTAATATTCAATTATTCCTGTGAGGAAATTCTCTTAATTTTCTCTTTTTTAGCATGAAAAATAGGAACTTTGTGAATGCAGTGATTAATGTGTCCATCACAATGAGACAGAGTGAGTTGCTCTAAAGACATATGCAATTTATCCAAACCAACCTGTGGGTATCTACAGAAAATTTTGTGGGTCAGGTCAGATAATAAGAATACTGAGGCAAAATCCTTGGGGTCCGGGCCTCTGGAGACTTTGAAAGAAGGGAAATGAAATTTAATAGCATAAATTTTATAGAAATTATCATTTGTTGCAGTCTTGCCAACACCAAAAGTGTTTAACATTAATGTAAAAATGTTGTACACAGGAAACCCTTTATTCTTCGAACTACATGAGGATAAGAGATGTCCGGTTTTGGTGACAATCCATAAAATTGAGGAGAAAATCACATGGCCATACAAATTGCTGAAACGTCTGTAAAATCAGTTTCTACTCTTGTCAGAGAAGACTTTTCCTGAGGCGGCAAACTAGCACAGCATGTAACACACTTCCTTTTCACTGCAGCTAGAGGCTATAATTACATTAAAAAAAGGTTTGTGGCACAAAAAATGAATTTTCACAATGAAGTCACGCGAGTTTTCTATCATACACTATTGTTAGAAAAGACTGAGGCTTGTTGGGAGAAGCACATTCTTCGGATGCTATCCAGAGAATCCACATTCTGGCCGATTCCATTAAATTGACTAAGATCACTTCTCTAGACACTGTCCGGATAATCCGGTAAATTGGAGCCCATAAAATTGAGGGTTTACTGTATATCTAGCTCAGAGGTGGGCAAACCATAGCCCGTGGGCCATATGTGGCCCTCGAGATCATTTAACGTGGCCCGCGAAGCTTTGGTGAAAAAGCAATCTGTAAAATTTAACACAATTTTATATTACTTTTGGTAAAATTATGACAATAAAACCTTTAGTTTTGAAAATTTAGCCCTACATCCTTGTTTGTGCTTGTTTTTCACTTATGTATGATGCCTAAGAATCTAAACAATTTCCGATTTAAACTCTAATCTGGCCCGCCTAAGCATTGGCATCTTTCAATGTGGTCCGCTGAAGAATTTGCAAACACCGATGTAGCCCGCCATGCAGAAAAGTTTGCCCACCCCTGATCTAGCTAGTATCCAGAAATATTATTTATTACGTTGATGTATCATGTGAATTTCAGCTAACCTATAAGTACCTCCACCTCTCTTATATATTTTTATATGTAATTTTGATAAAATTCTTTTAGTTTATGTTTTCTCTATCACGTGTTACCCCCTCTTCCTTAAGAGGATGCCTATCCTCCCCCAGAGCCCACATCAGCTCTTGGTGGCCCTTGGGTCGGGTGCAAAGATGAGATACTGGATTGAAGTCTTCAAGCTGCAAAACTCAAATCCTGAAACTTTTCTTGAATGTTTTCCATTTTGGAAGGGAAACAAGAAGCCCTGCATACATTATATCAAATTTACCATCGCAGAAATTGTAAATAATGACCACAAAAGTTACGGTATGGAGTGTAAATTTGCCATCATCTCAAAATAGGAAATATTTCATTGAAAATCAATTTATGATACATCCCGTAAAAAGTTAAGGGTCAGATAGCTTTTGAAAACTGATACCACTGAGTAAAATTATGGGCCTTCTGGGAATGTTTTAGATTGAGGTACTTTGGATTCAATAGCAGTAACCCTCATTTCACTGACAAATGCACTACCACCTCACACACTGATCTCCATAGTTTCTGGTAAGTTATTTTGAGTATTAGTGCAAATTTTCAACATAGGTATTAATGTGTGTTATAAATATTTTTTCATTAAATATGTGCTCTTACAAGTTTGTTCCATAAGCAATTGTGATTTTATTGTATCTTGAGATTAAAAATCTTTCGTAGAAACGCAAATATATAAAATAATGGAAGGCTATGATAAATATGGTTTTACATGACGTAATTCTGTGTTTCATTAATCTTTTCAGGAGCACATCCTTTCCATATATTGGGATATATATATTATTTTTTTGCAGTGTCCCCTAAGAGAGAGAGAGACATATTTCTTTGGTAAGCTTGACTGTTAGTGAATATCAAGGAATTGAACTGGAACCAAACCAAAACTGATATTTTTAGTCAGGGTAAAACTGAACCTGAACTGAAAAAATATTTTTTAAAACTGAACTGAAACTGAAAACTGTTATTTATTTCTTTCCTTTTTCCTTCACGTAAAAAGTGGAAATACACTCAAATATGGCACCTTTTTGAAAAGCTCATGCTTCTACACCGAACAAGTCCGATAGCCTCAAGGGCCAATGGTTGTCTTGAAAGAACATGCTCCTAAGCCTTTAGAGCAGGAGTTGAGAAACTTGGCCACATGCGACCTAGGAGTGCATTTTGTATGGCCTGTGAACATGTGATGAAAAAGTGACTAGGGCCGTGCCATCCCGGGGTGCATGGCACCCTGGTGCCAACTAGTCAGGGGTGCCTTCCCATCAAGATATTTGTATCTAGGTATATATTATTGGAACACGATGAATGTACGATGATTTTTACCCTTTCATTCTGGGTCTTTTTACCTTCAAGCAGAAAGGAAAAGGCAGAAATACCAGAGCGAATCAAAATTTGTCAAAATTTACCTACGAACTCTTGCAGTATGTATTCGCATTGTTATATTCTCAGAAAGGACGTATTATTAGAGGCGACCAAAAATTGGAGCTCAGAGTCAGCAGGGGGGCTGATTGCACTCTCCATCCTAGCGAGGACCTGTTGTGGTATTTCGTTCACACATTTCCCACGACTTTTAGAGGCGATCGTAAATCAGTTTTTGGATGGGCTAGGATTGACAAGTAGTCACTTTGTCCAGCCCGCCAAAGCATTGGAAACTTCCAAAGGATTCACTGCAACCAGTATGGTCCGCTACGTAGAAATGGTTCCTCACCCTTGCTTTAGAGATTTGCATTTTTGACTGACTGGAGAAACACATTTTAGTCAGAATTTGAGGTAAGGCTGATCATCAAATGCCAAATAGGTGAGTGTGATGACTCGATATATATTTTAGTTTTGTTTCCAAAAGGATATTTACTGCAGCAATGTGCTATATAAAATGATATAACGTAATGTATTGGAATGTACTCTTTTTGAGGACTAAAATTATCTAGAGCTAATTATTTCATCGACATAGTTTCTTTAATAATTTTTTATTTGTGCCAACGAATTTCTAAATCTTCAATCTGGATTTGCAAATTTTCTCCCTTTTAAAAGAATGTTTCTTGGTAAAGGCAACAGAATATCGTTCAGATTTCATAAATTAAATGTATTCATAATACAATTTCAGCATCATTTATTAACAACACTCACGATACAATGTGTTTGACGATGACGTGATGTAGAGAATTATGTATACGAAATCAAAAATGTTGTCCCTAGCCTACAACAAGGTTGTTTTAGAATTTCAAATGTGTTATCATAAGAAATTATTAATCGATATCTCTTCATAAATTAATATAAACATTGTCATTAAAATATTTACTTGATTTAATTCCATAGATGTAAATTTAAGGTTGCAACAATGAAAACCAGTTTGAACCGGTTATTTGATGATTGCTGGAGCGAAAACAGAACCGAACCGAAATTTAACGTTTTGTAAGGAGCGGAACGAAAACTGGAGCGGAAAAAATTTCAGTTCGGTGCCATGGTTTAGATCCAATATATCTGCATGGCATACTGATCTTAATCCTCTATGTCCTAGTGTGACTTAAAGATAACATTCAATGTATCAATTTTCTTATTATATTTTTGGTTTATTAATTTTGCTCTAACTTTGAAAAAGCAGTATTTACCAGAAATAATTTACATTTAACGTTCGACCCAATGTTTTCTGAACCTTAAAAATAACGACTAGATATCCAGGACATTTTTTTAAAATACTAGAAATGCTATAACTATTCCAATAGAAAAAGAAAATAAAATAATTAAATTATTTTAAATAATTTATTGAATGCAAAAATTTATTTCAAACCAAATATTTTAATTCACAACTTCATCTGAACTTTCAACCTCCTGAAATCTTGTCCTTCAAAAACAATTTACACAAATGGTAGAACAATGCTCTTGGCAAATATATTTACTACAATTTTGACAAATTGTTTTGGCTTTGCTGTCCTTTTCCATCTCACACAATTGGCACACTTATCTTATCCTGATAGCGTGGGAGAGAAATAGCTTTTTTGGGGATCCTTAGGTGAGAATATGAAAATATTGCAGTCATGAATTTCTTTTAAAGCATTGCAATTAGAGTATTAATAAAATTTCGAGGCATAACGAGAGAGACAGCATGGATAATCTGCACACGGATAATCAGGAGTTCACCGTTTTTTCAACCCAAAATGAAATTACTGAATTTAAAAAGCCTTTGGAGAGCTGTTCTGGGCCACACCCAGGGCAGTTGTCCCACTCATACTACCTTAGTTGTGTCACTGCCGCTGTACTAAATGAATGTATCTAACAATAATGCTTTATCGAAGTGCTGACATTGAAACTTATCTTTCATTTTTTATGTAATAGTGTTAATAAATTTATTTATTTTAATGGGATACTGAAACATATTTTTATATTATTTACCTGAAACTTTGATGTACTTCAGAAAATGCAGCTGATTTCTTTATACAGTCATTCCAATCAATATTGTTGTCCATAAGTACTTTCTAGACAAAAATGTTTAAAAATTTATTGCATAAGATGTGATTGTTTAAAATATAATACTAATTTGTCATTTTTTACCTTTAAATCAAGTACTCTCTTCTCAAGTTTCAAACATCTGATTTTCATCAACTCATAGGCAAAAGCATAATGTTCTAGAGACAACAGTTGTCTGATTGCATGGTTATTTTCTCTTTGCTAATGTAGGTAAAACAATGAAATTATGAGAAAGGAGATTTGACTATCACACTGAAAAATAGTATTAGACAAATTCTTTTGAGATTTGGAGAATTTTTTTGAGTGAATAGATCAGCGGTATATTAAGGATTCTGCCACCCCTAGGCCCTGAAATATTTGCCGCCCCATATGATCTTATTTTAGTATTTACGAATTAGTATGAACTAAATATGAAACTATAAATCATTATAATTAAACATTTATAAGTTTTACTAACATAATTGCCTATCAATATGACGGGATATCTTTAGTTAACCTTAAAATAGTTGCCTCCCTCCCCCTCTCTCTCCTCCTCCCTCCCCCTCACTCCCTCTCCCTCCCTCTTAAATGTAAGAAGGGACTATATAGTCTCAATTTCACCCTCAATAACGTCATTTGTCTGTCTGTCTCCCTCCCTCCCTCCATCTCTCTCCCTCCCTCTCTCCACCTCTTCCCCTGCATTCCCTCTTTCCATCTCCCCTCTCATCCCCTCTCCACCCCCTCCCACCCTCTCCTTCTCCCTTCCCTCTTTCCCTCCCTCCCCCTCATTCTCTCTCCCTCCCACTCTCCCCCTCCGTTACCATCCCTCTCTCCCCCTCCGTTACCATCCCTCTCTCTCCCTCCCTATCTCAAAAGCATTCAAAGCATGCTTACACCCATAAGGATTGATATAATGATAAGATTTTGAGGTCTAACAATATAATTGGTAGCCAAGGCAACATCCCGTTAAAATGGTAAGATTTCCACAAAATATGTAAAATAAACATTTAACATGAGCGGTTTCGAACTGTAGGCAGAAAAAGATGAACAGAATAAGAAACGTAATTTTTTCTTCAAAATGGTTCAGATCCAAAGATCGTAGGTTAATTTTTTCTTCTAATTTTAATTTCCAAAACAATAAGCTCTTCACCCGCCCTGCCATCTGCTGACCCTCTTTATTATGGAATAAATCTTTCACATGTTATTCTAAAAATTATCTTCTGTATATCAATCAGTTGATATGAAATGAATGGAAGACAAATGGCAATAAGCAGGATAGCACCCCTACGTCCTACTCCTTTGGTGCCCTTATTCTCAGACACCTCCAATAAGCATCTTACATACACTAAAGTGATGCAATCCCGTACCTTGACGGTTCGGGGGCAGAATTTGCAACAAAGATTTGCTGCTCTGGCATTTCCAACTTTCACTTTCTGCATTAACACATGGGTTCGAAAAGATCGGCGAGGGACATGCATCGCCCTTTCAGCTTATAACTCGCATTCCGATAATATACAGACACAAATACTATCATTTGATGGTGCCCCTGTTGGCGCATGGGTGCCTTGCGTCCTGGGTTGGTGCGGCCTTTCTGAAATCAACCACCCTGGGTGCAAAGAGTGCGTCGCATAAGGGTGCCAACGTTCATAGAACTCCTTCCCATCAAGGTGGGCGCAAAGTAACTGAACGTTTTTACTTGTATATCTTGCAAGCGAAACCTACAACAAATTAGTATCTTCTCTTAAGTAAAACCCACAAGGAGACTCACTCAACACTCTCCAATAATGTATCAATTCAAAGTGAAAATGGGGAACCGCCGAAAATCTTTTGAGCGCCACGATGCCTTGCTTACCGCCTAGCGCCAGCCCTGGGTGTACTCATATACTCTGGGGAAGAGGTGAAAGTAACTTCGGTTAGAAAGGTTTTATTTTGCCCTGTATCCTGTTTATCAATGCTTATTTAGATTTTATTCTGCACAGGGTAAGACTTTGTCCCATACTTGATTGCAAGGGGGGGCAGTTGCCCCCCCCCCCCCCCCCCCCCCCCCCCCCCCCCCCCCCCGGAAATGTGTAAAAACCTAAATATTATATTAGACACCAGCTGAAGTGCCCGTTGAATTTCAACGGATTCAGTGAATCTAAAACTACGACCGTATAACATCTAAACATCGAAAGAATAAAATAATACATAGTTGTAACCTCACGGCCGCCCATGTGCAAGTCTCTCATTTACCGTCATTTTTAGGTGTTCTTTACAAAAATAAAAAAATGCCTTATGGTTTGATAAATTTCCGTAACCAATAAATACGAAAGAATATACGGCATATTATAATATAATCCGCATTACTGTTAAAAATACTATATGTGTCTGACGATAAATCGGCCGCCCCCGTTGTTTGACCGCCCATGTGCATCGCACAGTTGCACATATGGAGGTTTTAACCGTCGAATAAAGCAAAAATGAAGAAAATCAATCCATAATTAGGTATTTCAATGAATGAAGGAAAAAAACTTGCACTCTGAAAAATCGAAAATCACGTGTAAACTTATAGGAAATAATTATTGAATTAAGCACCCCTTCCCCCAAATTTTTTCTCACCATATATCTTACGTTACTCGCAGGGTAAAATTATATACCAATGCGAAGTTTTGGATGAAACCTTCAACGGTGTGGATAATCAAAGTTTTAGATCGATGGATTGTACATCCAAAATCATCAAAAAACTGTTAAAAAAAAAATTTTCATGTGCCAGAACATTCGTTGTCGCTTGTTAAAGGTGGATATTTAAAATATATTATAAAAATGCAATATGTATATTGGACATTAATCGTTTCCTGAAAATAAAAGCGAATGAAAGATTAATACATATTTGTTATTTGTGTTGATGTATTTAGCCGATCGGAGTGGATTTTAACCAGTGTTCGGAATGAATGGATTTGGAAACTTGCCACCCTTAGGCCAAATTTTTTTCTGCTCCCTTAAAAAACGTGTCAATAAAATTGATTTAATTTATATATTATACCAGAGGAACAACCCATTCTTTTCCCAGGTATTTCTGGTTGTTACCTTGACAAGCTTCTTTAGGTGTGTACCAATGGTCTTTCATGATTTTGAAGTAATCTTCTTCAACCTACACAATTTTGAAAACCACACTGAAAGCCCTCTTTACGGTGCTTCCTCGTATACTATATTGATGGTCTTGCAACTTAGCGAATGAATATACAAATCCGATCGCCCTGAAATCCTGCCACCCCAAGGCCATTGCCTACTTTGGCACATCCGCTAATGCCTGTTCTACTTCCGAGCATTGTAAGGCATTATTTTTTGGGACTCAAGTCCCCATGCAATAGACTAAAGAAAAGGGCCTTAAGATTTATTGAAAGAGCCTTAGCAATGACCCTAGTTCTCTACTCTTCTTAAGTACAGCATACTCCCTGCGCAATATATTTATATCTTACAGCTTGCAATATTAGTTAAGAAAAATTGAAACCTATCTACAATAATTTAAAATTACCTAATCATTCCATCAGAAAATGTTATGGCATATTTTCCTCACATTGCAGACCCAAAGTTAACTATGATGGACTATGGATAGCAAATGTCTTAATAAACTCATACCTGATATACAAAAATTACAATACTGTATCTGCTTTTAACCCTTAAATGGACTAGTAAATTTTTAATTTTTTTTTTCCAAGAGTTGAATTTCAATTGATATTATGCATTAAAAATAATGATAAAAGCAGTGATTACTTCTTCAGTCCAAATATTATCGTATTTCCAACGAAATGGAACAAAAACTCCATGAGAAAACAGAATCTGGGAAAGGCACTGGTAAATTAAAATAGAGACAACATGTGAAGTAGTGCCTGTACGTGATATGGGCAAAGGGTTAAGAAAGCTGTCCAGAAACTGATGTTAAAAATGTGGAAGAATTTTCAATGTAGAGTGCCATGTTACTATGATTTCATTATTTTTATGTTTAATAATAAAGGCTGCAAAATGTACCTAGGAAATAATGACTAGAATAGAAAAGCTGCCTTCAGAAAAATTAAACTGTTACTGAGAGGAAAAATAAAGGAAGATATATGCATGGTATTGATATCTATGAGGTATCGCATTGTATTTGTATGTAGTGTGTTATATTATTCTTGCCTTGTACAGATCAGAGGACCTGTAAAGTATTATTATTGTCAACTCTTACAATTTTATGCAAGGTATAAGCATAACTTTCAAAATCCTTCAACCACTGGGTTTTTGGAATCATACTCCACGTGGAGGCAACATATTTCTGAAGCAACATTCTGGAGATCTTGAAGTTAACAGAAATCCATTCTTACTATACATAATTATAAAATAATAATGCGAGGTATAAGTAAATGTAAAAATATAGTCAACTTTTCACTTATGACTTTCCAAGGAATATAATTTAGGTTAATTTATAGTCACTAAATTTTGCATTGTGCAAAAATATCACCACTGGCTAAAGTATATTTCTCATAAAACAAATGGGCTTAAACCTCTTCAGTGAAATGCATTCTCTTCATCTGTTGATCCATTTCCTTCAGTTTGAACTCCAATTTTTCAAGACGCTCCTCCAAAATAGATATTCTGGTATTGAACAGTGATTGCAGTTCCCATTCTGCTGATGATACTATAAAATTGTTTAAAACGGCATTAAAAGGTCAAATGCAAAAAAATCCTGCTATGGCTAAAATGACAAATCATGCCGATTTATTCAGTACTGGAGATGTTGTACTTATTGACTTATGAAAATTGTCATAATTCACCTTTATTCTGTCACTTCTGGATAATTTACACCTCGGTTTCTGCCGCCCCTTATATAAAAGTTTTTCTTGGTTCTACTGGATTATCCTAGACTCCGTTTGAAAAATAATTTTTTGATATAACCCTTTCACGCAAAACGAAAGCTTGCAAATCCATGACTGATCTGCCTGTGGCGACATTTACCCACCCGATCACCGGCCAATGGGGAGGGACTTTCGTTCCAGAGGGGCGAAGGGCGCGGTAGCGCCCGGAGACGGCTACACCCGATATAAAAGACTTTATAATCTAAAAATAAAGTGAGCCGAATGCTCGCCAATATCCTCGGTTACTTGTAAATAAAAAGTTTTTATGGCTTACAATTAGATTTGATATAAGACACCCACGAGTTAAAGAAGGTGGGGGTTAAAGGGACGGTAGCCCCTTTATAAAGAAATGTTAAAAATAATTCTCAAGTGTTCTGCTGTCCGTAACGGTTTTTTAAAGGTATATTTCCATTTGAAATATTTATCATATTCAAAAGATTTTCGGTATTATCTCCAGGACCCTTCGCAGGACCTGGTACTTACGTATTATCTCCATGCCATACTTACGTACTACATTATAGCAGAAACCTGTCTCGACATTTACAAACCCAATCACCGGACAACAGGGAGGGATTCTTTGGTTCCGGGCGGGTTGAAGGGCGCGGTAGCGCCCGGAAACGACTACCCATGAAAACAAAGCGAGCCGAAGACTCGCAAATATCCTCTCCATTTGCGGCACAACAGTCAAACGAGATATAATTTTGGCTAAACATCAATAAGTTTCTAAGGGCATCGTTCCATCATTTTTCCAGAATCAGGTGGTGCTGCGGTCGTGGATGTCTAATATCAAATCTGTTCCGTTCTTTTGACAATATCTCATTTTCTTAGTTTGTTTTAATGTTTTTTTTTGGGAAAGGATTATCGCAAAAAATTATTTTTCAAACGGGTCCGGGATAATCCAGTAGTACCGTTTTCTTAGCTAATTAAACTTAAAAAATTTCTGATTGTATGAATGTTAATCAATGAACATTCTTGGGGTTACCACATTTCCATAGACCAAGAATTAAAGTCTAAAAAGTACAACAAACTTACCTCAAAAATAACATTATCTAATTAAAGACTGCATACTTCTAAATTATAAACAATAATCAACGTGTAAACAAAAATATGCAAACCAAACGTTTAAATATTCCCGAGCTATTATAGGAATGTTGGATACAATGAAATGTAATTAGGATATAATGTAAACGATCTCAGGGCGGAGTTGGAGAATCCACAGGCTATCAAGTGATGCCATCAGTTGTTCTACCCCTCAATATCACTATATAGCGCTGGTGGATCTTCCCACTTCATTCGAGGTTGTTTACACTAGCCGAAATTTTGTAAACTATTCCAGTGTCGATGATAGTTAAACGGTGGCCTTAAAACTTAAGGCGGCAGCGAAAAAAAAGAGGTCAAGTGAAAAAAATAAAGTACTTCCTAAGAGTACATGCACTCTTAAAAGAATGTCTGGTATTCCTAAATATGTCGAATTAAAACAAACATTCGTTTAAGTTGCAAAGTTTATACTAAAACTTATAGCAAAAGCAGCTTGTACTGATTACATTACCAGACATTTTCTGATTCATTGCTTTTTATGCCACTAGTACTGATTTGGGCTCCTAAATAAATGGTCACTTTACCTAGAGCTGAAAGATTCGATTCTTGTATTTAACATATAACTCACGAAAGAGAGAGGATCTTTCTTTGACATCTGGATTTAAGAGAGTCAATTTTGTGGACTATGAAGCAACAAATATAAAATAATGCTACTAACTGTAAGTATGGAAGCTACTTAGTAACAATCCTGAACAAGTTGTTGTTAATACGATTATTTATCATTAATACAAGGAAGCAAAAAGTAACGAATTTCAGGTCTGATCAATGATTATTTTATTCACTTTCTACATTGAATTACGAAATTTATACGGTAGGTATAAATATAAATTAATTGTTTGCGGAAATACATAAAACAACAAGAAATCTTGTTACTTGCCAATTCCTTCACCAGATAGCGTTCTTTTCGGTCCTTTGCTCAGTTTAAGCTGTTTAAGCATTTTACCAACTGTCAAACAAAAGAAAGTCAGCCATTGAAATAGTTCAAATCAGTTCAAAAGTAGCTTGTGGTGTTTTATGTATTTATTGTAATTAATGACTGATTACAGATTGTCATTTGTGATTAACTGTACGTATTTATCAACATAATTTTATTTTTCGTCCTTTTTATAGTATTTTTTGTATTTTACGTGAAAATATGTATGCATTACTGAGTGAATACCATTTAAAAATTAATACATTCCAGGAAAGAATAGTCATGGAGGAATTTGAAGATGCTATTTCATACCTCGTTAGAGTGAAGGAAACAGAGGCTTTTGATAAGGAAGAATTGTTTTGTGTCAATAAATTTATTTTCCATCAAGCATATAAAAATGGACTGGATGATAGATCAATGAACATAGTTGCTGATATTTTAAAAAGCAACATTTTGCGTAATTATCTTACTGCTATTGTAATTTAGTGTTTTTAAGTTGCAGTTAACGTTTTTGTTGTGCATTTGCATTTTAGCTTCAGCAGAATTTAAAGAATTAATGCAGTGCCTTGTGCCGATAACGTATGTTCCCGAATCCATTGTTGTTGACATGGCGTTGTGGATTTTGTCGCATAAGTCAGAAATTTCGACAGCAAAAACTATCGTCGTCATACAGTGGTTAACAGGTGACATCCATTCCACGCATATTTTCGAAATAATACGTATTTTTTGCGAATAAAATTATTCTTCTTTCACCGCACACCGTACTCATTCCTCTGTACAATTTTAACATTAAATTAAATATATATTTCAGGAGTTATTGGAAATGGGTTGACGAAGACTGATAAGATGGACGTCTTGTATAATCTCTTCTTCCATTTACTTCAGAAAACTAATCTTGTGAGTGCCTAACGACCATGTCTTATTTTCACCTGGACAGTCCCAACTCCGTCCAACAGCCGTGGTGCTTTTAATTTCCCCCCTTTATCAAGCTCAGGAATGTGATCACCTTACTAATACTGTTACTTATAATATTATTGCAAAATATACGAGTAAAGTAACTCAATTAAAATTTCTATTTTTACATTTAGGACTCCCACCTGTGCCCACTC
Source organism: Uropetala carovei (assembly GCA_036926305.1). Taxonomy (NCBI): domain Eukaryota; kingdom Metazoa; phylum Arthropoda; class Insecta; order Odonata; family Petaluridae; genus Uropetala; species Uropetala carovei. The sequence goes on along the minus strand of JAXCHB010000033.1, from coordinate 7,893,003 downwards.
ATACAGCTCTTGACAAAACCTCATCTCGTCAGGAGAATGCATATTATTGTAATTAATAAGCTTAAAAAGAGTAAAGGCAAGAAGAAGCACTATGATTCACTACTCAGGTAAAAACTTTGCCCATCTTTAATTTGACTTAAAATCAGTTATACACTTAGGATAATTTATTTTTGGTTGTATTAAGATATTGTTTTGAAGAGTAAGTAATTGAAATATTGAGGCAATTTACTAAAATAGTTTATCTTACCTCTTTTGCTAACTTATGAAAAAAAAATTAATGGCTCTTGCAAATTATTACAATAGTATTTTAAATTTCTTATAAATGTTTGTATTTGTCTTACTCTTAGGGTGATGTTAAGTAAATTTATTGTGAACTATTTGTCAGTATAATTTATCTTTTCTTTAGTGTGTTTAAGCATATGAAGCCTCATCTTGTGCAAGAAGATTTACCTGTTTCTTGGTCTAATCAGTGTTTGATGTCAAATTTGGCTGTACCATGGAAGAGTCTCTTGATGGCTAAAAGGCGATGCAACCAAGAAGAAGATAATGTTAATATTAATCAAGCGATCCATCCGGCATCTCACCGTGGCAAAGTAAGGCCTAATTCTACTGACTGGTTTTTTTAAAGATGAGTAATTATAAAAAGTTTATTTAATAGTCTTATAAGTATGCTAAAAACAGTGCTTTTGACATTGAAAGTTTTGGAATATTTAAAACTGACATCGTGGAATTTTTTTAATCTGAAACTTTTGTAATTTTTGGATTTCTTGAAAAAAAATTCAAATATTCGAAGAATGACAAAAATTTCAAATATTCTAAAAATTCCAATGTCAAGAATTTGAAGAAATTCCAAAACTTTTAAGAATTTCAAAAATTCCAAGAATGGTAAAAGTTTCAAATATTCCAAAAATTTAAAGAATTTCGAAAATTCCAAAAATTTGAAGAATTAAGAAAATTGAGAGACTGAAAAATTTCAAGTATTTCAAGAATGTAAAAAAAATTCCAAAATTCACGATAATTTAATGAGCCCAATGTAAGAATTTAAAAAATTTATAATTTGATGAATTTCAATAATTTTCAGAATTTTAACACGTCTTAAATTGTAATATTCCGCCCTGTTGTATAGTAATTTTGCTGAATTTGGTTATGTAATCCACTTGACATTCATACACCCACTTTGTTTGAATTTAACTTGTTTACGATGTTTATTGATTGGTTGCCCTTTAATCTTTAAAAATTATGTAAATAGTATATCTGAATCTTGATAAGTTGGTGTTTGAAGTTTTAGCAGAAGAAATTTGTGATGGTTTTTATATTTATTCAGATACACTTACCGATTTTTTTTTCATTTTATGGGTAAGAAATTCCCTCTACAGATTTTTGATTAAAAAACATTGTTCACTTAACTTTTGCATGTTATCTACTACATATTTAAATCAGAAATGAACTATATTTGTCACTAAAGAAAATAAAATATCAATTTTTTCTTATCTTTTTGAGCTGGTTGGAGTTGGTACATGGTCATACTTTGAGTTGTTTTATTTTCTCTTTGTTTATTTTGTTTGAGATCTGGTTTGTGTTACTCTATGAAATTCTGAGTTAGTCAGTATGAACTGAGTCACATATCGCTTGTTATGGTCTATCTACGCATTGTAAAAACCAATAAGGGTGTTATTTTTTAACCTATAACTGGAGAAAAGTGTCTTATTCTGGAGACTCCTGACGAATTCAGGAGTGTCCCCCAAGCTGGTCCAGATAATATGAAATTTTCAGTGCCTTAACCAACGCAGTAACAATGTTAATTAAATCACGACCATAGTACATATATTTTATGGTTGTTACATTGTTAATATAAGTTCATAATTGTGATAGTGGACCGCAAAAGAATAGTATAATGTACCCCCATATGAAATTTCTTGCAATGTCACTGGTCCTTTGCAATATATTCATTATTTCTAGATTTTCTATATATCAGCTTTTCCTTAAACACAATGGAAGAATGCAGTTGATAATTTTAACTCCTGTAGTTGCAAAAATAAACTCCATGTACTCTTCATATATGATGTAGCCACTTTCAGTAGTGGTTAATTAATTTTTCATTCTGTTCAGAATTCACTAATGATCGATGTATTTTTCGAATCCACTTTCATCAGTGGGTATTTTTTTAGTAGAAATGAAAAATTGGTGTATGTACTAAACAGTGGTATGGCTACACTATTATTGACAATTTAGTGGATTCAAGCCATGAGGTGAGCCTGTTAATTCAACAGGGTAATTTGTTAAATTTAATGATAACTTCTCACGTTAAGACTTGGTATAGGTTGCCCTTCATAGGATACCTGTCCCGCACACTTTTGACTTTTTTGAAACGTGCATTTGATTGGTTTGCTTTGGTCATGAAAAAGTTAAATCTGTGAATTATTTTAGATCTGATTTTTTAACCTTTAATGTCAACTCTAAAATTTGTTTTTTAAATGTTTCTGTGGAAATGGACAATAACTTTAGTATGCATTTCCTTTTACAGATGTATTCAAGCCTCATTCCTCAAATAACTTACCTGAGAACATGTCAGAACCACAGAATGAACTTACTTGAATTTGAAAAGTGAGTAGTTTAATGTTGTAAAGATGTTTTGGCTATTATTTCATGTTATAGAGTTAATAATTATTTTCCATAGAATAAATATTGTAGGAAAATAATTTTCTATAGGATTAAAGTGTTTTTAATGAAAGCTTAGTAGAATATAAGAAGGCTTGTGCACTGCCCCTATATCTGCTCCTAATTCTTGACTCATTAAGTGGCTGCTTTTAGGCATTGCTGTTTCTTTGATATAAAACATCCTATTGTAACATTATTGTATGAACTACAATAGGACCTCGATAACCATCGTTAATTGGTTCCTGGAATCCCTGATGATTAGAGAAACGACAATAGTCAAAACCGATTTTCCCACAGGAACAATCCATAGGTCAGTAATTCATTCAAAAAGACCTTACACACATACAAAACTGAATTTTTAGGCCTCAGTTTGCTTGAAATTTTAGACTATGCATCATTTTTATTCATTCACTTCTAGTTTTATTTGAAGGGGTCTGGCCTCCGTCGCGAACAGACGTCCTTTCTCTTTGGCTCCCGCAGCTGCGCTGTTACCTGCCGTATCCCGTAGTATAGCTGTCTTTGGCTTGCTGTAGCTATAGTTTAAGTACCTTTAGTTATATTATAATTTAGTTTTATTATTATTATTATTTTGCATGTCTTAGATTATTCGTCTTATTTGTAATCCTTATTCCGTGAATATCCGGAGTCCACGTCTTTATATGTAGTTTATTCTTAGTGCTCCTACTTATAATATCTCACATTACCATATTTAAATAGATACTTTCATATTATTATCTAATATTTAACTAACCTTGTTAATTTAAGGCTAATTTAGTTTCAACTTTGTTGTTTATATATTATATGTAGTGCTGTTTATTCACTTTCGTGACCTAAGTTTTTGTTTCATTAATTCAAGGCAAATTCAGTTTCACTTCGTTTTTTTTACTTATTATATGTAGTGCTGTTTATTCACTTTCGTAACTTAAGTTTTCGTTTCGTTAATTTAAGGCTAATTCAGTTTCAACTTCGTTTTTTACTTATTATATGTAGTGCTGTTTATTCACTTTCGTGACTCAATTTTCGTTTTTTACCTTCTGAATTTTATACACGATCTTTATTGTTTTATTAGCTCTACTATCCTAAAGTTCTGATACACCGTTTTTTTTTTCTTAACCTTTTAAGTGTTTAGGAGTTAAGGGCTTAAGCTCTACTAACACCTACTTTAGGGATAAGTTATTTTATTTAACATTCACGAGTTTCTTTTCGTTCTCGTAGATGTAATATTTAGTTTAACTAACATATTTTATTCCCGTGCATAAAATTTAGTAAAGCAAAAGTATTATATTATTACTTGTGTAGTTCAGCACCCTCCTTTCACTTCCTATTCTTGTAGTTGACCTTGACTCAAGGCTTTCAGGCAAGACCCATAGGTTGTTTGTTTTTCATCAAGTAAGACCCCTACCGCGCGGTTCACCAAGCTCAGTCCTCTTATCGCCAAACTCATCCCCCTTTCCTACTGGAGTTGACGTTTAACGCGTCTCATTGTCAGGCCAAGTAACTCTTTTCACCGTAGACAGTCCCAAGTCGCTTTCTCGCAACAAAAAGTAATCCTTTTCCAATCCTCGCGCTCCTATTTCCTATATAGCTCTCAAGTACACATATAAATCAAATTCATTAATCTCACAATAAGTTAGGTATGGCTTCCCATAGGTCTTCTGTTGCTCTTTTCAAAAGCTCTGTTGAATGTGAGCTGCTCCAAGCGCGCATCACAGAACTTGAGAGGATGGTGGCGAAGCTCCTCTCTAAGGTTGCGGATTTGGATGCTGTTCGGAAGGGGAGTGAAGATGCGGGGACCTCTGAGACGCCTTGTCGTACCAAGGTGGTACCTCGGGCCAGCTCGAGAGCGAATGCTGGCTGGGTTGTCGAAGAGAGAGCCGTGGTCGACACTAACCCGGAAGGGATGGCTTCATGTCCGAAACCCGACGGTTGGAAGGTGGCTACCCGAGGTCGCGGGGGAGTAGGGCGGTCATGGCGGGGAGATGGGAAGGTGGAAGGTGACCCTATCTCCGTCAAAAACAGATTCGAAGTGCTCTCGGAGGATAGCACGACGAATTCTGTGGCCGTATCCGCTCCCTCCGCCTCGAGGGACGCTGCACCTAGGGGGAGTCGGGCTGGGAGGGAGGGAATCGTCTTAATAGGTAGTTCAAACGTCCGGCGTTTGGTGGCACCCGTGAGGGAAAGGGCTCGCCGGGAGGGTGATGAGCGGGTGTTCTCCTGGTGTATTCCAGGCGGAACAGTACCTCAGGTGACGAAGGCGGTTCGGGCGGCGGCAAGTGGCACGGGATGCTCCAAGCTGCGGATAGTGGCGCATGTGGGCACCAATGACGCGCAGGATCGGGGTTCTGAGGAGATATTGGATTCCTTCAGGGATCTATGCTCCGAAGTACACCGACTTCGGCGGGTCATGGGAATCGACATGCGTCTGACCGTATGCAGCATGGTCCCGCGGACCGACCGGGGTTCGACGGTTTGGAGTCGAGTGATCGGCTTGAACCGGAGACTCTGGAAGCTCTGTGGGGGCATGGGAGTAGATTTCGTGGACCTCAGGCCGGTTCTCGAATCGTGCAAGGTACCTCTTAACCGCTCGGGAGTTCACTATACCGGCGAGGCAGCACAGAGGGTAGGTGGTAGGATATACGAGCATAGTAGAGTTTTTTTAGATTAGAGAGTAGGTTAGTGAGCAGGTCATATACGGGGAAATTAAAGACTTGCGCTAATTATCATAATAAATTTATTAACTCTGACCGTAGATTAATATGTAGGTCGGCTTTAGGGCACAATAAACCATGCGATAATAATACTATCAGTAATAAAGCCGCTATTGGAAATGAGGGATGCACCCTCCAAATCTCTGAAATAATTCCGAAGCGACACATAAGTGACACACTAAAAATTTTAACTCTAAATTGCCGGAGTATCAGGAATAAGGCTGCGGAACTTCAGAATTTACTAGAACAAACAGAGGCAGATATAGTAATAGGCACAGAGAGTTGGCTAACCTCGGATATTCACGACCGTGAAATTTTCCCCTTACGATATATTATTCACAGACGAGATAGGACAAATAGGAGCGGTGGAGGGGTGTTTATAGCAGTGAATAATACACTAATAAGTTCTCCGGTCAAGTTTGCTGAAAACAATATTGAAAGCACTTGGTGTACTATAAACAGTGAAGGTTTGGGAAACATTCATGTATGTGCATATTATAGGCCGCCAGCTTCAAACGCAGAAGAAATATACGATCTAGAGGCTCAAATAAATTCACTAATGAAGAAGAATAGTAAAAGCATTATCATAGTAGGAGGAGACTTCAATCTACCCTCGATAAATTGGCAGAGTTGTAGCTTCATACCATCCGGTAGGAATCGCGAGTCATGCGAAGCGCTAATAGACATCTTCAATAAACATTCCCTCATCCAGGTAGTCAAAAGACCTACGAGAGCGAACAATATATTAGACTTACTAGCAGTTAACATCCCCGAGCGTGTTTCCGAAGTAACTGTTGAAGAAGGAATCAGTGATCACCAATCAGTTCGAGTACTTTTGGATATAACTGTCGCAAAATATCGCAAGCCTAAGCGGAAAGTGTACATGTATAAAAATGCTAACTTTGAGGATTTCAAAGAGAAACTCATCAAGGATTACGGCGATTTCAGCAAATCGACAAGCACAAAAAACGTTGAGGAAACTTGGAAAGCATTTCTATCAGAAATTAGAATTGGTATTAATACGTATATACCAAGTAAATTTATTAGCGATAATGGGGAACCAAGGTGGTATAATCGGCAGGTTAGATGCGCCCTCAGACACCAAAGAAAGCTTCACTCGAAATTTAAACGCATCAATAACTGTAAGTCACCGGAGGAAGTAATTTCAATTTCACTTAAGTACAGAGATTGTCGGACTAAGACCAAAAAGGTTATGCGCAAAGCACTAACAGACTTCAAGAAAAAGACTCTTAGTGAACATCTAAGTGAAAATCCCAAATGCTTTTGGTCATACGTTAGAGAAGTTCAAGGTCGACGCCCAACCGTAGCCCCGTTAATAAACGACCAAGGAGAGGTAGTTAGCGATAGCACAGATAAAGGAAATTTGTTAAACTTATTTTTTCAGAGCGTATTTACTACCGAAGATGTGAGAGCGAAGGTCGTGGCGCCCGAACCAGGCAAGGAAAAAATGAACGATATAGTCATATTAGCGAAAGGGATAGCTCAACAGCTTAAAAATATCAAGTCAAATAAATCTCTGGGTCCAGAAGAGATACCAGCTAGAGTATTCAAAGAGTTAGCACTGGAAATAGCACCTTATCTCGAAATAGTTTTCAATAAGTCACTTAGTCATGGCGTTGTACCTAAGGAATGGAAATTAGCCTTTATAACGCCGTTACACAAAGGTGGGAAAAAAGACGACAGAGAAAATTACAGGCCAATTTCTCTTACCTCCCTATCTTGCAAGGTTCTCGAGCACATTATCGCTAGCTCCGTGATGGACTTCTTAGATAGTCAGAACTTGCTAAGTAAATATCAGCATGGCTTCAGGAAGACGAGATCTTGTGAAACACAGCTTGCTCTGTTCGTTCACGATATACTAAGATCAGGAGACCGTAAGACTCAGTTAGATGCTGTTTTCCTCGACTTCAAGAAGGCTTTCGATAAAGTCCCGCACAGTAAGTTAGTGAAGAAATTAAATGACTGTGGAATAAATCGAAAGATAATCGAGTGGATCAGGGACTTTCTTAATGAGCGTGAACAAATAGTAGTTATAGATGGATTTAAATCAGATTCAGTCAGCGTAGCCTCAGGCGTTCCACAGGGAAGTGTAATCGGCCCCCTACTATTCCTTTTATACATAAACGACTTAGATAAGGTTATTAAAAGTAAAATCAAGTTATTCGCGGATGATACAGTAGTTTACAGAGAGATTAACAGTCCTAATGATCAATTATTACTTTCTGACGACTTAAATGCAATTCTCGAGTGGTGTAAAGAGTGGCAGTTAGAATTGAACTTAGGAAAGTGTTCCTTTATGAGATTCTGGGGAAACAAAAACATTGTCACGACGAATTACACTGTTGAAGGCGTCCAGCTAAAACTAGCCGATTCCGTCAAATACTTAGGCGTTACTTTAACAAGCAACCTCTCGTGGGATATGCACATACGAAATATATGCAGGAAGGCTAAACAGAAACTAGGATTCATCAAACGTATAGTAGGTAAAAGTGAGGAAAAAGTCAAAGAGACATGTTACTTCTCGTTAGTAAGACCGCTATTAGAGTACGCGTCGAGCATATGGGATCCGTACGTGAAAGGATCAATCTCAGAGTTACAAAGAGTGCAGCGAAAAGCCGCTAGATTCGTCAAAAATTGTTACGATAGAAACAATAGTGTTACAGCCTTGATACAGGACTTAGGATGGGAATCACTAGCTGAGCGCCGATCATGCTCTAGGTTAAAACTTCTCGAAAGATTTAGAACGCATATATTCTCCAGCGATGTCGAAGAAATAATAAGAGCGCCAACTTATATTGGTAGAATGGACCATCCTCGTAAAATAAGAGAGATAGCCTGTAGGACTGAGAGGTATAAAGGCTCGTTTTTCCCTAGAACGATAGCTGAGCAGAACAGAAGTTACGCAAGGAAATCAGCCGACGTAGAATGATACTATACATTATTATGCGCTTTACCTTGGTGCTATTGCACCCCCTGCCACACACCATTGCGGTGGCTTGCAGGGTGAACTATAGATAGATATAGATATAGATATTTCTATAACTTTTAGCAGCATTGTCACTAACACTGCATTGTGGGACCATTTTTATCACTTGAGGTTTAAACACTAGGATGCCCGGCACTTGCGACCCCCCTTGGATGCCCGAGGGAGTCATTTTGACTCCTTGTGAATTTTCTTCCTCATTTTGAAATTTTCAAGCCTTTTATGGCTGTAATTTTTTGTCTTATGCTCTTGCACGTCATTTATGATCACAAACATATTGTGGGCATAATTTGGAACTCACAGTCATATCAAAGTGTACAATGCTGTAAACACTTTATTAGCATTAATTGTCTAAAAACAGTCGTTAATTTTTTCTATTACAAATAATGTCTCAAACAATTGTAAATACACTCAAAGCAGTAACTAATACACAATAATTTTGAAGCTGAGATTCTACGTATGTCTAATCATCTGCACACCTTCTCATATGTAGTGTACCTTAGCGCTGCACGTTCCTTTCTACATTGCCTGCAAACTCCAATGGTGTGATTTTTCTTGCAATTTTTCTTTACCTGACAGTATTTAGTTGTGTTCATGCCAGCCTTCTCTGTTTCTTCCTCCTCTGATGGATCAAGAGGTACAAGACTTCTTGACTCCATATTTGGCTGTGCCAGCTCCGTCGCCAAATTCTGGAGAAACTCCCATCTGCTGATTTCCTCTCCTGCGATTTCTTTGTATAATACCCATGCATTTATGGCTGCCAGATCCAAGAGTATTTTGGAAAGAGTGAGCAGGCCATCTCCTAGAGCTTATCATGGTGGAATACTTTTTTGCCATTTGGTTGACGAAGTCCACGCCGCACTTGGTTTCATTGTAGCATTTGACAGTTTCAGGTGTTTTCTTGAGATTTTCTGAGATGTAAACATTTGTATGCAGCGTGCTTAGAAGAACCACATTCTTACTCGCTTACTTACAGGTCGTGGCAAGTCAAGCGTTGACTCACCATCGAATGTCCAGCTGCGGCTAAGGCTAGGTTTACACTAAAGAGTAAGGGGAGGAGAGGGAGGGTAGGGGGAAGGTCAGGAATGCGCTGTAGGCGAGCGCATACATGCATAAAATCGAAAAATCAAAAAACAAATGGAAATCACAAGCGTTCGCATGAGTATTGCACTTATAAATACCTAAGACTAAGCAAGGAGTCGAAATGACTCCCTCAGGCATTAAAGGTAAATCATGAAATATGTCGCCAAAAAATCATTGCTCGCACTCAATCTTTTTTCAGCGTGTTTGGCCTTGAAAATGATTAAAAGTCATGAGAGGTTTTTTCCTACACATCGCGTAAGAGAAGTAATGATAACAGAAACTTCCTGAAGGAGTCAAAATGACTCCACCGGGCAATCTAGTGTTAAACTTCTTAGTGCCACGCAAATTTTGGGGGGTAGAGCCAGAAGTGCCAAGGGCAATTCCTGAAGTTTGTATCACCTTAGGAAAATTATCATTGTGAAATTATTTCTTAAGATAAATTATTAATATTTTCAGAAATTGTAAAAAACACTCTAATCTTCAAAAAAATATAACTTTTATTTCTTTTAATGATAAATTTATCAAATAAAAACTAATGTTATTGCATATCATGTTGCAACAAAAAAAGAAAAAAAAGTTTATCACCAAAAATTTCCATTTGAATTTTATTATACAGCATTAAAACTTATAAATTATGAAACCTACATTAGTAAAGAATATAATTAGCAAAAATCAGCAATGAATACAAAAAATTATATTAAATACAGATATTTTCCTGGACGTTTGCATCTGGAGCAAATAACCGACTGGACTTAAAATTTGTGTTAATAAAATTATACTTAATGTAATAAGTTAATTTCTGCATGATTATTAAATAATGATACATTATTCAAAACTACATAATTTTTTAATCAATCAAACATGAAATTATTAATTAAAAACAAAAGTTATTGCACATCACGTTGCAACAAAAATATCACAAAAAATTTGTTTGAATTTCATTATACAACATAAAAACTAAAGAATATAATTAGCAAAAATCAACAAGGAATAGAAAAAAATACTATAGAATTATTTCAGTGAATGTCTGCATACGTTAGTTAGTAACAAATAACTTCTAAAAAAGTACACAACATTTGTGTCTTGACAAACAAACACTATGCACTCCCTTTTCACATTCTATGCACACTGTGCGATACCTCATTCTCTTCCCATCACGTTTTCCACTACATATAACGCAGTTTTTTTCTTTTCTGCCTGGAAGTTTCCTTAGTCCAAATTCCGAATCTGTCTCTCTTTGTGCACCCAAACCACTTGAAGTGGAAGGTATAGCTCGATCGCATTATGATGGCAGTGCGCATTAGACACTTTCACTTTAGGACAAGTCCATTCTCGAGCCGGGACCGCCTATAGGGGGTGCCGTGTTCAGTCGCGGGCAATAGATGCGTGAATGTATACTATGGAGGGGCTCTTTGCGGCTAAAGGACTCGTCCGAGCAGCTCCGATGTCAGCCCTTCTCCCTCAAAGTTCCCCCTTCCAATTCCTTCTCTTCCTCCCTCACGTGCAGCCGGCTGCCACCATAAAGCGCTCGAGCTGTACACTTGAGTCCTTTCCTTACCACTCTCTCTCAAGACCCTCAATAATGCTCAAGTTTCTCTTTTACGAGGGTTCAGGGATCATCCATGTGTGCATTTCTCGTGACCAGATGTGCGCACATCTGGTCGCGTATTCGTACGGTCAGCGCCCTTTACTTCGAAAGAGAATATTTTGTTTCTTTTACATTATGTGAAATTTTGTTTCCATTATAAATAAACACACTATTTATTAAGTTTAAAATAAGTTTATTTATACTTTGAAGAATACAAATGTATAGTTACAACTAATTCAATTGTAGCGCCAACACTTCTTGAACGGCCTGCGCATGAAAGCATCTATTCGCTTTTATCAATGTGGCCCACCGAAGGGTTCAACACTATCAATGCGGCACACCATACAGAAAAAAGTTGCCCCCCCACTGCGATAGCAATGTTTCTGTATCAGTCACAGTGCAACTGTCATCTTACTTGTATGTCTGCTTCATTGAAAAATTGCGACGGAACTTTTTCATTTTTTTGTACCACTTGGCGACAAACAACATTTGATAAAAACAATGATTATCGATGGCAATGGCTATCAAGATCCTACTATAGTGTAATTGTGTGTAAAATTAAGGGAGAATAAATTAAGTATTCAGTTAAAATTAAGAGTTCAAAATACCAGATCTTCTGTAAAATAAAACAAAATGTTTAATGTAACAGTTTGAGAATATTTTATTTTATTCTGATATAGATACTTCAATTGGTTCTTTAGTTACATCTTATGCTAATAACTATACTGTTGATGTCCATCTAAACAATATTCAAGTATACTTGTTATGACTAACTTTAATCTTTGCAATTCAAGAAACAGCATTCTATGTCACATTTTATAATACAGTACCAGATCTCTTATTTGGCATCCCAAAATCTGGTTGGACCAGAAATCTAGTTGTAATTGGAGCTCGTGCCCTGGGTGCCAACTTCAGTTTTGGGGCCCCAAGACAAATAATGAAAATGAGGCCTCTGTAACACAATTAGTATTTATACTAGTGATGCACCAAAGCTCGTCTTCGGCCTCTGTATTCGGCCAAAATCTGCTATTCGGCTTCGGCCTCTGGATGGCTGAATAGCCAAATACTACATATTTTTTTTGATAAAACGAAAAATGATAATGACATAATAGAAAAAAGCTGAAAACACTAAATAAAAGCATAATACATTGAGTTGTTGCCAGTACAATTCACATATCTCGGATTCAGCCTGACAGTTATGTGATACTCGTTTTTATGGCCTACGACGTATAATATATTAGTGTGTTCCAATATGTGGACAATTTGTTTATTTAGAATACTCCTCATTAGTTGGAATTTTTGATGTTTTACTGTACTGTGTAAGTAGCAGACAACCTCTGACATCTGGTTCACGTTTTTGCATGACGTATAAACAGTAGCGCCATCGTGCCAAAACCAAAATGACACAATGTCGTCTGACAATGAGTTTTTGTTTCATTTTTGAATTTCATAAGTGCAGACATTTTTATATAACAGAATATATAATAAAGTTAACAAGGCTGCGATTCTTTGTATATATCTTCATATTAACAAAGAATTTAAATAGATTTCTATAGAAAACGTTAGTGTTCATTAGTTGGTACTTCAGGCTGGTAGTGTTTTAAAAACGATTTCGGAAATTCCCCGGGAGGAATAATCTTGCGATTGTAACCAACTTTCACAGTCAACATTGGGGATGTGTGCAGATTTTTCGTAAACCCAGAAGTTATTAGTAGTATCATTTTTAAATTTAATTGGCGAGGCTAAGGCTCCGTCCCACGTACAAGCGACGCGGGCGGTGTGAGCAACTAAGCGGAAAAACAATACAATGTAATGTTATGGCATCAATGCACGTACTTGTGCGAGCGGTGAGCGAGCGTCTTTGAAGCGATCAACACACTTTGTTTTCGAAGCGAGCGACCAGAACTGCCGTTGTGGCAAATACTTTGAATTTCAGCATTTTCTTTGTAGTTTTATCACCATTTTAAGTTGTGTTCTTACGCTGTTATGGAAATGAATGAAAATTTAATTTCCGAGATCCAAAAGAGTTCCATCTCAGAATTTAAAAGATAAAAATTATTTTAATCATTTTTGGCCGATTACCAAGGCCGAAGCCGATGTTCGGTGCATCATTAATTTATGCTAATGGCTTCTGCCTCGGACGAATACTAATTTTAATATTCAGCATTCGGCCAAAATGAGTATTCGGTGCATCTCTAATTTAAACATATAGTTAAAATTTTTATTTTACATTTAAGAAATTTGTAACATATTCAATTTATTTCATATTACAATAATTATTTTTCCTTCTTGAGGCCCCCCAGGGCCGAGGCCTCAAGGCTATGCCTTGCTGTGCCTTGCTATAGTTATGCCTCTGGTGCCAACTTGAAATTAGCTGCTGGGTTTTTCTCTAATCTGCAGCTTTGTTATCTTAGCATTACCATTTTAATGCCATGTTTTCAGTATACATGTGTCCACTTGTATTGTGTGATAAATCTAACATTTATTACAAGGAAAGTTCTTTGGTTGTCTGCTTCCGATATTTTTGTGGTTGATAGGCTCCATGGAGTAATGACCCAAAGTGTAAAAATTTTTTGCAGAAATACATAAGCATGGCAAAAAACACTCATGTTCTGATTGTTATGTACACTAAGGCCCCAATTTGCATTGGGGTTATGTTCTTGGAAAAAACAACGCAAAGCGAAACAATGCAAATCGGAATGCTATTTGCTATAATAAATCCTTTAAATTAGCAAGATAGGTACTATCCATCCAAATTTCCATATCTAAAATTCTAAAATCACATTTAAATATGCACATATCATCATATAAAAAATAGATGCATTGTAGAAATAACAAAACTATATTAAGTTAAACTAATATGTAATTTATTCAAGGTAAAAACCACAAAAAATAAAACTGTCATAATACATACATTAAAAATTATCAAAATTCACATGCTGAGACATTACACAAACAAACCTATCCAAAGTTTGCTGCACAGCTTTTTTCTTATCTCATTATATATTATTTTATAGCAACTCCATCAGTTACTTTCCTTGCCACTATTGAGCTTCTTTCCTCGTCAGGGTCATATTCAGCGAAGATCTCCATAGCTTCCTCAATCAACTGAAAGGCTTTGCCAAGTCTTTTTGTAGTCAGAGTACTTTTCTCAGGTATTTTCATAGGGTTGTCATCTTCAAAAGCTTTCTGCAAATCTAGATCCATCAATTCCTTGTTACTCAGTTCATTATCATCAGAGGCAAGTATTACCTCATCGATATCGGCCTCTTCCATTCCCACAAAACCCACTTCTGTAGCTATCTCTCGGCGCACTATGCAGGCACATCATCAATTGCTAATGAAACCTCATTGTGAATGCATCCTGGCCATATTGCGTGTCAAAAACCATTCATAGAAAGAGATTTAACTTCCTCCTCTGAATCAGAGATGTTGTCGATGGCCTTCATTATGTTATAGTTCTTCCAAAACTCTTTCATGGTTGGTTTATCTTTTCCGTCAGTAGCCATTAGGAGCTGCTTAAAGGTATGCCTAAGGTAGTAGCTTTTAAAGTTTGATGTAACTCCCTGATTCATTGCCTGAATCAATGATGTGGTGTTTGGTGGCATGAACACAAATTTCACGTTCCCTGACAATTCATTTGAGTGGACTGGATGGCCTGGAGCATTATCCAAGAGAATTAAGACCTTAAATGGTAATTTTTACTTAACACTGTATATTGTAAGTCCAGGAATAGCACAGTTAGAAACCCAATCCTGAAACAAAATCGTTGTAACCCAGGCCTTTTTGTTTGCACACCAATGCATATGAAGACAATCCTTCGAGTAGCCTTTTATTGTCCGAGGATTTTTCGAGTTATAAACCAGGAGAGGCTTGAATTTGAAATATCCCTCAGCATTGCCACCAAGAAGGAGTGTTAGTCGTTCTTTACTAACTTTGTGACCAGGCACAGTACTCTCTTCCTTGGAGATGTAAGTTTTGCCCGGTAAGCGCTTCCAAAAGAGGCCCGTTTTATCTGCATTAAAAATTTGTTTTGTAGAATAGCTGTCGTCATGAATCAGCGATTTCAACTCTGTACAGAACTGCTCTGCAGCAAAATTATCAGCACTAGCTGCTTCCCCTTTGAGTGCAACATTGTGCAGATTAGCACGTGTTTTAAAGCACTCAAACCATCCATTGCTTGCTTACTCATCACTTTTTGGGAAAACACTGCTGTTTGGGAATGGCAAAATGGGGAAGTCTGGGTAGGTAATGATGCAACTTGGGTTCCAATGACGCACAACAGATTTTTAGGCATTAATAACTAAACGGTGCAAAAACGAAACAACTCAAATCGAGTAGATGCAAATCGGGGCCTTAGTTTATTTAGATAGGCCAAATAACAAAATGCCAAGACTCAAATTTCTATCTACTCAGGTGGTGGAAAACAGCAGAAAAAATGTGTTGAGAATATTTTGCTTATTTTTCTGGAATTTGACACATTTTTAAAAATAGATCCTTAGATTTTCATTGGAATTTGTTTAATTTTGTTAATTTGCCAATCTAAACTGATAATTAAAATTCAATATAAAATTAAATTATATGTAGCAGGAATTACAATATATTTTAAATCTTATAATATTTTGTGTAGCTTAAAGGATAAATCTCTTAATTTTTCCTCTGAGGTTAAAACTGTATAAATTAAAATTTTTTTAGCAACAATAATTGATGTTACTTGAAAATTGGAAGTATAATTCAAATTTTAAAAGAATGATGAATCCATTTTTTTCAGTTGGGAATCTCTTGGAGCATGTGCTGTTGATATGGAAATGCCTTCTCAATCTTTATCACTCCTACGATGCCATTTTGGGTTATTTTCACTTGCTTTTGGAGGTTATAGCATACAGAGGAGGTTATCCAATGTCCTGCATAGCACCTTGCATAATGGTATAGCTCATTTTGTTGTTTCTGTTGTCTTTTAGACCTACTATGCACTTTTTAGTAATTTTTTGCTGTTGATTTTGAGCTTGGTCACTATTACTACTTTGACTAATTAACCCATCTGCATACATAACTGTCTCCAAGATGGTCTTACAAGTGAAGGGATTTCTTTCAAACTTGGTAGGCAAATACTACTCTTCACCAGGATCAACCCCCTTGTGGGTGTAACTGACTTCTAGTTTAAACAATAAATGGATTTATTTATTTTAGTTTAATTTAAGTGCACTACAGTATGCATTCAGAGCAAGCCGGAATTGTGGTCACGTGCATGAAGTGCCCAAATTCTATACTGTAGGTCAGTGGTTCAAATCCTCTTTATTTCACTTTTTTCGTTTATTTCTTTTTAAGGTTATCTTACTTTACTGGCAAAATCAAATTAATACATACGTGGAATTTGTATGGCTTGAATCACTTGTATTTTGTTGTGCATCTCAAAGAAGAAAAAATTTACTGGTCTTAGTTAAACTTTGTTAAAATGAGTTGGTCTGAAATAATTAGTCTAAATTGATCTGAGTGAATGTGTCTTACTTAATCAGAGGTTTTTCTGCAGGCACTTGTTACTTTTGCCTTTCTTATTTGTTTTGCAGTGTTTCTGGAAAGTGACACTGACAGTTCATTGCTGAAACCTGAAGTGAGGGTTAGTGGTGAAAGGTATCTCCTTCAGCAACTTGCTGTATTGCAGGAGTATTTAGGCCAACCCATCCCAGTTGTGTCTACCTTCCTTGCAAGATATCTGCCAATTTGGTGTGGAGAAAAATATCGTGTATCCATACTGCGACTCCTTTCATACATTCATTTCTCAACTTTTGAAGGTATAGTAACATCATTCATCAAGTTCTTATGGTAAAAAAATGATATCAGCTGCATATATACTTTTACATTGAGCTGCTGTTATTTATGTTGCTTGATGAGGTTTTAGTTTCATTCCAACATAAATGTTTTTGTTATATATTTGTGGTGCAGATTATAAAGTAGCTATAATCCACTAAAAAGGTTGAGAGACATCTTCTCTAATTACCGTATTTAATCGATTGTAGGCCGACCCCCACTTTTCGCAAGGGCACAGACATCCTGGTTTTCCAGGATTTGTCACGAAAAAAATACCAAAAAGTATGAATGCCCCAGTTTTTTCAATTCATAATTAAATAAAAAAGGTGTCAACTGAAATTACGACATCACAATTTACGTTATATTCAAGCATTCAGTACAACTTTTACTGAAATGTAATTTGTCCTGGTTATGTCCTAGATTTTTAACCTCGCAACAAAAATATCCGTTTCTCTCTTTGTCTTCTCCGTCTCACATTTGACTCATCAATCCCATAGCACCATTGTGCAGCAAGATTTGATGTTTCATCAGCATATGCCATCACTTTTCTCTTAAAGTCTGCAGAATAATGCATTTGTCCCATTATGGGATTATTAAAAAAACTGAAACTCGCCAAAGTAAATTACAAAAATTTACGCTTGCAAAGGCATGGTATGCTGGCGGAATCCTAGGATTACACACACGTACATACTAGAGATGTCTCGGGAGTGAATTTATCGAAACATTTATTACGATTTTTAAGACCTGATTCTAAGCCAAATGGCAATTTTTAAGGTGGTAAAAAGGTAAAAAAAGGTTAAATATGGTAATTAAAAAATAATTTTGACTTTTAGTGGCATTAGCTGTCTAAAAATTGGCAGTGTAGTTACTGTAAATACCTCCATATAGCATATTTTCCAAAACTTTTGGATACAAAAAAGAATTCAGCACCCACATAATGAATGGTGAATTTTTTTCCCTACTGATCTCTCTATAGAGAAATGAAAATCAAACTATCATGGAAACAAAAATATTCATAGTCATTATCATGAAAACCCAAAATTATATGCATTCTATTCGTTTATTGAATTTTCCTGAAATTTGAAGCCAAAAAATGTTATTGTCTTTTATGTGCGCTCATCTTATGAATGTTATTTATTTTAATTTAATAATTAACACTTGCATCAAATTTGAAAAAGAATTGGGAACGAATTTCAAAATTATTTTTTTTAGTGATGTTACCTTCAGACTCGTAATGAGTGATTTATTTTATGTTAATAGAAATATTTATTTTTGTTTTCATTTCTCACAGATGCTTGAATCACTAATCCTGCATGTCTTTTTTAAGGATGTAGCGAATAAACAGGTAAACAACATGAACAGTACATATAAAAATTTAATGAAAGAATCATAACATTTTTTGTACAAGAATTGTGTGAACCTGGGTTAAAAGACTTAATTGATTTATAATGTCCACTACAACATTTATCATCATGAAGATGTTCAGATGAGATATTGACAATGTAGATATTTAATAAATGTATTCAAAAATATTCATCGATGCAGCACTTTTTATTTTAATTAATACTACCAATTAAATAGGATTTTAAAATATAAATTGTGTTATGTTATATTTCAAAATAATTTTATCTTATAATAAATCTGTAACGATATCAGATAACAGTAGTTGTAATGGAACTCAGAATGTACAAGTATATAATCAAATAAGAGATATGTATAAATCTTTTAAGCATTAGCTTTGGAACAGGAACAATTCAATATATAATTTTAGGATATAAGATAATTTTGAAAAATCATCATGAGCATATTAATCATTGGAGTTCCAATTAAGAGCTATCTTTATAGTTGTCTTCATGTATATTAAAGGTTAATTTATTTGCCCTTTTAATGAAGTTTTATTGTTTATTTTCCAGAGCTGAAGTCTTGTATACTTGATCCTTTGTATTTATTGTTTGTCTCCGGAGATATTGAGTTCAAGAGCTCTATCATAAACATGTTGAAACAATTCATGAAAAACTTGGTAAGTGAAAATTTGTAGTATTATTAACAACTTATATATGTGTGTGTGTGCGTGCATGCGTGTGTGTGTATATACCGTATTCACCCGAATCCAAGACGACCCTGAATCTAAGACGACCCCCCATTTTGATGATTCCAAAACAGAAAAAAGCTCAAATTGACCTTCATTACTACAAAAATTATAAATCTTGTGAAATATTTATTTTCTCTTATACTTTTCTTGAATGTCATTGTCTTTTAACATTTTAAAATCATAAGATCACATCACAAATAGAACCATTCAGGTTTTCAAATAAATTAAATGGTAGCATTCATTTTAAGATAACATTAAAAATAAAGTAAATACATTGAAAGAATATACTCATTTCAGGACAACAAAAAAACATTTCAATCCAAGTGCTGCATAAAATCATTTTATTGTGTTAGTCATCATCACTGTCTATGCAACCTTCACTATTTTCCTCATGCTCACTATCTTTATCACTCTCAACTTCATCATCAGTCTCCCACAAAACATCATCCTCACTCCCATCCATGGCATTAGATAAGCAGCATTTCTTAAATCCTTTCACTATTACTTTTGCATTTATTTGTTGCCACGATGCCTTGATTCATTGGCAGAGCATTGCAACTTCAGGTTTCTTAAGATTTCCTTTTGGTGTTAAAGTGTGAGTTCCACTCTGTAACCACTCAGAATACAAAACCTTTAAATTATTTTTAAAACACTTATTGACAGCAACATCTAAAACTTGAAGTTGCGATGTCATTCCTCCAGGTATTACAATAAGATCAATATTCATCGCACTCATTATGTTTTTAATTTCAGGAGATAAGTGTCCTTGAATGCATCCAGTGAAAGCATTGCTCTTTGTTTCAGTAAAGCTCCTGGCCGTCTATTCCACACCACATGTAACCAATCTCTCATTAGTTCTTTAGTCATCCACCCCTTTTCTTGACACCTATTATTCCACTTGGCAAATGTTTCTTAGGTATTGTTTTCCGCTTTAGAATCACATATGGTGGTAATTTAGTCCCATCTGCTAAAACCGCCAACATTACCGTGACTCGCATTTTTTCGTTGCCTGTAGTTTTAATTAGGACGGACTTTGCACCTTTTTCGTTCACAGTATAATTAGATGGCATGTCGAAGAAAACCGGAGTTTCATCGGCATTTCCTATTTGGCTCAAAAGGTAATTATTGGTTTTTCTAAGTCCAATTACGTATTTCTGGTAAGCGAGAAGTTTTTCAACATAGTCTTCTGACAATTTCTGACACAGCGAAGTTCGTCGCCGTAAAGAAAAATTATTTCGTCGCATCATTCTCACGCTCCAACTTCTGCTGGCCTTGAATTCTTGCAACGATATATTAAGTCCTCTAGTAATTTCATTAGCTTTAAGTATAATACTTTCAGTAGAAACAGGCATACCGTTCTTCCTCATGGTGCGCACAAGCTTGACTACTTCTTCTTCAATGCCATGAAATCGGCCTAATTTTGGAGCACTGAGCGACTTCCTTGTGGCTTTGGCTTTTTCTTGTTCCTGTTTTGAGAGTTTCCATCGACGCACATTTGCCTCAGATACACCGAACTTTCTACTCGCATCACAGTTATTAATTTTTTCGGCGTAATTTATCACGATCAGCTTAAAATTTGTATCTTAGCTCCGTCTAATTCCTTTGTTAACTTTCCCTTTGCACTCGTGCCACGTACTTCAACATGATCTGTAATTTTAACTTAAGGGTTGTGCATTTAAATCAAGAATGCACAACTCAAAATTACTGCCACACTTAGTGAATCGCGGTGCGTCGTTTGAAAGGGGAATCCCAATGATTTCCGCTCTCATTTGTTTTGACATTGCGGTTGGCATTACGTGCAAGATGAAAGTACGTCGTCTGTGTTATGATCGTCGACGATGATTATTAGTCTAAATAATTATTATTCCCGTCATGTTTCTCTTATTGTTATTACTATTTGTTTATTTCACTTCTTTATGTACGTACTTGAATTTGCTGTTGTGAATTGTTTAATATACCATTTGTTGTAAAAACCATTGATTAAATGCTTAAATATACTTCGTATTCGAATGTAAGACGACTCTAGATATTTACAGCTGAAAATTTGGAAAAAAAAGGTCGTCTTAGATTCAGGTGAATACGGTATATATATAGGGGTATATACGTAGCTAGATAAGTTTTAAGGCACCACAAGTAATGTCTAATAACTCGAGAACGGCTTCATGTATTTTTGCCATTCTTTCAATTTTAAAGAGTGAGACACATAAGGACTCTTATGTGTAATCACCATGCAAAATAATTATTCGAGTTCAATTCCAAGGACATTTAATTCCCCCAATTAGATAAGATGGGCGGGACCTTAAAGTTTTATATCCTAAACTATAAGTTGTAATTATATGCTCTTGAGAACTTTTTTGTTGCAAATGTTATCCTCTCTCTGACTAAATTTATTAACACTCCGAGTACGGACCTAACTGGTTTCACATCGAGTCTGGACCTGGGTCCTAGAGGACCCAGCTTCTGAAATCATTTTCTCACAATAATATTTAACGCGCAAGTAATCAATGAATGAAAATTGAATAAGGATAATGATTAATACAAAAAATAGTGTAATAATGGTATATATTTGCAAAATTAAATACATAATTAAGTATTAAAATAAAAATGAAATATTTTTCTTTTTTTAAGGATAACATTTGAATAATACCAAAAAAATTATTTTTAAAGGTAAATTCAGTTTGATTCAGTTAATTTTAAGTTAGTTTGATTCATCTGAGTTGGAAGTGCAATTAATACATAATATTTTAGTCTCTTTCATGGAGTGGTTCTTGCATACAAAATTGTTACATTTGTTACATTTTGAAGTGTATGTATTGTCCTCCCAGAGCAGAAGCTGCACCTACCTCTCTTCCTTCTTTCACCTCTAATTTCTTCAGGTTCCTGTCTTACCCAAGAAACTTTCCTGCCTGTCAACTCAATACAACGAATAATGCTTTTCTGATAATTTTTTCCACTTGTGTCTTCAATTCTCCTGGCTTGTCTTTCAATGTTTTCTTTGATCAATGCCATTCCTAAGGTTTCCAAGAATAATTTTCTGGACTTCTGCAAACCTGCTTCCGGAAAATTATTATTTTTTGTCCAAATAATGAAAGTGTTGTACGCTGCTATGTCAAGAGTGTTAAAAAAAATTGTAACGGCCATCTTCTTACTGCTCAAGTGCAAGAGTACTCCCGTATGAGCTTATCTAACATATCCGCATCAATCTTGTTAGTATTGTAAAACAAATTTATTGAAGGCTTGAAACTAGTTTCCTCAACTGAAATATCATGTTCATGATGCATGGATGACAAAAGTACGACACACTTCTTTGGTTTCGGCACATACAAAACCAGGGTGAGGTCTTTGGTAAATAAGAACTTAGAAGAATTTACTTCTCTGCCACAAGTTGAAGTCAATGATGGGGGCAAGCCTTTCCTATTTTTTCTAACAGTTCCAACCATTGTTATTTTCTTTTTCAAAAGCTCTTCTGCTAGAGACAAGTCTGTAAAGAAATTGTCATTGGTGATGTTACGGCCACTTCCATACCAAAACTCGCATAGCTGCTTCACTACTCACTGTGATTTGTTTTTCCACCACATTGCCAACCTTTCCAAGGTAAACATCAAAATTACAACAATAAAAATTTTCTGCATCACACAAGACCCAAATTTTGATGCCATACTTCTTGGGTTTGTTTGGCATATAGACTCTGAAAGGACACCATCCACGGAAGGACACAAGCTGCTCGTTGATGGTCCCAAATGCTGATGCATCATAAGCTCTTCGACAATTCTCTGCAAACATATTGGATACTTCACGAAAGGGAGCAAATTTATCTTCTTGACTTTGCGTATTTCGGGTTTTGGTATCGTCGAAATGAATGAACTTCATAATATCAATGAAGCGATCCCGGGACGTGCCGGCTGTATATACGGGTATTGTAAATGCAGTGTTTTTGTTCCACAAGAATGGAACGTCTTCACTGGATTCACGAAATCGTCCTATCAATAACAAAATGCCAATAAATGCTTTCACTTCAACACTGTCAACATCAGTCCACGCCTTTTGATGGTCTGTATGCAGTTGGTTTGTGAAGTGTGCTCTTGCTTTTATATTTGTATTGGCAACTATCAAATTTATAATTTCATCTGAAATAAATAACTCAAGAGTTTCCAAATGTACTGTAGCATCTTTGCTGTAGTCAGTAACTTTACTAATATTTCGAACTAGATTTTTGGGTCTAGTTCTTGCAGGTTGTGGAGCGACGTACCTCCAAAGCCTTCCTTCTACTTCTTCATTACGTTCCACTGTGACAGTCTTCATCCGTTTCACTGACAGAGATCACATCTAAATCGAATTCGTCCTCAACATCACCCACCTCAATTTTGACATTATCTGCACCTAAATCACTTCCATCACTACTACTGTCAAGGTCCTCACAAGCTTCTTCATTTTCCTGACGAATAAACTCTGCGAAAATTTCTTTTTCACTTCTAAATATTCTATCTCCCATTTTAGAATAATTAGAGTCACAATCAGTCAAAAGTATATTACAAAACAATCACAAGTAAAACAATCACAATCAAAACATCACAAACAATCAAAAGTTTGTTACAAAAAGATTCGGGAGACAAACAGAACGATGTGAATATCGGAGACATAACGAAAAAACTGAAAATCAAGACATCTGGACTTCGATAATAACAACAGTGTATTATAGTGTTGTGCTGAGATTTTGTCTGGACTTTGACCTTTCCGGTCATAACAGAGATAAAAGTTACACGACGTAGAGTACGGAGCCGGGTTCCCGAGGACCCTCACAGCTATACATTCCCGTGATTCCGATTACTTAAATTAAGATATACTTTTATTGCTGATTTTAAACTCCCAATATGATCCACTAGGAATACATAAAGTATCAATTTCGGCAAAAGCATTTTTTTTAAGAATTCTTTTTGAAAATGTACTTTTCGGGTCTCCTGAGACCCGAGGTCCGTACTCGGAGTGTTAATCAATGCCTTACAGATCATATAAGGGCAAGAGAGAGAGAGTAAAATGTGATTTCTTATTGTTGAATTTGTGGAAATGGTGTCTCTTGACTCTGGTGCCACAAATGGCAATGGCCACTTACTGAACAAGTTAGGAAAGTGTACAATGTATCACAAATGGGCACGTTTCGTGCAATGGAGTATTAGAAAGAAATTATATACCTGTACGTAAGGGAAATAGCGTTTTAAAGTTCTTTTCTTCATCATAAATAATCCATTTTCTTCCTATTTAATAATATTACATGCACACGTAAGGAAATTAAACGTTTGTTTGGGAGATTGTTTATGTTAGCAACAATGAAGAAGTAACCATGCAAGAAATTTTCCAAGTTCAACTCGATATAAGACTTTCTTGTTTGATTTTCTCGATAACGGCTACTCCTACGATAAAAATGTATAGGAAAGGAAATACTCCTCTTTACCTGTTCTACAACTTTTATTTGAAAAATATTTTGATATGAGCAATACTTTACGAGATATGACGAAAATTTAATTTTTTGTCACCAGTAAAGTGGTACCCCTGATTGTCGTACGTGATTCATTTTTGCGATTTTCTTGTTATATTTGATTGGAAGTCCTTAATATAAAATTTCATGAAAATCTGTTTGATAGAAGTCAAGAACGAACATGCGGACGGACAGACGGACGGACGTACTGACCAACGATAATAGGCGCTCACGCTGTAAGCGAAACGCGCCTAAAAATGATTCTGGCTGTTGAAGAATTTATGCGAATGTTTAGAGACAAAGAAAAGACCATACAATTTTTAATTGACAGTAAAATCATGGAATCAAACCATTGGGGTGGGTTGGTGTTACATCTTTACTCTATACACTTCTTAAAAGTTGTTTAAATTATAAAAGTTGTTTTTTATATATACTTGTTTAAACAGAGCAATTACTGTGTTGTAATAACAATATACAGGTGCATTCACAGTATTTACTCAAGTGCTGTGAATGCACCTGTTTATTTTTCAAAAATTTCTTTTGAAAATCAAGGTGCCTGCTTTGATCCTGGTGGTAGAGAGCATGAATCCTGCAAAGCCCTGATAGAAACCTTCGTTAAACACTTGTTGTGTCAACTAGTGAGATGCCGCGCGAGATCAAAAAAATATATTAGATTTACTTGTAATGAACCACCCTGAGTGTATGAACAAGCTATCCATAGAAGGAATAAGTGATCATAATGCCATGTACGTAGAATTTAAGCTAAAAGTGAAGAAACAGGTATATATGTTCGCCAACGGTGATTTCTGGAATTTTAGGTCTTTTTTTACAGATGCAATTCCCTAATTTCTGCGAGGCATCAATCAGCACTAGTACAGAGGAATCCTGGTGCATGTTCAAGGATATAATGCGAGAGTGTACAGATGAATTCATTCCACATAAACTTAAACGTGATGGTGTGGAACCAAGATGCCCTGTTCATAAATGATTTGTTGCAGTGTGGAGAGAAAAACACTAAGGTCGATGCTGTTTTCATTGACTTTAAAAAGGCGTTCGATAAAGTACCCCATAAGAAATTAATAGGAAAACTAGGAAAGTACGGCGTAAGCTCGAATATTGTGAGTTGGATAAAAGACTTCCTTTCCAATAGAGAACAGATAGTAGTCATTGATGGGAAATATTCCTACCCAGCTAAAGTCACATCAGGTGTTCCACAAGGTAGTGTCCACTACTATTCCTAATATATATAAATGATATCTGCTCAGTAGTTCGCTGCAAAATCAGACTTTTCGCTGATGACACTGTCTTATGTAATGAGATAAAGTGTCAGGATGATCAAAAATCGCTCCAGGAAGATTTAAACACCCTTTCAGCATGGTGTCAAGATTGGCAAATCGAAATTAATCACGGCAAATATTCCTTTTGAGTTTCTGGAAGGGCAAGAACTATGAATTAGACTCGGAGTACAGAGATGATAGATTGAATATCCAATCTGCAGAATATGTTAAATATTTAGGAGTCACCATTTGTCGTGATCTATCGTGGAATATGTATATTCGAAGGATCGTAGGCGCAGCTAATAAGAAATTGGGCTTCGTAGGCAGAATAGTAAGAAGTAGCACAGAACAGGTATGAGAAACTGTTATTTATCATTGGTCAGATCTCAGGTTGAATACGCTTCCAGCATATGGGATCCGTACGAAAAGGGACCGATTCTTGATTTAGAAAGAATCCAACGCAGAGCAGCCAGATTCGTAAAGCAAAAATTAAGCGTCACATCGCTCTTGAAGGAGTTGAACTGGATGTTGTTTGAGGACTGCAAAATTAGCACTAGGTTAAAGCTTCTGGAGAAATTTAGGTTAGAAATTCTATTAGAGGAGGTCTCAGGAATATTAGAGGCACCTACTTAAATGGGTAGGCATGATCACGAGGATAAAATAAGAGAGATCAACTGTAGGACTGAGCGATATCAGGGGTCATTTTTCCCAAGGACCATACGGGATCATAACATGAGAGTGATTCCTGCTAGAGAAGTTATTAGGTAGGCTTTGGTGCACTGCACCCCAGTGGCATAGCAAACTCTTATGGGGCCCCTGTGCAAAATTCGTTTTTGGGGCCCCTATCATTAATTTTTATCATGAAACATATAGGGTGTCAGAGTCATTTGGGGGCTCTATTTGATTGGGGGCCCTGTTGCATTGCACCAGTTTGCTACATGTATGCTACGTCATTGCTGCACTCCCTGCAATCCACCATTCTGGTGACTTGCAGGGTATTATGTAGATGTAGATATGAAAAAAGAGACAATCGTCATTGTGTGGTAAATGCTAAGGCAACTACACAATGAAGAATATATGAAAGAATGTATAGTGCAAAAAGAAATCTTTTTTAATTGAGCTTGTTAAATGAAAAATTTTATGAACTTTTTTGTCTGGTCTTCCCAAAAAATGGGGTACATTTATGGTTCAAATAAATACGGTATATTTTTTGGAAGGGTTCAAATGTAGTTTGTTAGAATGATACACATTATGCTTTGGCAGATTTGAGTTGACGGTTGATGGATGGTATTGACAAATATTCTTACTAGATGGTTAATAAATTCTGGAGCTTTAAATAAAAAGGCAATGCAACGAATCCTTTATAGTATATCTTTGTATGCTACATTAGCAGTATATTTGTGTAAAATTTTTATTTTTAAATTGCCAAAGACCCTGACATGGGACAGAGCTATGCATAACTATCCATGCGTGAAAATGGGTTCAGGCAGGTAAAACCTCACCATCTCTAACATTTGTCACTGCAGCTTATTAATAGTCATCACAAATGCGAGACGCATGGAGAAACATAATTCATTTATTTAAGATTGCAAAGCTCCTACTGCACTTTGGAAATTTTGGTACTTAGCGGTTAAGCGGCTCGCACTACCTAGTTCAACATTTAGCCGCTAGATGACGCTTCTTATGAGTGACACTCTGCCTCCTAAGAACTTCATATTTTGGCCATTACGTGGCACTGTGTGCATTACTCGTTCTGTCCGCGTTGTTTCTATGTCATCATTCCTGGCAGAATGGGATTTTCCCGAGTACGCGTGACATTGGGTTTTTTGCTACTCTTATTATTTGCGAAGAAAAATTGGTGACTAAAGTGCATTATATCCCCCCTGACTGTTGTGCCGCAAATAGAGCCTATTTAGCTTGCAAACCAGGACTGAGGGATAGGTTCCATTTTAGGCACCCATTATAACTTTTTTGCAAAGCGTAATTGTGTTGTCACACGTAAGGGTTTCAAAATAATGGGTTGTGGCAATCTCTGGTCTTGGGAAAATCCCATTCCACCGGGAATGAGATCGCAGAAATATTGCAAACAGAATGAGTAACGCACATAGTGCCATGTAATGGCCAAAATAGTAAGTTCTTAGGAGGCAGACCATCGTGCATAAGAAGTGTCATATAGCAGCTAAATGTTGAACTAGGTACTGTGAGTCGCTTAACTCCTAAGTACCAAAAGTTTTGATAATTTTTGTGGCATGTACATGATTGACGCTTCAATATAATACAATTTCCAGTGATTTTTTGTTTAGTTGGTATCTGGAATAATTGTTAAAGTGTTTGTTTTTCTTACATGTAACTTATGACACATTGAGCAGCTCTCATTGAGAATATAAATTTTAATTTATTCTTAGATATATTAGATGCATTAAAAGGAGTTGGGTACGAGAACATGAAGAGAAAGGCTTTGGTTAGTACACATTGGGTTTGGTGTGTCTAAAACTACTTGGATGGTAGAATTACAATGTATGTAAATCTGTATCTTAAAAAGTGTAGATCTCATTGTGACTGCTTGTGAAATGTTTTGAACTTGGGATGCAAAGTAACTGCCAGTAGAAATATTTTAAATTGAGTTGCTCTGTTTATGTAATAAACTTCAGTGATTTAACCAATTCGATTTGTGTGGTAGAGCAGTGGAAAATAATAATTTATTTGCAAACTTAGTCTTTAATTTAAGCCTCACATTCATACCACTGCAACAATTGCAACTTCTATCATTTTTTGCAGATACTGAAGGAGAAGTGGAGGAAAGGAGAAAAACCACCATTCTTGGGTTTGGTGAGGACTTGGGAAACTGATGATGTGTATCCAAAGCTCTTTGACTACATTTCTGGTCTTATTGAGACTGGCCTTTCATCTGAAAATGGGGATTCATTTTTGCTTTATACGGCACTCTCCTATTATCATTTGGTAAAGTATCCATAGTTGATACACTCTTGTATTGTCATCCTAAGAATTCTTCTCTGTGAAAGTATATTAGTGCAGCTATGAAAAAGTAATACATTTTAATGGGAAATGTTGTTTTTTTTCTTCAGATGGCATCAATACAGCATGTCTTAGAAGCAGATTACTTGGTGATTCCTCCTCCTGCCGTCATATACTACAGCTTGTTCTCTCACAGTCCGGTTTGCTTATCACAAGGATGTGCACTTTTGGTCAGGTGTGTCTCCATTCAAGCTGTTCTGTTTTTAGTAATTCTTTAACCCATAGACGCCATCTTACATAATATTACGTCCTCCGAAAACTGTCCAATTTGCCGTCTTACGTACTATTACGTCCTCCATCAGCACTACATTTGTCTTTTGACGCAAGAGACATTCTTAAATCTAAATAACCTTTATATATTTTGAAAGAGGAAGCTTTGGCCTTTCTAGTAATGCATGTTTTGTAATTTTTACAATGTTGTTGTATTATATTCTACGTTAAATTTTACGATGAAATTTTCATTTTTTCCACGAAATTACGGTGCGTCAGCACTAATTTTAATTGTCTTTTGACGCAAGGGACAAACATAAATCTAAATAACTTTTATATATTTTGAAAGAGGAAACTTTGATCTTTCTAGTAATGCATGTTTTTATATTTTATAATCTACGTTAAAGTTTGCGCTGGATTTTTCATTTTGTCAGAAAATTATGGTGCACCAGCACTAATTATAATTGTCTTTTAATGCAAGGGAATTTCGTAAATCTAAATAAACTTTACATATTGTGAAAGAGGAAGCTTTTGCCTTTGTAGTAATGCATGTCTTCTATTTTTTATTGTGTTTGTGTATTTTATAATGTACAATAAAGTTTGCTCTCGATTTTTCATTTTTGCCACGAATTTATGGTGTGCCAGCACATTTCATCGCCTTTTGGCGCAAGGAAGTTTCATATATCTAAATAGCCTTTACATATTGTGAAAGAGGAAGCTTTGGCCTTTGTAATGCATGTCTTCTATTTTTCATTGTGTTTATGTATTTTATAATGTACGATAAAGTTTGCGCTCGATTTTTTATTTTTGCCACGAATTTATGGTGCGCCAGCACTTTTCATCGCCTTTTGGTGCAAGGAAGTTTCTTATATCTAAATAACCTTTACATATTGTGAAAGAGGAAGCTTTGGCCTTTGTAGTAATGCATGTCTTGTATTTTTCATTTTGTTTGTGTATTTTATAATGTACGATAAAGTTTGCGCTCGATTTTTCGTTTTTGCCATGAATTTATGGTGGTTCTTGTTCTAAAAATCACTTTTCAATGCACTAGGAATGCTTTCTTTGGTGTTTGAAGTGAGGTAAAGGGAATCTTCTCAAACATCTGTTTCTTTCTTTGTGGTGCTTTTCGAGGAAAACGTCTTGTAAATATTTACCCACAACCTACTAGAGACCACGGACCTACGCATTTTCGGTTTCTCAAGTTGACCCATATAGGGCAAATGACTCTGCGTTCGAAACAAAGGAGCCATCTGCGGAAGCGAGCGAGCGTGACCGGGAGAAAGCTTCATAAACATTGATATCTTTTCACAGAAAAGCTTACTAGATATTTTTAGTGTGTTATAAGGTAAATTTCACGCTGAATTCAAATATGCATTTGTACATTTTCTAAAACAATCGGGAAAGGACTTGTGAGCTAATATGTAACTTTTAAAAGTTTTCCGTATTCTGTGTCTAAAATCATTCATGATAAATACAGCTTCATATCTCCGCTTCTAATGAACGAAATGTAACCATTTTTTCTGTGACTTCTGTAATGATTAAGAATGATGACTGCATAACTAAAACGTTTATATTATTTATAAAACGTCTTTAAATAAATCATAAATACAACACTTAGTTAAAAATTTCCAGTCAAGACATGCGACAAACTTTTCACCTCATTGGTTTACATTGGTACATTTGGCGAATGAAATGTTTAGTAATGTTTTAATGTTTTTTTGAATAAGATTTCATGTCAATACATTTCATGGTTCTTGCGATGCCGAAAGTTATATATAAACCGTGAACGTGCACCGGAAAATTAAGTGATTGGTTTTTATTCGCTTCTATGGCAGCCATGTTTGTGTGACATATGATATTTTAAATGATCCTGTTTAAAAATTTCATCTTTTATGTATATTCACAAAAAATAAAAGATCAAAAGTTATGAATTAAAAAAATCCAAATTTTGCACTTTTTTGCAACTTTTTCGTGTATTTTTTAAAAAATTCATTCGGCGAATAAGGTAGGTTTTCATAAATCTCTTCCGGGCTTGAGGGGTTAAAGGAAGTTTAATCCTCAGTTTTGGTTAGTTTTTTTTTATTATTACATTTTGTTGGATCAAGTTGGTTGCTTCCTGATCTTTGGGAATCCTTTATTTTATTTTATGAAACAAATATTTTGGTGCTTGTTCATATGCAGTTGAATTGTTTCACTCATGCAGTAATATGAAAATATATTATCTTTTTCTAGTTGAAATAATTTTTGAGGTCGATTGTATCTATAAATATTTTTGTTTAACTGTAGCTCTAATTTTGTTCATTGTGAAATATTTATAAGGTTACATTATGCAGGGTGTCCGAAAAAGAGTGGACACGTTTCAAACATTTTTAGCGAGAAACTGAATAAAGCTACAAGAGAACAGCTTTCAGCACATGAAAGCGGAACTCTGAATGTTTTATACACGCTACTTCTATTGAGTGCGCATGCACCAAATTGAGAGAAAGCTACATTGCGGAGACCACGTGGTAGTTTCTTTGACCATGGCGTCTGATCGGCAGAAGGCTGTGTGTGTGTGTGGTGGATGTCACATTCATGTACACATCCATGCGCAGTTGGTAGAACTAGTATCTTATTTAAAACTTTCAGAGTTATTCTTTCATGTGGTGAAAACCGTTTCCTTTTAGCTTTATTCATTTCCTCACTAAAAATGTCTGAAATATGTCTACTCTTTCTCAGACACCCTGTATATAGTTCCTTGTTGGTTATGAAGCTTTGCTTTTTCAGATACAAAACAGAAATATTTCCTCACTTTAATACTCATGAGAAGAGGGAGGGGTTCAAGGAGGAACTTGGAAATTTGGCTGTTTATGCTGAGGACTACATAAATTTCCTTTGTTTGGATGAGGTAAATCATTTATAATATAAAAAATTTCCACTGACCTTTTAGTAAAGAAGTTTTACGGTGGCCTGCAGACTTGCTGCAGATGATCCATGTTAATGGTTAATAGAGCAAATAGATAGCTAGAAGCAGGGGTGAGCTGTCAAATTGTCTACAATGGGCTATAGGCATAGGTATGCTGCCAAGCTGTTATAGTGCGTTTCCCGAAGTCGTACGGGTCAGATTCGCAGTATTCCGTCTGCATTCGGGTTATTTCGCTTAGGCTACGACCCAATGTTGCCACATTTCGAATTTCGCTCATTTCAACAGCAGCTGTGGACGAGTGAAGTTCTGAGAGCAATCGTGTCAGCAGCGCTCGTCAAGAATTTTTGAAAGGCGTGGGAAATTTAAGACCTCTTATTGGCTGACACTTTCTCCCCCTCACCCTACAAGTCTAACCGTAGACATGCCTCACCCGTACGATCTCTGGAAACGCAGTATAACAATGGTCTTGCTATATGTTAATGAAAAAGGGATGAGTTAGAAATAAACTTGCACATTCTGTTTTATAATATACACGTTCTTATTGTTGAAATCTGCAAAGTATTGGCCTCTCTTTTGAATTCTAAAAATAATTGTTCTATTATGCTATCAATTCATTTTATGCAAAAGTGAGGTCATATATGTTATGGTATAAAATATTCAATTGCAATTTTATCCCTGTTCATTTGAACTAATTTGTTAATTTGGCTCCTTTGGGAATTATTTCCAAGCTTTCATTGTCTTAAAACTGAATGTTAGGCTCTTCAATTAATGGTTGGTATAAATATGTAAAATTGATATGATTTAGTTTTCATTGATACCAAAATCAAATTTGTGATTTTTCTTTTTTAGAATTTGAGTGTATGATTGAGATGTATCAATTTGGACAGTTCTCTTGTGATATAAGTACATAAATAGGTTTACCAAAAAACTTTATTAAGCCTGTGATTTTTAATTGCCTCAATTTATTTCTCACACATTAAATCTAGATTTTCAACTAATATAGAGAATGTTTGTTTAGCATTTCATATCAGCAATAACTAACCTTAAGCTTAATTGGTTGATTTTTCTTTGCATAAATAAGTAATCTTTTTTTACAGCCATTTTCTAGTAGAAGCAATAGTTATATTTTTCAAAGCCTGAGTGACATCACTATAAAAGAATTATCCAAAGTTATCAACATCAACTTGTCATCAAACATATGTCGTCATGCAGCTCTTGCTCCTTACAATCTTTCACTGAGGAAAAACAATCTCGCCATAACATATAAGGTATGGAGCATTACCTCTTGGTTAAAAAAAGAATCCTCCAGCTTGTGTATGAATCCAATTGATTTATCACTACCAAATTTGTCAACTGTCTTTTGAGCTAACACAATCAATTAAACTGAAATTGTAAATAATATAAAGTGTCATTTAAGAGTGGTAAGCAGCTTTCTATGTTGTTTTCTTAATGTTTTACGTTTTGATTGCTACAATCCTTTGCTTTTATTTTTAACGAGACAACTCATAATATTCATTAACTGTTCAGAATGGTAATGGTAGTGATATGCACGGCTCAAAAAATACAACTAACACCTACTTGCCACTTGACAAAATCTACTCACCCATAATATGTTTTGTGATGGCTTAGACCAAGGGTTCCCAACCTTTTCGATGTGGCGAGCACCAAGTTGTATCCTAGAATATCAAGCGAGCACAAAATTGTATCTTAGAATATCAAAAGAGCACCACTACACTTCTGCAAGATTAGTAATGATGGTGAATAAAACCAAACCAACATCAGAGTCATTCTTAATGATCTTCAATACGTTTAGAAAGAAATCAACAGAGAAAATTAAAGTATCGGTTCAAAGAAATGAGATATTAAGCACTGTAAAAGAGCGCCATCAGGCTTCCAGCACAGCGATGCTCGGGAGCACCAGGTTGGGAGCCCCTGGGTTAGGATAAAAATCGACTTGTCTCTGTCCTTTAAGTTGCTTGTGGTGAGTGGATGAGCATATTTTTCAAACCCTGGTGATGTGTGTTTTAAAAATAACTTGCTTTATCAATTTAAAATTACTTTCTACATTGCAGGCACTTTATCTCATTGCAGAGAAGAAATATTCAGGAATATCTGATTTCATCAGGCATTTTGGACCATCTCGACATTTGTAAATTTTGTACCACTACTATTTCATAAACATCTTTTGTATTGTGTATTTTACCTATCAATATTTTTGATATCTTGGTTCTAACCTGTGATATAGCAGGTGTTTTTGTTCACAAGGTAATTTTTTTTACAAGGGAGTAAAAGTTGCCTTTTTCATAAAGTAAAGAATTTTAAAAATGCCTATAAGATGTATATATGGGTACGACTGTGATGCAAATATGTTGATAAAGTCTTGATTCCAAAACAAGCATTTTATAGAATGCAAGTGTGATTTCAGTCAATCAGCTTGCCCAATTTTGAAGTTAATTCAAGTTGAAAGAAAAGTACAAATATGTGTAATTTATTAGAGACTATAGAATTAAGTGGAACAATAATTTTTTGATTTTTCATAAACATGCTCTTGGAAAAAAATGAAAAAATTTCTTAATTTTTTCTTATTGTAATTATTATAAATTTGCTACTGTAAAAAAACAATAAACATATTATAGAAGTATTTCCGTTATTCCTATTACCAATTTAAGATTAACAATTTACTATTAGTCATATACATTGTAAGATGATTTTAGTTTTCTGTTACATACTTTGAAAGAGGTCTTGAAAAGTTATGGAGGTACAGTTAGTGATAGGTTTAAATTTTGGGCTAATAAAAAATGTTTACAAAATTATAAGTAAAACTATCTGTTATCATTAATTAAAACATCACATTCAATATTGAAGTGCATTTATGTTCTAAACAACATATTCTGGTGACAGCATTTCTGATTCATGAAATGTCTCATCGGCACTTTTTGGTGTACAGGCGACTCCCTAGATTCAACCAACTCGAGAATTCGACCGGTTGGATTGACCCAGCTGATTGATCGATCGAATTAGAAACTAGTTTACGTGAAGTAATTTTCAGCCCACCCGACCACCAGAGGTTTAGTTTCAGTGTAGACATCGTTGTTTCTGCTGTAATTGTTTGAATTTGTGCTGATTTGACTGTTCGAGATTTGACCACGTTTTCAGGAACACATCCCTGTCAAATCTCGGGAGTTGCCTGTATTTTATTGCTCATCTTACTCTGAAATGTATCATTCTTCACAATGTAAATAATGTAATTTTAAATCTATGAAATGCAGATTAACAGTTGATAATGATAAAATTCCATAAGATTATGAGAGCAAAGGAATGTTCTTTAGCAAACAAAATCACAAACTTCCACCTCTGCCTATTGACCCTGTTTCTCTACAATATACAGGGTAATGGACTTCAGTGTGTCAGTGCTGCCAAAATGTTAGCTAAGGAATTTTCTTATTGTTTAATTATTATTTTATCTAACATGCAAAAAGTATATATGTAACTTCCTGAACTGGGAACATCATCTTATTTTTCCCAAAGTTATTCAATTTACTCATTGCATTTTTTCCTAATGTGATGGTTTAAGGAACATAACTATTGTTATGTGAGTCTCTACTGTATTATATATTATGTTAAAGAAACATGAAATGCCTCTGTCTATCGAAAATATGTTAGACTGATGAAAGAGCTGTATGGTTCTAAATACAATACCCAAAGTAGTAACCAATACTAATATAATTAAACTCATTTCACAGCAGTCGAAATCATACTATGATAGAGAAATATCTTTAAATTATCCTGTCACTAGATGTTGCTTTTTATTTTCATGTATAAGTAATCATCTTGACATACTTTATAATCCTTTTAAATTTCAAGGACCAAGTGTATTATATCTCCCCCTCAAGGTTACTATGTTTTTGTTTATTATTTCATGTTTTCCTTTCTCCAGTTACTATGTTGTTGTTTACATTTTTATTTCATTCGTTAGTTTAACAATCGATGATATATAGGAAGTGTAATATATCCCTTCCTTATTTTTCGAATGGAACTACAATACAAAGTAATTTAATTCTAGCAACAATGCAGGGATCCAGGAATTCAAACAAACCCGACTGATCACCTTGTTGCGACATTTACAATCTCAATCACTGGACAGTGGGGAGGGACAGTTTTGTTCCAGCGAGGCGAAGTGCACGGTAGGGCCTGGAGATGACTACCCATTAAAACAAAGCGAGCTGAAGGCTCGCCAATATATCCTTTCTATGTTATATAGAATGAATTCAAAAATAATTATACTTACCTAAATAACAATCATTACAATGTCGAATTTATGGTTGTCAGGATATTTCCAAGAAATATGTTATCTAGTGCCGCCATTTTAAGGGGGGGGGGGGGGGGGGTATAATACATTTCCTCCAATTTCAACAGATTTTAGGATGAGATGGAGGGCATAATGGATATAGGTGGTCAGGTAATACTTTTTCAGATTTCAATAGAACTGGATCATTTGGGAGTAAATTTTATCCTAATAGGCTTGTAATTATCATACTTTTTAATCCAAAACAATGTAATTCAAGGACAGTTTGAAGGCAATATCATCCATGTGGGTTGTGTAATAGGAAGAATTATTTGGCATTAAAGTGGGTAACTGCTATACTTTGCCATGAATGTGTATTCATTTTTGATGTAAATGAATTATTTATATTTTCAAGAAGTTGAGGAATTTAATGGTATTTCTATTGGACATTCCCTAAACTGTGACTGAATGTGTAGTATTACAGCTATGATAAATAAAGAAGTTACTTTGAACGTGACTACAATTTAAAGTTTTTCCTTCAAGTAAAATGACTAGTTTCTACTTACACTATAATGCAAATTTCTAAATTCAAACATTCTTTTAACACAACAGGAAAAAACAAAATTAATGGGTGATAATAGAATAAAATAATGTTTGCTTATGTAACGGGCAAAATAGAAAACCATATTTCATACAGGCACTACTTATTTGAATGCATTTTATAACTTCTTTGTCTATTTTCCATAAAATATGAGCATATTTAGAAAGAATGGCTAAGTATAGAATAACTTTTAGTATTTTATTAACAAACGCCACATTTAAATCTCTCGGAGGAACAACGATGAAAATTAACGAGAAAGAATTGTATTTCCAGCTGTCAGTACTTCCGTGGCGAGAACAAGAAAACTTATTGTCTAAACGCGAGTTATTTATCAGTGAAGAGCAAAAAATGACCGTAAAGGAAACAAAAAGAGTGCAGAGATCAATGTGGCGCTGATAGGATCACAGTAAATGTCTGGTCTTCAAAGATCCAACAAGATTTTTCGACCGAAGTTGGTATATTAATCAATCACTTTCTTTGATTTGTTTTTAAGGTTTAAGAATGTAGAAACTTATATATATAACTTTAGAATCCCTTGCTGTGTCAAAATTATCTAAAGTGAACCCCTGTAATAAGTACTATAGCTTCCATTGGCGTAATTTGTTCAGTTTTTCGAACTACAAATGTATAATTTTATCATGATATAGTATATCTGAAATGTCTTGTAAAAATCGCTGCATACTCATCTTGATCGTCGTTTATATTATTTAGTGGATATTTCTACATGAGGGAATCGGCTGTACAGATATCTTCTTGGCGGGATCTCCAATATTTTGAATACGGATTAC
The DNA here is from genome assembly GCA_036926305.1 of Uropetala carovei. Classification (NCBI taxonomy): domain Eukaryota; kingdom Metazoa; phylum Arthropoda; class Insecta; order Odonata; family Petaluridae; genus Uropetala; species Uropetala carovei. Next base: position 7,855,487 of record JAXCHB010000033.1, on the reverse strand, counting down.
GTTTATACCTTCTGGTTTCATTTTTTAATTGCGTCATTTGGTGATTTATTATTATTAAATCTCATAAAATAAGTTTAAAAACCATATAATAGCTATAAATGTAATAAAACTTTTAGAAATTTTAAACATATACAATAATTAATCAAAGGAAAACAAATTTTCGTTTTTACTGTTACAATTTGTCAAACCAACTGGGCTTAATATATTTAATCCATCAAGTACTTGTTATATCTAACTTCAGTCGCAGTTCTTCGACTCCTCGGTGTGTATAACTGCCTTAATTAGGTATAGTTTCGATACTTCCCCGGGTACAGCTTTCGTTCCGTAGGGCTTTGTTTTTGTGTGATTGTTAATGTCGAAATAAATTTTCATATATCAACTCAAGCGCTTCCTTATCGGATGATTAGCCCTTCACTTCCAAATGAAAGCTATTCCGCTCATATAATGTAGCTTGCAGGTATAAATATTTTATTTCGTTGTTTTTCGACGAAATATTCATCATATTGATACATGATACGCACGGTTTTCTAGACGTTTTTATTTTAAATTTGTTCTCACTTTATTTTATAAAGGATAGCTGTAGATGTCTTGAAATTATTAAATAATAGTTCCAACAAAGTTCCGGACTATTCAAAACGTTTCCAGCATTCGACTCGTTACACTCACAACTTCATGAAATTAAAAGAATTATAAGTATACTATATCTGAAAGCATCTCAAAAACAAGGATTTGCAGATTTTTCTCGCAATTCATTCAAAAATAAAATAATAACAATTATTATTATATTGGCCCAAAGATCAATATGTTACAATGATAAGGACAAGTCAATTAAATTAAATTTAAGGATATATACATAACATGCATTAGCATGATAAACATCACTTAGATATTCACTAATAGAGTTTAATCTGCAAGAACATCTTTAATTTATTTTTAAATGTAGAGATATCCTTGGTAGTTTTCAGGTCATAATTCAGTTTGTTATATAAGCATAGACCCAAAGATTTGGGGCCTAGAACAGCTGCTCTTGTGTGAACAAAAGGTACATGAAGGTTATCACATTGTTTTGTAAAATTACTGTTGATTAAAATTTTTTATAATCAGGTAAATTTCTCTTTGTTTGAACCAACACTGTAAAGATAAAAAGAATGACAGGAAGTACCATAGTGTACATTGACAGTCAGACAAATAGCCCTTTTTGGATTCTAAATATAAAAACAGCATACAAGGAAGATCACCAAAAAGTATTCTGTACATTAAATGCAAGTAAAACTCACCATGATCTAACATAATAAGACATTAATGGACACTGTAGATCTAATGCACCTACTAAGCTAACAGACAGAACTGAGTTTTCCAGCTAGGTAGTTGACGTGAGAATCTCGAGAGTCAATACAGATTCCCAGGAATTACGTACTTTGCACCTGCAGAATAGGTTTACGATTATTATTATTATATATATTATTCCATCTCTGAATACAAATAATTCATTACGGTCTATGCAATATTATTTTTACTTAGAAATTGAAGAAGTAAAGGAAAATGGCAAAAATTATGATCCTTGCAATACTCTTCATAGCATTTTACGGATCTGATGGAATTATTGTTCCTCCCCTTAATGAAAGCATAATCAGTACTAGTAATAAGACTGAGGCAGAATTGGAAACAGCCACAATTTTAAATAGAGAAACAAAGACAGAGAGTCCACCCATAATGATGAATAGAAGAAAATTTGATGATCACAGCATATATCTCTTGCAACGCATAAGTGACCGGTTGACTGCTCTGATGGCATTAGATGAGCAACAGCTAAGGCGACTAGAAGCACTTGAATACAGGTTGGTAACGTATTTTAGGGAAAATTTATCTCCTGTCAAGCATTAGGGATAAAGCAAGCATGTTTGACTAGGCGCTTGATATTTCCAATTTTTAAGCAAATGTTACTTTGTCTTATTTAATATATTTTCCCAGGATAACTCGACTTGAATCACAAAATCTTGATAGAGTTGAGGGAATCAGGAGCACAGTTGCAGATATGGGACGTAGAATGCAAGACATGGAAAGGGAGTTTGAGAGCGCAAAGACAGCCCTTGATTTATTGCACCAAGACACTGTTGGTCTTAGAAGGGGTCAAGTTCAACTTCGTCGAGAAATATTGAAGATCACTGGGATAAGAGCTCCAGAGAATGACAAAGGTGGGCATAACAATCGTTTAAATTCTTCAATAATGTAAGAAAGCACTGCATATCTTTTTATTTATGAACCGGATATGAATAACTTCGTAAGTATGTATGAGGAAGACATTTGGAAAATTATAAAGTGTATTTTTATCCTTTTTATTATTTACAAAGAAGGTAGTATGGGGACCTCAGAGCCTATAAATGCGGATATGGTCTCCAAGCTGCAGCTATTGACACCAACTATTTACAGCATTCTTGGTTCACTGGGTTCACTCCAGAGTGAGATAGGTACCTTACGCCAAAACCTCACTCAAATTTCTAACAGAACAAGGTATGCATTAAAAAAATCACATTGTCTGCAACAATAATAGTTTTGAATGGATGCACTGAATATTTTGTTGAGATGTTTCCTACTGAATTAAAATTTGGAAAATGGTTTTCCCATATTCTTTTGTGCTTCATCACAAGTTTTTATCTTGTAATCTAGAAAAATGGCAGTTTTATTTCTGTTTTAGTCATTTATGTGTAAGTTTATCACATTAAAAATATTATATATGTTCATCTAAATAAATAAAAATCAGTTAGTGAACTGTCTCTGAGATAATAAAATGAGCAAATTTAAACAATACTTGTAGGATTTTAGAAAGGTAATTCATACCTAATATGCTTAAAATCTTTTCAGATGATGTATTTACTCAGTGTTTTAAGCAATTTCTATTAAAGCTTGAGTTAGTAATGTTCTTATTGATAAATTAAGTTATTTCCACCCTAATTTTTTATTTAAAAAATATTTCATTACCTAAATCCTGAGAATAGACCACAAAAATATCCATTTAAGCCTGTTGAAATTAATTGTGACTCAAACGTGATTGAAGTTACATAATTAAATTCATTTCTCTTCTAAAAGTCACATGAACAGCATAGCTAGCAGTCTTGTTACCAAAGATTACTTGAGCATTTTATTGGCCGATGCTAAACAAGAGTCAGCGTCACCTCCTAGAACCTTGGTATCACCACAACAGCAGTTTTTCATGATGACATCTGATATCTTGAAGCAGAAAAATAGAGGTAATGGTTGGGACTTCTTGGTTAAAAGTTAAAAACTTTTTGAAATATGGTACTATGGAAACTATTATAAAATCATTACAGTACCATGCAAGTTAAATGTATTATCTGCTTTAAGAAACATTAATGTTTTTCATCTCTCTTGACCAGTATTGTCGGACAGTATTTTGATATTTGCCGCACCTGGGGTGCACAGATCATCATATTCACCACTAAATTCCAACTAGGTACATGAAATATTTACAAGAAAAATGCTTAACATTTTAAATATGTTTTAGATTGTATTATTTATTGCAATGCTCAGTTGAGCACTGATTTATTGTTAAGCCTTGGCAGGCAGATGGTTTGAGTATTTGCCAATGGATACTAAGGTAGCTGGTTTGAATTATGCCTAGGACACGGATGTTTGTGTTTATCATATCAGGCTTATATGTAAGAATGACCAGATTGTCCAAATATTGTCCTCAATAGAGACATTATTATTAACTATATTTGTTACTTTCTCCATACACGTAGTATAAAGAAAGGATTGTTTTCATGAAAAAAATCGATTTCGAGATTTCAACAGAAATATGTACATATGTAGTACACGTTTTGAGGTCCCGAGAACATGTTTTGACTATTTTCTCGATGATGTTGTGTGTCTGTGTATATATGATAGGAATTTTGTGCATGCTCTGACTCAAAAACTAATAATCAAGTCAGCACAAAACTTTATACTTAAGATTTTTATTAGCAAATGAAGATTTGAAAAGGCTTTGGCTGAAACTGATCCACTGGAAGTGGTTGTTTATTATCCATTTTTTATCCATAGAAAAATCTATCAGTTTTCTTTACTTGTTTTTTACTTTCTCATACGAAGTATCGAGAAAGTATTGTTATCGCGAAAAAATTCGACCTCAAGATTTTTACGAAAATATACGTACGTTTTAGGTGTCGCTGAATCCGAAAAAGTGGTTTTTGCACTGCCATCTGTCTGTCTGTTACTGGCTCTGGAACCTAAACGGTAATGTGAAAATGAATGAAATCTCGTACTTAGGTGTTTTATCATACTGAGCAGAGTATATGTAGAAAGGGTAGTTTATTCTACACATTTTTAACAACAATTCGATTTTCTCAAAAACGGCTCTAACGATTTTGATCAAATTTCGTACAGGTACTTTAGTCTACGTCTTCAATAATACTGTATAGTTCATATTTCTCAAAAAATGAATATAAGGCTAGTTTATTATAGGCAACTTTAGCAATAATTTTATTTTCTCAGAAACTGCTTGAGTGATTTTGATCAAATTTCGTACAGTTACTTGAGTATACATCTACAATAATACTACGTATTTCATTTTCTCAATGAATGAATATAAGGCTAGTTTATTCTTGGGCAATTTGAACAAAAATTGGATTTTCTAAAAACCAGCTGATACAATTTTCATTTTCTAAAGATAACTAAACAATGCATTATATAGTATATGAGAAAGTTGGTACAATGTATGTTATACTGATTTTTTAATAGACTATTGAAAATGTTTAAAAATTGATCATGAGTGTAATTTTTGATAATTATTTCTGAGAACGCTGACATCAAGAGTATTCATATTCATTGCTCTGTATGGGGAAAGTCATATGTTGGCCACATCAGTTTTTAATAACTTTTTTTAAAAATTATGTTTGTCCAAAAAGCATAAGTAATTGCATTATTGTACTGGAAAAATATACCTACATTATCAGGTCTGGTTTTGGGCATAGGCGACATATGTAATTGCTTACACAAGCCACTTCAGAGGAGTGTCAAAATCAATATTTAGAAGTTTAAAATCTCTAAGGATGAAGTATCCAGTAATACAGAGGATATCTTTCGCTCAAGCTTTTTTCAACTGGTTGTAGAAACTGCAGTATCATCAATTTGAGAAGCTAAATGGACATAATAAGCTCTGGAATTTGTATATTATATGAAAATATAAAAAAATACACATACAGTGATTTGAAATAGCAGTGTTATGATTTGGAGAAAATCCCTTACAAGCAACTATTCTTCGAAAATTAATGGTATTGAACTTTTAGGTTAGCTTAGAATGCTAAAAAGCATTTTGCCTAAATAAAATAATAGTCCAATTTTAGTTTAGCATTTTTTATCGCATGACCATTTCGAAGGCTTATTTCCAAATATCTTGCTAACATTTCATATAGGTACTACTTACAATTCCTGTAAGAAATGCAACATCAGAAAGAAGTTTTTTCAAAACTCAAATTGATAAAAACTTCTTTGTGCTCATCTATGCTGTAAGAAAGACTAACAAGTTTAATGATAGTTTATATTGAAAGTGAAAATACCAAAATTAAAGTAAGATGACATAACAAGCCATCTTTTTTACAGAAAATGCTAAAAATATATTGATTATTTCTATTTTACAAGTAACTTTTTAAAGTGGCGATATAATAGTATGTTCAGGGCCAGCTTAAGGTTATAATGGGCCTAAGGCTAATAGCAGGGAAGGGCCGAAAATATTATGTAAACACATTAAATGTACATGTATTAAAAAATTTAGGACCAAAAATGTTTTCTGGGCCTAAGGCTATTATAGCCTTTTTAGTCCATAGGCTTGAATGTGTTATTCTGTATGTAAGTTCTTAAACATTATTATTATTACTACTGATTTGGACTTAACTACTGGTGCCCATAGGCCCTCTCTTTTGATGTGCCTTTTCATTAACTGACAATAAATAAAGAGAAGTGGAGACTATGGCAAGATAGTCATTAAAAAATATCAAACTCCTAAACCGTAAACAAGATAATTCAAGACCCACAAGGAAGGAAAAGAAAGAAACCAAAAACCAAAAACTTACAGGTTTAGGGGATTTAATGCTGTGCCAGGGACCTGATGTCACTCACACATGCACTCACACAGTTGCTCAAGCACTCGTACAGGAACTAACACACTTCCTTTCAGTGATGACAGGGACCTACAGATAACCAGTCACACACAGATGCACTCAAAACACTCGTACAGGATCTTAAATTTAACACACCAACAACTAAATACGTATTTCGAGAGCTAAGCTCTCATCATCAGTAGATGATGACTTCTTCACATTGGTCTTATTCTGTGTCCATGAGAAAATTATGCATAACATTGGGCCAGGTGAATAACAATTATGCTTTTGCTTAAGATTTATAGCAGTTTTTAAGCAAATACTTAAATTTGGGTGAATAAAAAATAGCATTTGCTTTTGCATAAAAGAATAAGCATTTGCTTATTTTCAAGATCCTCCTGTAGCATTTGCTTGAAACTGTGTGAATAAAACTGAGCATTTGCTAAATCTTTTAAGCATCTGCTTAAAATTTCTTAAGTAAATTAAATTTTTTTAAGTTCCTTCATTTTATGAATTAGTGGTACTTTGACCCTAATTATCGATATGCTGAGTTTATTGTTACATGCAAAGTTAAAAAATACTAGGAAAGACAAATGTCTGCAGCAAACTAAAAAAATTTATACCATTTTTTTTAAAGGAAATGTCAAACCTATTTCAAATCTGTTTATTTTATTATCCTGAATTAGTTTAACTAATAGTGTCTGTAGCAATATTTCCTCACAATCAGTATCAGACACTTCATATTGACCCTTCATTTCCTGTAGTAAATTTGGAAGGTTAGCTGCAAATTTCTTTACTATTGGTTTAATGTTAAATTAATTGAATAAAAATGTATCCGAACTTTATTATCATACTATCAAATTCAGATATCACAATTATCTTTCAATATTCCACTATGTAACAATCAGTTATTGTTTTCAACCATAAACTAAAAAGGAAAAAAAATTGCAGAACAATTTAGGTGAGGAGATTTTTTCTTTGAAAAATTAGTAAACTTTATTTGTGACAATTAATTTGTTTAAATTATATATGTACTTCAACATTTCCTCAATGATTTTATTATAACCAAACAAAGAGGCTAATATTTTGAGCACAAGACAAGAGAATTTAGGTAATCTATCTTCAATATTGCATGAGATAAAATAATCAAAATTTGATTGATGGACAAACTGTGCATTTTTCTACTCCATTTTAAGCAAAAGCTTAAAATTGACTAGCAAATGCTTATAAGTAAAAGCAAAGTTTTATTCACTCAAAAAGAAGCAAATGCTCTTAGCATTTGTTTATGCTTTTAGCAATTGCTTTTGCTATTTGCTTTAAGCATTTGCGTGATTTTTATTTACTTGGCCCATCGTGTCTATGGGGAAGTAACACTTGGTATTTGCCTTTTCGATTACCATCCAGTTTCTGCGGAACCAATTAAGGGTGAATATCAAGGGATGCCTATGTATAATTGTAATAATGAATTTTACAATTATTAATATGCAGTATTTTATAAGCCATTGTATTCAACCTGCTTAGGATGTTAGCTAGATTTGATAATAGAAAAATTCAAAAATAAAAGTATTTCTATTAAAAGTAACTGATATTCATGCCATGAAATGTTGTATTTGCATAACTTAACCCTGTGAGGTCCAATTTTTTTACCTTGTGTTCTCCCCCAGGTCCAATTAATTTTGCAGGAAAAATGGTGCGATTATAGACAATACACTGTACTTGATTTTTACAGCTATAATTTATATCCAAAACTTCTTTTTGTTACAGAACGTTGATTTATACATATTTAATGATATTCTTTGAGGGTGTGGTACTTAAGCATTTGTTGGGGTGCAGAGCAGGTTTCTGGGGGCATATGTCACAGAATAATGCCTCCTTCCTTCCTTGGCAGCACAAGGCAGGAGATGAACCAGTGAACCTACACGAAACAAATCACGGCATCATTTCATTTCTAACTGCACCATAACTAATTTCAAAATTCATCTGAACTGAGTCTGGGTTAGGACCACAGCAGGGAATTTTGAAAGCCATACTCATTCTTGGTAAGGACCTCATAGGTTTCAACAGCAGGTGTTGAAAGAACTTTGAATGGCTCAGTCCAGGGGTTGGCAACTTATGGCATGCATGTCCAAGGTGTTTTACAAAGTGATTTTACATGGTGCAATAATTCACTAAATCTTCACAAAAATTGTACTTTTTAAAAATAATTTTATTTTTCACTTAATTATTTCCCATATAACATCTCTCCTGGATAATGTCCAGGATGTATATTATGATAATCACCTTGTGAACGTCCTGCAAAAAATAAATTTAATGGTGGCACGCGAGGAATGCTACATTTTGACAAAGCCTGAGAAGTTGAATGATTGGAAGTTTGATATGAGAAATTTTACTTTATGTTAATTTCTGGTTGTGAAGAGAATTATATTCCAACATTAAAAAAGCAAACTAAATGAAAATTTTCAACCGTAAGTAAGGTACATTTACAGTTTACATTTTTCATTTAGTCTAATTGGAATCTTCATAATATTTCAACAAAAAATAGGTATGCAGGTACATAAAGTTTTTTTTTATGGGACTACGTATAATGAAATAAAATTTGCTCATTTTGAAGGGGAAGAAATGTTTCCTGAAGATTGTTATGATATACTTATTGTGACATCAAAAAACCAGACACATAATCCAAAAGATAAGAGGTCAAGTGGTGGAAAAAAATCTGGTGTGTATCTCATCCAGCCAAAATGGTCTTCTCGACCATTTTTTGTGTATTGCGACATGGTAACCAGAGGAGGAGGTTGGACTGTGAGTGTTATTAAACTTCATAAATTCGGGTTTCTGTTGGTTATATTTGTAGCGCATGTAATATTTAATAATGCCTTGAGAAAAATAATTAATGCTTGCCATGTATATTTCTATTTGCTAAGTTTTATGAAAAACTGCTAATAAAACTTTAAATTAAGAAGCATGAAATTTGCCTTTCAGGTTTTTCAGAATAGGTATGAAGGAACTGTGGATTTTTATAGAGATTGGCAAGATTATAAGAATGGATTTGGCAATTTAGCAGGAGAATTTTGGCTGGGACTTGAGAAGTTGCATTTAATTACAAATTTCAAGGTAAATGTATTCAAGGTTGTGCAGTGAATTAAATTTGTTAAAATCGCTCATGAAAGTGAAGCTTGTTGTATTTATTCAGCCATTTTATAGTAATAATTAATTTACCTTGAATATAAGATGAGGTTTTTTTCCAATTTTAGTAGGTACCTGAAAAATCTTGAGTCGTCTTATATTTGTGTAGTATGGAATAACTTCACGTAAATCAATCATATGTCGTAACAGTGGATGAAATTCGTTATATCCTATCACAATGGAAAGCTTGGTTGCTTGGCAGCCAAGGTATGTGCCGAGAAACAACCTCGTTGCTCAGGTCCCTACACTAACACAATGTAATGCTTGTGTTCCAAAACATGATACTTCATGCGCTATAATGTATCTCAATATGGCTAACGCTTAATAGAAAACCTAGTTCTTGTTGAAAGCAAAAATGCTGTGGTTAAGTTAGTTTTACATTTCGCATTAGATTTCATGTACATTCAACCTTATTTATAGATATTCCATTTTTTTATGATATGGGTGATTATGTATGTATCAAAATTGGTGTGTAATAGTTACAGCAAGAACTTTAAACTCATGGTGGTAAAACATTCAGAAGAAACAAACAATCGTGTTGCTGCACGAAAATTTTATGTTACTGAAGCAAATGTGTGGCGGTGGAAAAAAATCGAAAGAAAAACTAAACTGTGCCAGTTCAATGTGGAAAGCACCTCGCAGGCTAAGAGAAGGGGGTGCTACACAGTTATAGAAGAGCAAATAGTGGCATTTGTGCACGAAAAACACAACAATGGCCTGCCAGTTACACGGGAGGCTATACAGCCTTAGTAATAGCAACATCGTTCAAGGTATCACGACAGCATTTCAAGGCAAGTGTTGGTACCAGGTTTATGAGGTGAAATGTATTTGCACTTTATCAAAGAACAACATTGGTACAAAGACTTCCGACAGATTATACTGAAAAAATAATTGGCAATAAAAAAACCAACTGAGGCGCAACTGGCACAATGGATAAAAATTTGCATGGAACAGCATCTTATCAGAATCAATTGTTCTTGGATTCAAAAAGCGTTTCCAACAGCATGGATGGATCAGAATCTGTGGATGGAGGGAGATGAAGCAGCAGTTCTTCCAGTAGTGAATGTGAAGAAATTTATACAGGGTGTCCAAAAAGTCACCAGACTCTACGTTTGAAAATTTTTTATTGAAAATTTAATCACACGAAATACATTTTAGTTTTGTTTTACATAGTTGCTGGTATATTGGATGCTGTTTAGAGTAAGTGTTGGAAATGTCCACCTTTTTCCTGCAAGCACAATTCCACACGCTTACACATATTCCGTGACACACGTCTCAGTATTGTGGGAGTGATTGCGTGTATTGCCTGCGTGATGTTCTGCTTCAGATCGGATCCCCATGAAGCTCCAGCTTGTTGAGACAAATGCCAAACAGATTTCTGGGGCGACTGCAACAATCACCTCTGGATATCTCCGATGAATTCCAGAGTGATTACTGATGGTCTGCCACTTCGCGGCCTATCCTCCACAGAACCAGTGTCAGGAAAGTGACCTACCAGTTCATAGAGTGCGGCCTTGCCTGGTGTCGGAGTATCGGGATATTTGCACTGCCATACCTCTACACACCTCTGATAGGATTTGCATTGAAAGTACGCCTCCAGTAAAGCAATCCTCTGTTCCCGCAGAAACCTCATTTCTGACTGATGCACAATCTGCTCCTTTCCTAGATGTTACTGATTGTTTGCGCGCCCTATACATGGTTCCAAAATGTAATACAAAGTTGTACAATGTCTCAACATAAAACACGATTTCATGATGTTTCTCCAATAGATACAATACATTGTCAAACTTTGAGTCTGGCGACTTTATGGACACCCTGTATATAGGTATGTGTGGATATGAGGAAGAATTTGCATAAAAAAATTTAATAATTGTAATTTCAACTTGAATGCTAAAATTGTAATACTTGAACATAATCAGATAGTAAATTTGTCGAAATCACTGGTTTAAATATTTTTTCTTAAATACTGAGTTTAAAAAATGGGGGGTTGTCTTATATTCAGGTAAATATGGTATGTAGCAAGAGTGGGGGTAAAAATTAAGCTCAATTGTATATAATTTGCATCTTTTTTGTTTTAGGCAGGAATAATATTATCTCAAGCTTCTAGTTGTTTGAATAGTATTTAGTGTTATTAAAAAATATAAATTACTGCAGTAGTTAATAATCATGTTTGGAACTGAATTGGCTCCAATTCAACTGAAAGTGATAGGTGTTTCTTTTCAGATTTATGAACTTTTGGTTGAAATGGAGGACTTTGACAGTGAAAAAGCCTATGCAAAATTCTCAGCATTTGCCATAGGATCTGAAGCAGAAGGTTATCAGATTTCATTGCTGGGAGATTACCAAGGAGATGCAGGTAAATATTACCATGGCACCTTATATTACACTAACCACTGTTATATTATTCTTTATCTTAATGGAAAGGTGTGGCAAATCAAGAAGTAAAAGCAGTTTGCCTAATTCAGAAAGTGGCAATTACCATATGAAACAAAATCATTCATGGACTGCATAAACAGAAAACATAATTAATGAAGGAATTGGGGAAGAAAGTAATTAAAATGAGTCCATTTTTGCATAATGAAATCTTTTGTTGATACCGTATTTACTCATATAGGTAGATCTTGTGTATAGGTCAGCTGCAACTTTTTTAATAAAAACTTTTGTTTTTTCGAACATCTCATTTATAAGTCGACCCCAGTTTTTCAGGTATGGTAAAACTAAGTTTTTTTATTCAGTATGTAGTAATCCATTTAGTTCCACCTAAGGAATCCAAAAAATACTATTTGTTGCATCTCTATAATTCTTTGAATATCAAATTAACTATGTGGTGTCAAGTAGCAGCAAAGTAGTGACGAGGTGTTTCTTTGTTTATATGTTACAGAGCTTACGTACATATTGCACCTCTGTATTGCTGTTGTTCTTTGTCCTGTCGCCTTCACGTTGCCGAATGTTGCATTAACGAAAATTGCTGAATTACTTGTGAAGCATCAAGAGATCAAATTAGGATTACCAAATTATATAGTAACTTTACTCTTTCATATACATCAATATTTAAATATTCGATAGTTATCAATACAGTTTAAATACAACAATAGTTTCAATTCCATCAAATTTTAACAACCATAGGGCAAATAAGGTCTTGCGTTTTAACCTAACACAAATACCGTATATACCTGAATATAAGACGAGGTTTTGTTCCAATTTTTATGACCGAAAAATCGCTAGTCGTCTTATAATCGCGCGGTGCGTAATAGTTTGACTGACAGAGGAACCGAAGCCAGAGATAGCTGGAGATGGGAAGAATCGAATAGCTATAATCGAAATATTCGATTCAAATGTATTCGAATACAAATACTTTTTTGAGTTTTATCCTATATATTATGCGCATAGTGAAGCTGCATGCGTATGAAGCCTCGCACAATGATATCGGCGTATTTCTCGAGAACCGTTCGTCGTAAAGATATGCAGTAAACGGCGTTTTGTTTCTACTGGCTATGAGGTCCCTGGAAAAGTATATTAGTTTGTTAAAGTGTCCCGGGTTCGAATCCAGGAGACAAATATATTTTCCCATAAGTTTACACAGGATTTTCAACTTTTAAGAGTGCATGGTTTTTTTCCTTCATACATTAAAATATGTAAATATGGACTGATTTCCTTATTTTTTGCTTTATTCGAAGGCTAAAGCTTTATACTATCTTATTCTTGCAGTGTTTACATGTTATGCTGTCTAATTTCACAGAAATATGCATTCATTTTCAAAATTTTGCAGATTTTTCGTACTCATTCTGGGCATTGCCAAGGAGACTGTCATTGTTGCCTCCGATTCATTTTAGGCCAATTAGACCTTCAAATAGACAAAAGAAAAGTGTTATTGTTATCTTCTCTTCATTGATAATCTAAATAAATGCTTGCATTGACGTCGCCTTTACAGTAGGTCCTGTAAGAAGTTAAAAGCAGTCGTTGATAGACACTTGAAGGAAAGCAACTGTATATGCCAACTAACACTACAGTTGATAACAAAGGGGCAAAGTCATTGATAGTTAAAACCACTGGAAATGAAAAACTAAGAGTAACAGTAATGTTATCCGTATTAGCTGATGGGACAAAACTGCGACCCTTCGTAATATTCAAGAGAAAGAATCTGCCAAAAGAAAAACTACCACCTGGTATCAATTAAAGATGCAATGAAAAAGGCTAGATGATTAGTGACTTGATGATTCAGTGTCTAAGTGAATTGTGGGATAAATGACCTGGTGCTCTTTTAAAGATGAGATCAATGATAGTTCTTGATGGTTTTCGAGGACATCTTATGGATGATGTGAAATCCAAAATATCACACCTCAACACTGATCTGGTGATCATACCATGAGGCTTGACCTCCCAACTACAAGTGCTCGATGTGGTCATCAATAAGCCCTTTAAAGGTCATCTACGGCGTGTTTGCTGTCAGGGAATTGCCCTCTGACTCCAGCAGGTAAAATGAAAAAACCAACAGAGGCTCTACAGGGAAAATGGATTAAGACTGCATGGGACAGTATCTCACCAGCATCAATAGTCCATGGATTTAAGAAGTGTTATGTTTCTAACAGTTTGGATCGATCAGAAGATGACATTCTGTGGGAGTAGGAAGATGATGCAGCTATTGGAGATTCTTCCAGTAGTGAAAGTGAAAATAACAATTAAAATGTGCTAATGAGAAATAATTTGCATGAGAGATTCTAATGTTCCAAAATATTCAATTGAAAATTCCAATCAAAGGTGCTTATTTCAATTGGTTCTATGTTCATTAGTCAATGGTATAATAAACCTCTGTCATCATGTGCATAATAAATTTTTTCCTTTTATTAGGAGTTCAAAATGGGAGGTCGTCTTATAATCAGAGTCGTCTTATATTCGGGTATATACGGTATTACTTGTGTATAAGTCGATTCCTGAGTTTTTAGCTAAAAATTTTGCATGTAAACCTCGGCCTATACTTGAGTATATACAATATTATAATCTCTCATAAGTATAATGCAAGATGCATTTATAAAAATTCATGTTTTTAAGAAGTGATTCCCTCATCATATTCCAATAACCAGAGGCGTAGTCCAATCTAAAAAAATTGGCATATGCTTGAAAAAACATTTGGTTTGGTGTATAACCTTGCCTTTTAAAATTTTAAAATCTTAAATTTATAAAAACTTATTGAAAACTTTCAGAAGAAGGGGATATAATATACATCAAATCAAATTTAGTCCAGTTGGCATTGTAAATAAATTTAAAAACCATTCTTTTATTCTTTGTTCAATAAAAAAAGAAAATTATAAATTTATTTACCCATACAATTTTCCACAATTCCTGTAAAGCAAGGGTGTGGAACCTTTTCCATGTGGTGGGCTGCATAGTGCTGGCGAATCCTTCGGGAGGTCGCATTGAAAGTTGCCAATGCTTTGGCAGGCCAGATTAGAGTTTAAATCGAAGTTACTGAGAGATTATAAGGTATCATATAAGTGGAGATCAATTCCAAATTAGAGTATGTAGGATCAACATTTTAGTAATAAATGCTTTATTATCATTGGGTAACACACCCAACAAACACACAAAGCTGAAGGGTTTCCACGCTTCTCCTGTGATCCCAGTCAGCGGCAAACACGACCTGGGCATACATCCCTCGTCCCAGGGTTCATGGTCTTCCACGCCTCTCACAGGGACACATTCCAGCAACACACAGGAGCCAAACACATACCAGACACACGCAAGGGGTCACCTCATTCACTTAAGGCAGGGGCTGGTAACCTTTTTCCTAAGAAGAGTCACTTTTTCAAATTATGTATACCACGTAATATAAGAAGAGCTGCAGTCATTGATGGATCCACGAGGGGGTGATTCTCCTCTCCTTAACCTTGCCGTTGTTTTACCTTTTGCTATTATCTCTGTAAAACAAACTTTTATTCTACATAATGCATCCATACCATTTTAGTTTTCTGCAATTTAAAAAAAAATAATTTACGAAGCCAATTTCTTTTTTGGAGATTTTATCAGGGAGAGTTTCTGTCGGGAGCCCCAAGCGAGTCCTTAAAAAGCCACTTGCAGCTCAGAAGCCGCAGGTTGCCAACCCCTGACTTAAGGTTAATGATTAACTCGTCATCCAGCAGCAGCGGCCATGATTGTCTTAAGGTTCCCAATTAGCTTGTCATCTGGCAGCAGCGGCCATGATTCTCTGAAGGTTGCCAATTAGCACGGCATCCGATGGCAGTGGCTATGATTCTCTTAAGGTTGCCATTTAGCTTGTCATCTGGTGGCAGTGGCCAGTATTCTTTTTACGGAGGTGGTCATCCATCCTGTTTATGGCCCGGCACTACGATGCTTATCCTCGGTGATCAGGCAGGAACTGATCTTAGCATCATGCTGTGACTGTTGCCGACAAAGAATGTTTTTACGTTGGATTTATTGTAGTAAACCTTCCCACTTGTTCTCGATTGTGTCAATTGTTTTTATTTGCACACCACTGCCCTTATTCCTTGTTTCTCTATCCTCATGTTTTTAGTTTTGTTTTATTCTGATCGGTTATCCATTGCAATGATTTCTATATACAGTAAAACCTCTACCTAGCGAACCTCTTTTTATCGTAGACCTCCATATATCGTAATATTTTTTTGGTCCCGAACAGACCCAATGTAATATCATAGGAAATATACCTCTCTAATTCGTAACCTCCTTATTTCATATTCCTCCATATATCGTAATAGAAATATTGCCCTGGAAGGAAAAATAACCTCTATATTTCGAAATCGCGATCTTTTTTTCTGGAAATCATTTCGCAAAAATAACCTCCATGTTTCAAAATTGAGATGTTTTCGGCGCTAATCGTTTAGCCAATTGAAAAGGTGAAAGTAACGTCCGTTATTAGCCAATCAGCGTGTTTCTATGACTAATTGGCTGCAATGATTCACTTTCGCTTGGTTTGGCGGCAAGATATTCTACTGAGCACCTGCTTTGATTTCAGTAGTGAAACAGTGAAGAAGTTTGGCTTTGGAAAAAAACATTAGGAAAAGGTAAGTTATAGCATCCACTTTTTATTTTTCAAATTTTGAACCAACTTTGAAATTATTGCAAAAAATAAAAAAACGTGTCTCTCTGAGGAACATTTTTATTGCTGCTAAATTATGATTTGTTCATTCTTGAAGCTCATGGCCTATTTCAGTTTTTATCCTTTATGTCTAAAATTTTCAGCATAGCTATAATTCTTTATCATTTAGGCATACCTAGTTTGGGAGCGTTTGTTTTCATTGCGAGTGCGAGAGTGAAGAATCTTCGGAATAAAGGTAAAGTTCGCTTCATGTTTTATTTGCCACGGAACTTTTAAAAATATTGTGTTGCTAACTATGTTTAAGGTAAACATGGTGTATAATCATATGAACATGTTTTTGAAAAATTTAGGTCTTGGCGATTCTTGGAGAGAAATTCGAAAGCCTTCACCAGTATTGCATTGCTCGCATTAATTTTCAAGTGAGACCACGAGGAGTCTGCGGAAATCGCCTTCAGAGAAAATGCAAGTTTTAGTAAATACTAAGTGATGCACCGAAGTTCGGCCTCGGTATTCGGCCAAAATCTGCTATTCGGTCTCGGCTTAGGGTGGCCAAATAGCCGAATACTACATATTGTTTTTGATAAAACGAAAAATGGTAATGACATAATAGAAGAAAGCTGAAAACACTAAATAAAAGCACAATACATTGAGTTGTTGCGAATACAATTCACATATCTCGGATTCAGCCTGACAATTATGTGCTACTCGGTTTTATGGCCTACGACGTATAATATATTAGTGTGTTCCAATATGTGGACAATTCGTTTATTTAGAATACTCCTCCTCAGTAGCTGGAATTTTTACTGTACTGTGTCAGTAGCAGACAACCTCTGACATCTGGTTCACGTTTTTGCATGACGTAATATGACGTATAAACAGTAGCGCCATCGTGCCAAAACCAAAATGACAGTGTCGACTGAGTTTTCGTTTCATTTTTGAATTTCATAAGTGCAGACATTTTTATATAACAGAATATATAATAAACTTAACAAGGCTGCGATTCTTTGTATATATCTTCATATTAACAAAGAATTAAAATAGATTTCTATAGAAAACATTAGTGTTCATTAGTTGGTCTTTCAAGTTGGTAGTGTTTTAAAAACGATTTCGGAAATTCCCCGAGAGGAATATTCTTGCGATTGTAACCGACTTTTTAAAAACTGTAACATGTTTTTCGCTTGAAATTTTAAAATTGGATATGATCCGAAAATGATCGCGGGACTTTAATGTGTGTAAAAATCGCAAAGTCGCATTTTCCAGCCAAGCACAAATTTTGTGGGCCTTCCACGATCAGTTATGATTCTCATATTAAATAATGTTTTAGACTACATTAATGTAAATCACTATTTTTTCATTTTACAGATTCCTTAGTAGCATGGTTGGGTAAAAAAAAAGACAAGAAATACCAGTTGATAGGAAGCTACTTATATTCAAGGCTGTTGATGATGGAAACAGAAAAGTAGATGTGGCTAAGATGTTTCGCCTACCTCCTTCAACCCTTACTTCCATTTAAAAAAAAATGAAAAGAAACTGAAATCACAGCACAACTTGGTCCTAAGAGGAAAAGATTTCGTGCTGTTAAAAATGAAGACCTGGATAAGATTTTGTATGACTGGTTGATGGAAGCCAGGGGCCACAACATACCAGTGTCTGGTCCATTTTCTTCAAGAGAAAGCAAGACAGACTGCATTAAAAATGGGTGTACCAGATTTCCAGGGTTCTAATGGCTGGCTGGAGAAATTTAAAATGCGCTGGAACCTAGCATCACTGAAGATGTATGGAGAGGAAAGAGCAGTAACTCCAAGTATTCAGGATGAATGGAAAGGGACCCTGCAAGCATACTTAAGTGGGTATAAAAAGGAAAACATATTTAATGCTGATGAGGCTGGGTTCTTTTTCAATTTATTGCCTGATAGAACACTTGCAGCGAAAGGTGAACGCTGCCATGGGGGTAAAAAAAGTAAAGAAAGATTTACTGTCCTTTTTTGTGCCAATTCAGATGGCAGTGAAAAATTGGAGCCCCTTGTAATAGGGAATTCAAAAGCCCACGGTGCTTTAAAAATATTAAAAAATTACGCTGTATTACGCTAAAAAAAATCCTGGATGACTACTCCCATATTTACTGAGTGGGTGACCATACTTGATGCCAAAATGGGTATGCAAAACAGAAAAATAATTTTATTTCTTGATAGATGCAGTGCTCATAAATGTGAAATTATCAAGTTGAGGAATATAAAAATAGTTCATTTTCCCCCCAACTGCACAAGTAAACTTCAACCATTGGACCAGGGTATAATTTCACAAATCAAGATGGTTTATAGGCATCAGCTAGTCCAATACATGCTACGGAATATGGTTACATGCAATGATATGACTAAGGTGAAGTGGAACATCCTACAGGCGATGCACAGACTCTGCTTGTTTTGGGGAGCAAGTGAAGCTTCTGCAATTGCTCAATGTTTTGGTAAGGCTGGTTTTATGGATGAAGTTGAAGTTAATGAGGCTGAAGGACTTTCAGAGGATCCAGCAGAATGGAATGCAATGAGTGCAAGCTTTCACATTCAAGCTTCTTTTGATGAATTTGTAACAGCAGATAATGATCTCGTTACATGTGCACCAAATGAGGTATTTGAGGAAAACATGAAGAATGAAGGCAATGAAGGTCTTATGGGGGAAAAGGAATTAGATGATGATGACAGTGATAAGGTTGAAGTTAATGTGCCACCACCCAAGAAAACGGAGGTACAAGAAGCATTGAACATTTTAGAAAGATTTGTGATAAATTCGAAGGACTGTGAAACAAATATAGTTTTGTTAAATAAGATTGAAAATGCTGTAACTCAAGAATTCTGTAGACAGATGAAAGAAAAAGATATTGCCAGCTATTTCAATAAATTTTTAAAAGACTGAATTAAACTTTTTTGAATTTTGGGTAATTTCTTAATGTACTGGATTCCTAGTTACAGTAATGATTTTGATTAGGTAAATTATTGATTTTCTGTATTTTATCATTTTTAATTCTAATGTTTGTAGTGTAAACAATTATTTTATTTGACTATGGTATGCACTAATTTTTTGTTGTCTACAGTAAGCTCTAGTTTTCAATTTACAAACTGCTAAATGTCGTGAACCTCTTTATGGTGAACCTCTATATATCAAAATACCAGAATTTTGGGTCCCTTCCATTTCGCTTTATAGAGGTTTTACTGTACTACTCCATAAGTCAGTCAGTTTTTTCATCTGATAATAACATTAAAACCTGAAACTTGGATATCATTATAAACTTTGAAAGTATGTTTTGCGAAGTTTGTTTTTCCCTCTTGATATTGAAGTGGAGTTCCACATAGTTAAGGCTTCACCAATTGATTTAATCATCATATTTAAAAGACAATGTTTGTTGTATATGGCAATGGAAAATTTCCAATTTCTCTTGGTGTATTTTTTCTATTATTTTCTCCAACTGATTATTTAATCAGCATTTTATTTATTTTTAACCATTGGATGTTTCAAATTTTGTTAGCACACCAATAATAATTGTCTTATAATAAAAATACAATAAAAACTCCCTACCAGTCATTGTGGATAATAATGACACAATGATCCCCAAAAGATATCAAGGTAATTCACTTAACTATTACTTTCTAAATTCCATAAATCAGCAAAGCAACATTCCTAAACAGGGTATGATACACCAATATAACAATATTCAACATGCAAGCACAATTTACCTCTGACCATGTGATGAACAGGAGATAATTAAATATCTGACTACAATTGGTAACAAAAGTTTGCCAGGTCCAGACGAAGTGCCGGGTACCCTACTAAAGAAGTGTGGGCATGCTATGATTAAACCCTTAATTTATCTAATAAATCAATCCTTAATGCGAGGCATTTTTCCAGAAGCTTTGAAGATCTCTAAAGTGATCCCTGTTTATAAAAATAAGGGTGATAGAAGCGATATCAACAATTGATGTTTCAGTTCTCTAAAATCTTTGAATATGCCTTTTGTGAAATCCACCAAACATGCTCTCTTCTCAGCATTTGATTTTATCTTGGAGGAATTAAATCAAGGTAATAAAACTCTTAGTCTTTTTTTTTGACTTAAATAAAACCTTTGATATTGCTAGTCATAACATAGTACTATCTAAATGCTGTCATATTGGTATTCGGGATGTAGCTTATAACTGGCTATCATCCTACCTCACTAATAGAATACAAACTGTGTCCATAACAAGTAAAGGAAGCAAATTTCTCTCTGATCAGGGCAGGATAGTCTCGGGCATACCTCAGGGATCTATTTTGGGGCCTATACTTTTCCTTTTATTTATTAATGACCTACCTCAGAGGTTCATGTGTAAGCGTAGGAACAAAGTCATTGTTTATGCCGATGACATTAATGTACTCTTAAGTAATCGTGATATCAATTCACTTATGGATTGTAGTCTAGATAACATACAGATAATGTCAAATTGGTGCTCCACAAATAAACAAATTATAAATAATAATAAAACCCAAGTCATGCTATTTTCTCCCTGTCCTAATAATAAAGACTTCAGACTGCAACTCAATACAAACTCTATTGAACCCACTGAGGAGCTCAAATTCTTAGGTTTATTCATAGATCCCCAAATTAAGTGGTACATCCACATTGAATATCTACGCAAGAAATTAATCTCAACTTTCTTTCTCTTGTCAGTACTAAAACATACAGTGAACATTGAAGTTTTAAAAATGGTGTATTATGGTATTTCCTATTTCCAAGTATCCTATTACATTTTATTATGGGGCTCATATTCCCATATCACTGATGTTTTCAAAATACAAAAAAAGATAATACGCCTAATATATAATGCCCCTTATAGAGCTCATTGTCAGCCATTTTTTTAAAATCAGGAATATTAAGTCCCTTGCATATATATCTATATGGTGGTTTCTTATGTGAAGAAGAATATGTTATTATTTACAAAAAATTTTGATATACATAACCATAACACCAGGGTTGGAAATGATCTGTATGTATCACACTACAAATTGAAAGTCAGCAAAAATGGACCTAAGCCAATGTGCGTTAACCACCATCAATCAAAGAGATCAAATATGTAATAAAATTTCAAGCCTTTAAATAATTTTCTATCTGAAAAATGTTTTTACTCTGTGAAAGAATTTTTAATCCGATTCCTTACTATGTGTGTTTTAATGTATGCAATTGACTTGCCCCATATCCCATTTTGTGTATGGTATCATCTGGATCATTAAAGATATTTATTTATTCATAATGAAGTGTTGTCGTTTCACAGGCATGAAACTATATTAGTTTTAGTTGTTGATTTTTTCTGTAATGGGTTTCTTTTTGTTGTGATTGTGACAGTTTTCATATAGAAATGTTTTAACATCAGTTGTCTTTATTCAACACATACTCTCCTGTCTTGGACAATAAACATGTTGTTAGTTCAGACTCTCGTTGAATGATCAAGTGATGGGTAACTACAGGAATTCTCAAATTATAGCCTGTACAGCTCTCCTTATTAATTACTTTAAAACATGCAGTCTTACAAGGAGTGTCATTAGAAATTTTCATTGAAATTTGCATAATATTTTTAGAGTATATGGGTGAAGTATGGTTTGTTATTATTTTAGCACAGGTGTGTGATGCATCATAAATTTAAACAAATTATAAGAACTAGTGCATACAAATTTTTGGTAACCCTTGGTTTAAAATAAATAAAATTCGGCAAGGAGGAGTCAAAAAAACCTGAGCTGAACCAATTATCAATCCTTGGTCTTCCTTTGATACCATTGAGTCTCTCCCATTAAACCGTGAAAGCATACAAGTAGTTTCCATTTCTGAGAAATTGCTATTTCAGAAAGATGTCTCATGAAGGCACGACAAAGGAATTTTCTCAATTTGATTTAAGTGAAACTTGAGGATTTGAATTTTTTGGTTTATATTCATAGTGAAAGTGTATCATAAGCTTATATCTGAAGAGAATTTCTCCTTAATTGGAAATTATAACATTTATAGCATGTCTAAATATTGTAATTTATGATTAAGGAAGAATTCTTTCTAAATAGAAGTGTTTAATTGGGATTAAGAGCCTTTTTTGATCCAAGAGTTAATGATTTAACTTGGTATTTGATCTCAGGATGGCTATAAAGAATCCTCCTGTGCAGGTACAGAGTACATATAATATTACACCCCTGATGTATGTGTTTCTCATTTCCTTTCTGTTCTTTATCTTGTTTTTATATATTACTTGCGGTTCTCCAAAAAAAATAATTGCTTGTGTTTGATTAATTTCGGTGTTTCAAATGAAACAAAACTTAGCCGCAATGCATTTATTGGCCTATGTTTGCTACTCTCTCCATTTAGGCTTAGCATTGCAACAATTTTATTCTCTAAAAATATATTTCATTCACAATATTTCAGGAGATTCCCTTGCATATCATGTGGGGATGAAGTTTTCCACTCATGATTCTGACAAAGACCTATGGGTTGATGGCAACTGTGCTCAGACTCGGACGGGGGCATGGTGGTATAGGGGGTGCGAAGCTGCCAATCTAAATGGAAGATATCTTAATGGTCATTTACCACCTGAATATGAAAATCAAGGCATTTACTGGCAGGATTGGCACGGCCCTCAGTATTCCCTTATGAAAACTAAGATGGCTATAAGGCCACGGGATGTGATGATTCACAAATCCAAGGAAGAAAATGAAACAAAAGAAGACCTTTCAACTGGGGATGATTATTAGAATGATTCCATGTAGAATACAAAGATTGGAATAGGAGCCATGCAGTTTGTAGGCTTTAAAATATCTTGTTTTATAACGACACAAGTTTTTTTTATTCAAGTATTTTATAGCAAAAATATTTTTATATACCTCTTTATATAGAATCCTGATATGCAATATTTTCTAGGATTATATGTCTTTTTAACATATCAGATATAATTATATACCTCTTTATATAGAATCCTGATATGCAATATTTTCTAGGATTATATGTCTTTTTAACATATCAGATATAATTAAAGATTTACAAATATTTCAGCAATGTTGGGTGGAATTGTTTTAGCCCTATTTCTGAATTCAACTCTTTGAATTCTGTCATCAATTTACTCTGTATGTTACTTTCCTGGAGCAAGCTCACTGATCTATGAAGGTATTCAGAATCTGCCTACTTTACTCTGATATTAATTCATTTACTTGCGATTCAAACATTTTTCCTCCATGATGTTTCCAGCACAAATAAATGAAAACAAAACCAGTGACTGCCATGGGGTAATGAAATAAATTTCCAGTAGTAAAGAGCTTAAAATGAATAAACAATGAATTTAAGTAGAATTGGGGAGGACATGAATTAAATTTAACTTAGGGATTTGCATTGGATTTCAGGATTTAAGAGTTTTTCACCATTCCATTGCTTAAAAACTTATTTCAAAGAACTGTTCTCATTCAATGCTATTTTAATAAATTTTTTTGGCAAATTTTCAGTATTAACGTTTTTCCATGGAGCAGTGGTGAATCCAAGGGAAGGGGGCTGGGCGATTGTCCCCCTCCCCCCCCAAGGATGCCCCCATTGCCCTCCGTTTGATGCATCCTTAAACCGATTCCACCCAGACTTCCTTGATCCTTTGTTGCAGATAATGTCCATAGGGCAAGGGGAAGATAGATTCGTAAAGGGGCAAGGATTTCCTGAACAAAAGGGTCGTCAACAGTGGTAGGTTCAAGATGATGAAAGGGTGATCTCTTTGGGAAGTTTCTAGATTCTCCCTTGCCTTGAATGGTATCGCAATTAATATTAAAACTGGCTTCTTTCTCTGTCTGAACTCGAACCAATGCCCCCATCATAGACGGTGATCCATTTAAAATATACAATGGCATGTGCCAAATATCTGGCGATAGATTCATCGAAATCTTGAGTTATTCACATTGACTCATAAAGCATTATACACAGAATGAGATATTTATTATAAAGGGGATTATTAAAAATGTCAGAAGGCGAAATGATCCTATCGGGGATTGGCACATTATTGGTTACAAACGCGTTTTGTTGAAAAATCGAGGCGTATGATTCATAGCTAAGCACATAAAAATCTTCGTTTCCTGTCTTAAAGAGAAGTAGAAGTTGCGGGGTGGAACTACAGCGACAGCCAATCGCATAGAATAAATCAAAAAAATAACTAATCAAGCACAATCCGTATTTTTGCCAAAGTTGTTGCTTCACATCGAATAATCGTGAGTCAAAATGCTAGTTCAGCATTGATTGCGCCGACTATCATTTATCGAAGCAATGCTTCAGAAAGCAGACATCTTAGAAGGGGAAAGTCCATGATAATCGTTGTTACATACAAGCCGACGGCCTTATTGAATCTTCCTGTTGCGGGTCCAGCGCATTCTTCTTTGTTCATCTAAGGTTAGTATGTAAATTTTAGGTGAAATTTTGAGGGATAATCATTATTACTTTCATTTTTTCTGAACTCCGTTAATTTCAATAACCAAGCCGGTATCGCGAAGTAATATTTCGAAATCATTTGCATTTACGGACACGATGGCAAAATACTAAATATAAGAAGACAAGGTGACAAAAAGAGATCGTAATGACAGTGTCAACCCTACAAGTAAGAGCTGTTAAGAACATGCTAGTTCATTGCACCCTTGTCACCGACCAAGCAGGCGAATTATAGGGCAATATGTAGACGGTTATGAGGTTTCCGAAATATGACGGCGCGGCTTTATTGTTGCTACCTCAATAATGCTATCAGGGGTATTCCGAGACTGAATTAATTAAGTATTTCATTTCCCTTTGAAATTACAACGAACTTGAATCCAAAAGACATTTCCAATGCGAGAGGTATTTTTATATTTTTCCGCGGAGGATAAATTATCCCAATTTTGTTATTTGTTAACGTCCTATTAGTTAGCACTGATATTAGCTAATATGCATGGCTGTAAAAATAAGAGACATGAATAATAACATTTAAGAGATAGAGGCAGTTTAGAATTTGGAACGGAAGGTGTCGACCCGTGGTCACCGAGTTTATCCGGCATGAAGATATTAGCTTCACAGCAAAAAATCCAATTACACCTTCCAAAATAATGATATGCTGGCGTAATGTTTTACGACTTTCATTTTCTACTTTATCATATACGAAGAGAGAGAGTATTTTGATCGTGACAAAATTTAAATTCAGGATTTTGATGAATACACACTTATAGATTATCCAGTTCGAAATAATGGTTTACGCAGTTCGTGTGTAGTCTCTTGTCTGCGTAAGACTCTTGGGATTAAAGGTTAGACATAATCTGATGAAATCTTGCATTTATGCAGGACTAGTAGAAATTCCCGGCGTTGCCCGGGGAAATTTGGTTCAAATCCGATCGGAATTCTAGATGATTCATGGTATTTAATAATTCACTCGGCTGCCGTTTTGAATAAAACAGGGAGAGAGAAACAAAAACCACGTATGTATTATTTCTGTGAGCCCTCCACAATTGTACCAAATTTGATTCAAATCAATAGTAGGACTTGGGAAAATACGCATAGTTTAATGTTTAAATCGACCGCCATTTTGAATGAAGCTGACATACAAACACTAAAACCCCGCGTCGACCTTCTCCTTAGTGCCCCCTACCCTATCTTGCCAAATTTGGTTGGAATCGGTTGATTGATAAAGGATCCGACAGAAAATGGGCTGCCATTACCATACAAAGTTATTTTGCTTTGTGTACAATTAATATAAAACATTTGGGATTAAAAAGTAGCATAGTACGGCCTTTCTATTTGCGAATAAAGTGTCTGTTGAAAGTTTGATTGCTCTAGCATTAACACTGTGGAAATGTATAAATGCACAAATAAACAAACAAACAAACTTTTATAAACATATAGGAGATAGGTATTAAATACAGAAACGCTAAATGTAAATTACGTCTTGAAGCAATATTGCATAATTTTCAGGATAGCTCAGCAGTTACAATAATTGAGGGGTGTGAGGCAAAAACATGGTAACTCACAAACTTATATATTTGTAGTTAGGTTGCATACAGAAAAGAAAAAACTTCAATTATGATTTTGGAAATTTGTTCATCATTTGTTGTAGTTCATATTTTGTAATGCGTTTATTTATGATTTCTCTTACGGATGCCCCCACAACCCCCCCTCCTCTTGGTCTGATTTTGCTCATCTACAAACTTGATCTTATACTTGTATTGAAAGTGACAAATATCAAATTTGAACTACCTAAGTTAATATACTCGAGAGTTATCGTCGAAAAAGCAAATTGATGCCTCCCCCCAAGCCCTCACTTAAAATTTTTTTTGAGATACACCACATAGCCTATATTTTAAGCTGGACCGGTCTAAATACACGCTGCAAGTTTCATAAAAATTCAACCAGCCATTTTTGCGTGATGCGGTAACAAACAAACAAACACCGACAACAATTGTGCAAACCGGTTCAAACGTCTTCTTATGATCCAAAACACACAAAAAAGTAAAACCCGGACAAAAAAACAAATGTACAGGCAGAGGTTACAATTTTATTTATGTAGATATCACCGGAATAGAAGTCAGGCTGAAATGAACCATTGAGAATTTCAAATTTAATGCGAGTGATACATATTTCCACAGCTTAGCCGGCTAGTAAAATCGGGGAGCCCAGTTCATATTTGTAAATTGTAAATTCAGATAAATAGTGTGAACTCCAACTACAACCTTGTTCTATGTTTTTCGGTATTTTTACATGCATGTAATTTATAAGCACAGCAAACATTTTAGAGTCCTTGGCCTCTGTAAGCCCTGGTCCCTGTGCAGTCGTATCATTAGCACCCCCATCAAGCCGGTCCTGTTTCTCAGATTGGACTGGTATTTGTTCCAGTGCAGTTGACATTGATTAAATTTACGTCACATTTAATGCACAACAAAACGATATTTTATACACTAACAGTATTTCATCACTGTTAACTTGGATTTTCGTATAACAGATGAAGATTACAAATTTGATGCACTTAAATGACCATTTGTTATTTTTAATATCCATGCTTTATCTATTAATATAAATTTTCATTCCTTTTTTCAGTTATCTTCTCTAAAAAACCATGTATGCTAAAATAATTCCAGTTCAATTTTTTTTGTTTTGCTTATCGGAGCAAGAGGTGAAATTATATCAGAAAGCACCAATTTTCTGGGTGAGGGAGGAATACATGGTGATCATGATTCAAAGGAAATTGAAAATAGAGAGAGTAGTGGTCAAGAACTAATAAAAAATATATCATATAACTATGAAAGAGTTAAACAAATTTTTGACCGAGGGGACCTTAATATTTTTGGAATAGAATTAAGGTAAATTACTCTTCTGGTTGTGTTAATTCTAAGGTGTCATACTGTACATTTTACAAAACAGCATTTAAATTTGCTGTCATGCGGTTTCTATCATTATTAGTAACTAGAATAATTACCCTACCCTAAAATGTCCCACTTGATCTTCTCCAGTTGTTCTTGGAGCTCTTGAAGTTTATCTTCACTGGACAAAGTCTGGCAGTTAAAGGTAGTTAGGTTGAGGTTAAAGGAATTGGGTAAGGATGAGAAAGAGTGGCAGTGGGCGTTTAACTTCCGGGGATTCTTAGCACCCTCTGCCTTCATGCCTTGTTCCTGACCACTGCCACGGTCAGAGGCAATCTAGCCTCTGGAGAATGAGGGTCGTTTTTTATGGGTGTACATGTCATGGGAGGATTGTGGGCCTTAAAACACCACGCTGGCCCAGAGCGGGTTGGTGAGTACCTCTTTCACTTTGGCCGGAGATATTGCAGAAAGACTTCACAGCATGGTTGAACCTACCAGTGTCCGAGGACCACTGTTCTTCACCCTTTAGCCTCCGTTTACACCCTTCCGCCGACTTTGAGGCAGTGAACTGAGGCAGTTGGAAGGGATATATATATATGTATATATATATATATTTTTTCTTCTCTTGTTTTTCAATCTCTTTATTCAAGGTATCTTTGATGCTGGTTTTCACTTCCTCCCATTCTGTATCCACGGTCTTCGGTTTGTTTTCCAAATTTCTTTGGCGATCTTCCAACTTCGTGCTGAAGGCATCTTTCCTTTCTTTCAGTTTTTCTAGGTCCCAAGTCTGTCTATCTCTTCTCGTTTTCCTTATTTGTTTCAGCTTTGTAGTTACATTGACTATTAGAAGGATGTGATCTGAATCAATGTCTGCTCCTGGTAATGTCTTAGCATTTTTTATGCTGTTCCTGAATCTTTGTTTTACTAGGATGTAATCTATTTGGCATCTCATTCTATCTCCTGGGCTTTTCCATGTGTACAGCCTTCGTTTATGGTTTCTGAACCATGTATTAGTCACTACTAAGTCGTTATTAACACAGAATTCTACCAGTTTTTCTCCTACTCGGTTTCTTTTCCCAAGTCCGTATTGACCGACAACATTTTCTTCTTGTCCTTCACCAACTATGCTGTTCCAATCTCCCATTATTATGCAGTTTACCTTTCCTCTTCTGTCTTCTTCGTAAATCTCGTTAATTTATTCATACATCTCCTCAATTTCTTCTTCTTCATGAGTGGACGTTGGCATATATACCTGGATTATCAACATGTCCACTGGGACTGCTTTTAGCTTTATTGCCATCAACCTATCGTTCGTTGCTGTTATTTTTGTCACGCTCTTCATCATATCTTTCCTAAGTACCAGAGCTACTCCTCTTGCTCCACTATTTCTTCCGAGTCGAACTGTCCTTCCCATCTAGCTTCGCTCAGCCCTATGATGTCAATCCTATTTCTTCTCATTTCTTCTTTCAGGTTCTCTAGCTTTCCTGCCTTCCTCATGGTTTGTACATTCCAAGTACCTAAGCATAAGTTACCTTCGACAAATGCTTTCCTCAAGGCAGACCCCGCCCGGAGATCCGATTGGGGGACTATTTTACCTCCGGAATATTTTACCCCGAGAGAACTCATATTGTCCAACCATATAATCATTACTAGGGAATTTTAATGTGGTAGTTTCCCTCTTGCTTTCCACATCGCAGTACTGTAGCCGTTCAAATCGTACCGATCAGGCCTACAGCTCTATTGGATATAGACCCAGCCAACATAATTTGTTTTCGGCTCTATACCATACTGACAGTACTGCTGCCTACTGTCAGGCACCGATGATAGCTTTTTTTTTTTTGAAAAACCTCCATTCGCGGGGTTTCAACCCCCGAACTTTGTAACGGAAAGCCGACACGCTAACCACTACACCACCATTATATATATATATATATATACACACTAGTAATATGTGCTTGCATTCTGCAAGCATTTTTACAATCTAGAATTATTCCCACTCGATTACGTACAAAATCATATAACCGTGTTATATTTCAAGTTTGTTGCTCATTTAGAAATGCCTTATAATTTTATTCGTCGCATAGGGCAATAATGTGGCTAAACAGCCGCTAAGATTTCAAATTTTTACAATATCGGATTTCTTACTTCTGTTATTACTAAAAACCCATAATTCTGCTAAATTTCACGTTCGTATCTCATTAAAAATTGCCGTATAATTTTCACATTGGTATGGGGCATAAATGCAAAACCGCACCTAAAAATTCGAATTTTGCTATTTTTTAATTTTATATTCGGTTGCAACAAAATTTCAATAATCGTGAGAAATTTCAGGTCTCTAGGTCATATGGATCTGCCTCACCTTTTTTGTTCTCGTATGGAGCAATACTGGGGCAAAACCCCCAAAAATGGGGATTATATCAATATCATATTTCCTTCCTTAGTCGTAGTTTAACATTAATGGCATTAAAATATAAGCCTCTGATTCCCATTAAAAGCTTACCCATATGAAAGCATTAAGCCTGTTGCCTAGGAAGCCTATTGTTAGACCCAGAAAAATTACCACTTTTTTCCGATAAAAACTATAAATTTACGTTAATTCTACTGGGATTTGAATTCTGTCTTAAAAAATAAGAAACTACAATTCATATCCTATCCGAAAGGTTAAGTCTCGACTTCGCATCTTGACGGTAAATAATTTTAAAATGCAAATATAAAAACTACACCAATTTACGTTTTGTTATGGACCAAAAAATCCCCTCAAAATTGGAATTTCGAAAGTTTTGGATTTTTTCCTTCGGTTGTGACCAAAAACCTATATTCCTACCACATTTTAAGTTGAAATTCTCAGAAAATGTAAATGGCATGGATAAATCGACAGGAAAAATCGAAATATACAATCATTTAATTTTATTGGCCGTTAAAAATTATAAACTTTTAAACAAACATTTCATGGTTTAAGTACTTCTAAATGTTCTACAATGCTGAAGGATCGCCGAAGAGGAAAGCATTCTTGGTGAATTGAAAAGCGATTTTTAGAAGCATCTCAAGTAGATTGTGTGTACATAGCATATAGGAGACATATTTCTTTCATAACTCAAGCAGGCGAACAATTTTGTCACAAGGCAGAGAAAACGTAATTTTGCGGGAAAATGAGAATTTCATCGCAAACTTTCGCGTTGATCATAAAATGTTAGAACAACAGTAAAATTACAATTCATGCATTACTGAAGAGGCCAAAGCTTCCTCTATCAAAATACATATATCTTATTCAGGTTGACGAATCTCCCTTGCGTAATTAGCGAATTTTCGGGGCAAAAACGAAAATTTCACCGCAAACTTTCACGTAGATTATGAAAACTATATTAAATTATAAGATATGCATAACTAGAGAGGTCAAAGCTTCCTCTTTCAAAATATGTAAAGGTTATTAAGATTTACGAATATCCCTTGCGTCAATAGACAATAAAAAGTGGTGACGCTCCGTATTTTCTGCGCAAAAATGAAAATTTCATCGCAAAGTTTGACGTAGATTATAAAATATAGAAACAACAGTAAAATTATTTGATATGCATTTCAGGAAAGCCCGAAGTTTCCTCTTTCAAAATATATTATGGTTTTGCAGATGTATGATATATTGAGTTAAACAGTAAAGAAAGCAAGCACTACCTCGGACGTGCAGGACACGTCGCTCGGCGTTGAGGGGTTAAATGAAGACGGTAAGGGGGAAATGAGCGAAAGGAAAGATGGGGAAAAAGAGGGGTGGAAGATGTGGAAATAATGCATGAATATCGTAAAAGATGTATCTAATGGAATTGTGGGATGTCTTTCGCGATCGTTACGCGGGTAGGTACAGCTCATTATACCCGACTTAAAAAGCAAACTGAAACGAGTTCGCTAGAATAAATACCAATCTTACGGCCGCGTTCACCATTTCCATTTTCTCTCCTCGAGTGTATTTTGTCGAACTGCATCATCCAATAAGCGTTTCAAGTTAGCTAATTGTAACGAATGACTTTTAAATTTTTTTTGCTAAATTTTGTAAATGTTTTTTATACAGTTATCCCTTATTAATGTATGGGTGGAATACGCGTATTCACTCTCTTTTGATGTACCTATTCTCTTTAATTTTCATTTACGGTCCTGTGCAGTTTTCCATTATATTGCTAGTTTCAGTATTTTTTGTTCCATTGATTTTCTCAATTTCACAAATGCTACTTAATCGTAATGTTATGAAGAAGGATTGGCATAGGAAGGTCTGTGTAGTTATCTTAGGATATCGCGTGGCATTTTGTATTTCGATTCATTAGCAAATGTTCCTTCTGTGCACGTGTCCCCTTTTTACGCGAACCTGATATGCCGAGAAACCAATTCTTATTTTTTTTCTCGTGATGCCCAGTCCATTCGATCCTCCGCGGTGTGCTCTCGTTGGAAGGAACGTCATGGTGGAATTTGAGTCTCCCGTTACCCGAACGATAGCTTTCTGCACAATAGGATGGGGAGGAAAAGGTGGAGGTTGGCGAGGGATAACGTCTCGGTGATTCGGAAGGGGCTGGTGCTTCACCGAGAAGCGTGCCTTCACTGCTTAGACTTTTTGACCGACGATAGAAATACTCCGCTTCTGCTACGGCGATCGGAACGGGTGGTTTTGGAAAGCCATTCCGTGACCTTATTCCGTATCGTTCTTGGATAATAGAACAAGTGGTACGTTGTGCTTACGTTTCTCCCTCCGCTCTCGAGGAAAATGTTAGTTTCCATTTCTTACGCACTTTTACTTCGCGTCTACTTTATTTAATTATCTGTTTGTCACGGATCCACAGTTCGACCAAAATTAACAGATTAAAGGATAACAAACATCGGTACAATATACAACTTTCTCATACACTAATGCGTCGTTTAGTTATCTTTTGAAAAAAAAAACCTATGTACAACCGCTATAAACATCAACTTAAATAACTAACTATTAAACCACTTCTTAATAGCTTCCCTTTTGTATAATAAATTGCCCAAGTACGATATTTCTTTCGTTTTAGCTCTACCATTCACGCTCTAGAGGCGCGGACAGACGGACTGTATGGCGTAAACCGCTGAAGATAGCATATTTCCATCAAATTCTCAGATCGAATTCTTTCGGGATTACAATACTTTCTCAATGTACTCTGTGTATGAAAAAGTTAAAATTAACTTTACAAATTTACCCAGGTTTGCAAGGGAGGTTGTGGGGAGCGATAAAACGTAATCAGCGTGCAAAATATGCGGTGTTATACAATGTCTGCAGTCGTTAGACGGCGGATACGTTTAAACGTACATGATATGCGCCCCTCTTCCCCCCCCCCCCCTCCCTCCCTCCGTCGCCGCGGAGATCCATGCACGCGCGCTCCGTCCGCCCTGCGGGCGCCTCGGTAAACTGCTATTGTCGGCGAGTCTTCTGCGGAGGAAGCTCGTGTGCGACGAATACTGGAAGCGTTCGATCAGCCCTCCGCCGCGGCCGCACCTAATGGGGCCGATAGTCGCCGATTCACCTCCGCATCCGCCGATGGACCTCCGCATCCGCCAATTGATCTCCGCATCCGCCGATGGACCTCCGGATCCGCCGTAAGACAGACTCCTTTAAGATGTGGTGAGTACCTTCTCTCTGCTTTTAACTCAATTGTTCAGTAGTTTATCATCCTTGTTTCGTGTTCGTGGATCTTGCGGTAGACTTGGGTTATTGGAGCATCTCGTATACTTGTTCGCCTTTATAATTCCTGGTACCGGGATACCAAATTTTCCGTCAATGTCTCACCGATTTGTTCGCTGTGTGGTTTCTGAACGATTTAGCCCAGATTGAACCGCTTTACCAGCTGCTGAAGTGCCGTTTCGTTAGCTTTGCGTATATGCTTCGTGGTTTCCTGAAGGTGGATGCTCCGCCTTCGAGGAAGGGAAATACGTTCCGAGCAAGAGTATCTCTACCTAGAAAATAAGTTATCGCACATTTGCCTGCCGTGAATGCTTCTGACAAAGTTTCCGCCTTTTCTCGCCAATTCTTTCTTCCGATGGAATTCTTTTGACTTTTTCATTTCTTCCGCAAATCTATCTTTCCGACATTTCGACTGCATCACCTTCCTTTGCGGAAATATTACTTCTCAACACTTTCCCCAACAATTTCTGGTTTAAAATTTTCCACGGGTCCATGCCTTGTTTGTCGTTCATCAATTTCTTTCTTACGGATTTTCAACGTACGATTATTTCTTTGGTAAATTTTCTTTTCCCAGAATCAACTGTATTGTTTATCCAGGGTTTTCCCCACTTGCATTTATTTTTCCGCTTGAATATTTATCGTAAAAATGTTTTGGCAAATATGTTTGACGCCAAAATGTTCTTGTATAATTTTTTTATCGTATGGAAAATGTTATACGTGCTAATTTTTTTCTCGTACAAATTTTTTTCCGGGTAATAAATTTTTTTCGCGTACAAATTTTTTTGGTGTTCTTTTCCAGGCAAAATATTTTTTTCGCGTACAAACTTTATTTTTTGCTTAAAACTTTTTTTTCGCGTAAAAATTTTTTTCGCGTAAAATGTTTTTTGGGTAAAAGTTTTTTTACCGGGTAAAAATGTTTTTTGCGTACAAATTTTTTTTCGGGTAGAAATGTTTTCTGCGTAAACATTTTTTTTCGCGTAAAAATTGTCTTTCGCGTAAAAATATTTTTTCGCGTAAAATTTTTTTTCGCGTACAAATTTATTTTGGGTAAAAAATTTATCTTTGCTGAAAAATTTTTTTTGTATAAAATTTTTTTCGCGTAAAAATGTTTTTCGGGTAAAAATGTTTTTTTGCGTAAATATTGTTTTTGTAAAAATTTTTTTTCGCGTAAAAATTTTTTTTTCGTGTCAATTTTTTTTCGGGTAAAAATGTTTTTTGCGTAAATATATTTTTTTGCGTAAATATATTTTTTTGCGTAGGCGTTTTTTCGCCCAACAATTTTTTTCGGGTGAAGGCGTAAATTTTTTTTTTCGGGATAACATTTTCTTCGGGTAAATTTCTTTGCGAGTATTTCGCGTCAACTTTTTTCCGGGTAAAGGTACAGGCGACGCCCGCTTTACGCCATAGATACGTTCCTAGGGTTATGGCGTAAATCCTAAGTAATTTTACGACCAAATCAGCCATCGCCAGCAGCAAAATTAACTGCATCTGTCTCATTCTTCGTCAATTCTTCGTATAAACTTCTTGCTTTGTTTTGAATGATGACCATGGATCAAGGACAGCTTTGCTGGTTTTGGTGTTCAATCCACGTGGCTAAAAGCCGTTAAATTTTCTCTAAAGCGTCAAACGAACTTTCATAGTTATCGTAGCACTGATATCCGCTGATGTTCGAGCCATTTTACAAATACTTTTAGCATTGCCACGGATCTTCTTATTGTAGAATCACTGAGTCCCGATGCCTTCCCTAATGTCAATGTTTCTTTCACTACGCTGTAACCTTTTAAGGACCTCTATTTTAATTTCTAAGGAAAGAGACTTTCTAGCTTTTTTCACAACCTTCCTTCCCATATTAGAATCACTTCTAACTCTTTTGAAGCTCATTTTAACACACGGGGATAAATTAAAGAATCTAAATATTAAAATCCGTCGATGTCTATGTTATGTATGTGGCCGCCTGGCATTCACATAATTCCAGTCATAACTCGACAACTATGATAGGTAGAGAGACGGGGTTTTCACACGTCGTTCCCAAATTTCGTGTAGATTTATCCATTCTTATTCTAATTTCGAGAAAATGCGCGGGTTCGAATCCAGGAGACAATTATATGTTCCGATAAGTTTACACGGGATTTTCGATTTTTCAGAGTGCAAGGTTATTTTCCTTCGTTCATAAAAACACGTAAATATGGCCCGATTTTCTTCGTTTTTGCTTTATTCGACGAATAAAACTCTATACTATCTAATTCTTCCGATGTTTACGTGTTATACGGTCAAATCATTCAGAAATACGCAATTGTTTTCGAAATTTTACGGATATTGCGTACTCTTTCCGGGCGTAGCCAAGGCGACCGTCATTGTTGCCTCCGATGGAATTACCATCAATTATACCTTCAAATGGGTGAAAGACTTCGCTTCTCACTTTTAAGCATCGAAATTATTGTTGTATCATTGTCAACATTTATACATAGCAAAATAAATATTTACGTATAAATATTAAGTTAACTGCGTATGGGAAGCGTTTCTAACGATTTAATCAAAGCTGTTGAATCTTCTTTTCATCGTTTGAATGCTGGAATCTTATCTCTGTGTAAGTAGAACCATTATATTATACACCTATAATGCTTATTAACGCAAATAGGCTCACGCATAAATTTAAAATTAAATGAGAATAGGGACATGTTATTTTTGTTAACATATTACATGGTGATCTTCTCTTCATTGATAATCTACATAAACGGTTGCATTGATTCTTAAATAAAAAGGACATATATTGGAATTTTCAGTTACAAATTTATCTATAAAAAATTATTTTTTGCTTTTGGGTGCATTTTCATTGACGTAAGTGTATTCCATAAAAAAATTTTTTTAAATTTGTTTTATTCCATTGAATTGGTCTATATTCTAGACTGAAAAAATTCCTACGCCTTAAACATACTAATTAGGAATACTTTATTAATTAGGAATATTTTATACATAATTTGTATATCAATATTTAATTTCGAATATCGTATCAAGTGACTTGTTAAGTGCAAAATGGGAAATATGAGTTATATAAAAGAAGAATGAAATGTGAATTGGGATTCGAAGGCCGAAATAACATTTGGATTTATTTCCCTCTTCAGAGTTGGCAATTATTGGTCGATGTATTTTTAGGTACATATTTAGTTATTAAAATACAACAACTTTAATGGAGTTGTTATTCATTTGCTTATTATACACCAGGGAAGCTGTAAATATCTGATAAAGCAACGATCTATGCGGAGATAATTCCGTCTATTTGCGATAATTATTAACACTTAACGTATTCTTCTTGACGACGGCAATTACTCTGCTTTTGAAAGACTGATCTTTCCAATAGAGTCAACGTAGAAATTTATTTCCTCCTTCCTGACCCACGAACCGTTTGACCTCTCATGCCTCATATTTGAATAGTTCTCTGGGTTAAGTTCATTTTCAGAGAAATGCGTCGAAACTGGAAATACATTGAGAATAAATGTTTTAACGGTCACTACTCGCAAGGAAAAAGGGGAACGCGCATAGATTATTATCTTGTGGGAAGTATAAGAGAGTGTTCGGTTGTGGAATACCTATTACACCGGCGGGGTCTCGTGTTCGGATCTCTCTTGTACTCGTGGTGTAAGGTCTCGTGGTCGGGAAAGGAGTTGAGTGTAATGCTTGCTATTGGGCTCCTTCCTGGTGAAGCGAGTGTTTAACGCCACAATTTTTTCGGGTTTATTTGATTTTATAATAGATTCGTAAATAATACTTTTCCATCACGAGGGAGGAAGAAAGGAGGGAGATAGAGGGAGATATAGGGTGAGGGAGAAAGGAGGGAGAGAGAGGGTAGAGAAGGGAGGAAGTAAAAGGGGGGAGACAGAGGGTAGTGAAGGGAGGGAGGGAGTGAGAGGGCGGGAGGGAGAGAGAGGGAGGGAGAGGGACAGACAAACGGCTTTATACAGGGCGAGATTGAGACAAAAAATCTTTTGTTCCATCTAACCTAGTGTTTCTCAAATTTTTTTGGTCCTCTACCCCTTTGAATACAATCAATAAATTGAAGTGTATCCCCTTATAAAATAATACAAGTATTACACAAAATAGAGTTATTTAAAAACGAACGAGTTCATATATAATAAATAACACTTATTGAAACGAATGTGGCTCTTTTCCAAGATATAAAGAATCAATCGTTGGCTCGATTGAAGAAAGCCGCAATCGTAGGTCGCGTTCGACATGCAATTTCTGACGATTTTTTGTCTGAATTAAACTCCGAGGCGAAAATATAGATTCGCACATCCACGTTGTGGAGAAAGGAATGACCATTTTGATTGTTCTTTTGGCCACTTCCACATACTCGTAGTAGATACTCCATTGCAGGAAACCCGAACATATATTACGTTGTACACTTTCATAACTTGTTTTTTCTTGTAAACTCGTAAAGATTTAGTTATTTCGCCTTAACTTACTTTTAAATAAACATTTCTTTCGGGTGACATTTCCTTTCTTGTGAGCGCGTAAAAAGTTTTCTTTCGCGCGTTTTTTCTTCAATTAAAAATTTATAAAATTGAACTACTAAGAAATGAAATAAATTTAGTATACTGAATTTTCTTATTGAAATGTTTTATAATAAGATTTTGAATGAAATAACAGATTTACATGTTCAATTCAAGTTTCGGTGAAGATATTAGAAAAGTAGATACTTGTGCCTGATTGACAAAACCTTCTCTTCGGGTTGGGAAATAGTCACTCAACACTCGAGTCTAAGAAAAACGTAGGGCAGCTTGAGATACGGCCTCTTCGGCGACACAAGAGCAAATAAAATCCCTTCACATAGAGTAACATCTGTCATTCTTTTTGCGGTTTCTTCTGGATAATAGTTGTAAAAGGAAAAGTTGCAAGCGTTGTAAAAGAAAAACCGCCTATTCCTACTGTTATTGAAAATTTTTTTATGCTTCATAAAATTGGATGGCTTACTGTGGGAAATTATACTGGTATAATAGAAGAAATTAGTTGGCTTTTTTTATCAACCAACTTATTTATTCTATTATACCCGTATCATTTCCCACAATAAGCCTTCCACTTTTCTGAAGCATACAAATTTTTTGATAACAATATTTATCTAGAAAAAAAATAATTTTTTGCTTTTGAGTGCATTTTCATTCGCATAAAAGTGTATTCCGTAAAATATTTTTTAAAATATGTTTTATTCCATTGAATTGGTCCATATTCTAGACTGAAAATTTTCCTACGTCTTAAACATGTATTAATTAGGAGTATTATATACATTATTTGTATGACAATATTTAATTTCGAATAATGCATGAAGTGATTTTTATGTGTAAAAGGGGAAATATGTGTTATTTAAAGGAAGAATGAAATATGAATTGGGATTGGATGGCCGAAATAACATTTGGATTTATTTCCCTCTTCAGAGTTGGCAATTATTGGTCGATGAATTTTTAGGTACGTATTTAGTTATTAAAATACAACAGTTTTAATGGAGTTGTTATTCATTTGCTTATTATACACCAGGGAAACTGTAAATATCTGATAAAGCAACGATCTATGCGGAGATAATTCCGTCTATTTGCGATAATTAACACTTAACGTATTCTTCTTGACGACGGCAATTACTCTGCTTTTGAAAGACTGATCTTTCCAATAGAGTCGACGTAGAAGTTTATTTCCTCTTTCCTGACCCACGAACCGTTATATCTGTCATGACTCATATTTCAATAGTTCTCTGGCATAAAGTTCATTTTCAGAGAAATACGTCGAAACTGGAAATACGTTGAGAATAAATGTTTTAACGGTCACTACTCGCAAGGATAAAGGGGAACGCGCATAGATTATTATCTTGTGGGAAGTATAAGAGAGTGTTCGGTTGTGGAATACCTATTACACCGGCGGGGTCTCGTGTTCGGATCTCTCTTGTACTCGTGGTGTAAGGTCTCGTGGTCGGGAAAGGAGATGAGTCGAATGATTGCTATTGGGTTCCTTCCTGAGGAAGCGAGTATTAACGCCACAAATGTTTTTCAGGAATATTTGATTTTATAATAGATTCGTAAATAATACTTTTCCAACACGAGGGAGGGAGGAAGAAAGGAGGGAGAGAGAGGGAAGTGAAGGGAGGGAGGGAGTGAGTGGGTGGGAGAGAGAGAGAGGGACAGACAGACAAACGGCTTTATTCAGGGCGAGATTGAGACAAAAAATCTTTTGTTCCATCTAACCTAGGGTTTCTGAAATATTTTTGGCCCCGTACCCCTTTGAATACAATCAATAAATTGAAGTGCATCCCCTTATAAAATAATACAAGTATTACACAAGATGGAGTTATGTCAAAAACGATCGAGTTCATATATAATAAATAACACTTATTGGGACGAATGTGGCTCTTTACCAAGGCATAAAGAATCAATCGTTGGCTCGATTGAAGAAAGCCGCAATCGTAGGTCGCGTTCGACATGCAATTTCTGACGATTTTTTGTCTGAATTAAACTCAGAGGCGAAAATATAGATTCGCACATCCACGTTGTGGAGAAAGGAATGACCATTTTGATTGCTCTTTTGGCCATTTTCACATACACGTAGTAGATACTCCATTGCAGGAAACGCGAACATATGTTACGTTGTACACTTTCATAACTTGTTTTTTCTTGTAAACTCGTAAAGATTTAGTTATTTCGCCTTAACTTACTTTTAAATAAACATTTCTTTCGGGTGACATTTCCTTTCTTGTGAGCGCGTAAAAAGTTTTCTTCGCGCGTTTTTTCTTCAATTAAAAATTTATAAAATTGAACTACTAAGAAATGAAATAAATGTAGTATACTGAATTGTGTTATTGAAATGTTTTATAATAAGATTTTGAATGAAATAACAGATTTACATGTTCAATTCAAGGTTCGGTGAAGATATTAGAAAAGTAGATAATTGTGCCTTGACAAAAGTTGCAAGCGTTATAAAAGAAAAACCGCCTTATATTACTGTTTTCGCCATTGGGTGCTAAAATTCTAGCTTCCTAGGCATCCGAAGGCAGTTGCCGAGGGGTAAGTTTATTGCAGCGAAGGGAAGGTTCTGGGACCACATGCGAAGAGAGAAAGGAAGAATATCTATCCGTAATTAATTAAAACGAAATATATAACCATGGTTATTCGAAATTTTGATATCAGAAATAATAGTTGCATTCCTTTACACTTGCAGCGGAAGAAAATTTTAGAGCAAATAGGTGACGGAGAGAATGACAAATGTGCAAAATAACAATATAATCTAAGAGAAAACCGTAAAGATGATTCCCATAAAAAACAGAGAAAAATCCCTTTTTTAACATTCTTCGAATTTGTTAATTTTTATTATGCGCAGTATTTATTATTAAAAATGGACAAATCCCAAATTGGCAAAAACGGTAAAATATATTTAAGAAGGTCAATAATGAAGGTATTGCAAGTTTGAAATGAATGGACATCATAGTTCATATGATAATGACGGAATAATAATGCTTGGCGTCATATAAAACACCACGCGACTAATTATGGGTTCGTGTGGCATAAAGTTCTCCAAAGCAAGCTGTTTTTAAAACTACGTCAGTAATTTCAATAATTAGACGTAGATTTTCCACAAATGGTGATTGGACAAATCGTTTCATTGTTTGGAAAGTATTGTTGATATAAACAATTCTCTGGTAATAGAATTAATTCGTGAGAGAATCGAGCTAACGGTCGGAGGATAATATTCACTCTGTGCTTCTTAAGTGTTCTCTATGTACTTTTTGTCCTTCGTCAAATTACTTCAATTCGTTCGTTCCTTTTCTGTAGATTATTGTGGTTTTTCTGGTTTTAATTACAGTTTTCGTTTTGAAGATATCGTCATCAGACTTCCATTAGGTAATTATGTAATTTAATTCCACGGTTAAAACTGCGATGTTTACATGTTAAACGTCCAAGTCTTGCATTCACTAAATCCGTTGAAATTCAATAGGCACTGCCGTTAGTATAAAATAAGATACGACTAGGGGTGCCCCGGATCTCCGATCCTCAACGCGATTTAAATAAACTGAAGGTTTAGTGAAGTAATTTTTATTGAATAATTAATGAAGTAAATGAAATGCAAAGAATTAAAATAAAAAATTTTTTATTGCAAAAATTTTTAAGCTGTTAGTAAATTTTTGTTAGTAGATTAATCAGTCAGTATCTCTCTCAAGACAATGTTTTTCAGCTTTCCGTCACGTCTATTAGCCATGACTTCAATATTTGCAAATGATCCACCTCTTGATTTACCAAGCGAAAGAAACAGAATTCTTCAAATAAAGTCCAATGTTTGACATTGTTTGACCCTACGCCTTGTTGGTTGTCATTGAAAAAGCTGGTCTTATTGGAAATTGGCGCCGCTTGATACCAAACGGTCATCCAGCATCTGAAAGAATCAATGAAATTGTCAGTATCAAAGCTCGATCACGTCCACGAAATCCAACGGCAATAATGCATTCAATGACATAATACTGGATTGATTTCACTATCAGTCTTGTATCATTGCATAATCCTCGATTTATACTATCTTATTCCTGCGAAGTTTACATGTTACACGGTTAAAGTTTTCAGAGATACGATATTTGTTTATAAATTTTGTGGATTTTTCGTACTCTTTACGGGCGTTTCCAAGGAGGCCGTCATTGTTACCTGCGATTCAGTTAGCTTGAAAGAAGATTACAAATAGACGAAAGTTTAGCGTTATTCGCTTCGCACTTTTGTTTAAGCAACGAAGCTATCGGTGTTTATGGATAGCAACTTAAATAGATACTGATTATTGTTTAGGAAGCGTTCATTGATGAAAGTAATTGAACTTTCTTTCGTCAATTGAATACTGGAATGTTACATTTTTTGTAAGTAAAACGTTTATATTTTACACTAGCATAAGTGCCCGTTGAATTTCAACTGGTTTAATGAATCTAAATTTTCGTCAATGCAACATGTAAAAATCGCAATAAAATTGAGCACTGTTTTAACCATTGAATATTTCTATAATATAAGTCTGTTTTAATTAATGAACTAAAATCTCACAGATTCCTTGTGTATAAAATAGTACCTTTCTTTCTACTAAAATAGCCATTGTTATTAGTTTTACATTGATTATAGCATTAGGATTTCAATTTCATTAAATAAGCAGAATTCCGGTTCCAAAAAATTGGTTCAATCTTCAATTGCTTCTGATAATAATTTAAGTAGATTTTGGAATATAATGTACCTCACTATCGTTTATCGTCTGCTCAGCACTCTTGCGTTCTCATTTTCCGAAACAACCACTTTCGCCAGTTTTAAATGGGTTTCAAACTTAGTTAGAAGAGAACTTGATTCGTTTCAGTTAAAATAACCACATAACAAACTTCTTATTCCAAAGAAAATCCTTTTATAATATGCAATGTTAACCTAGAATTCATTCATTCTTAAAAGTGAATAGAAGTACCATGTACATATATTTCTTTCAACTAAAATAGCCACTATTAACAGATTTTAATGGATTAATGCATTAACATTTCAATTTCATGAAAAAGCAGAATCCCGGTAACAAAATAATTTGTTGAATCTTCAATTGCCTCTGATAATACTTTAAAAAGATTTTGGAATAAAAAGTACCTTAATATCGTTTATCGTCCGCTCACCACTGTGGACATTTCAGTTTCCGAAACAACAACTTTCAATAGTTTTAAATAGAGTTTTGCTTTGAATTGGTACTTTCCTGTTAACGGGAATACCTCAAAAAATAAACGTGTTATTGTGATATTTTGTTTGTTAACAATGCGTAACAAATCTCGTTAAGATATTTACGTTGATTCCTTAATGATGAATTTGTGGAGCTTGCCGAGGAGTGAAGAAGAAGCTGTATCTTTGCTTCAAGACCATGGTATTTTATCTAAAAGGCGAATGTGCAAGAAGGGTCATATTATGAAACTTCACTTCTGTGACAGAATATTTTGGAAATGCAACGCGAAAACCTGTCAGCAGAAGTATTCATGTGGCGACAACATAACAAAGAAATCGACATATTTCCAGCTATTTTAAATGCCATGAAGACATATTGGCCCCCTAGTAACATAAATTCAGGTTGCATTAGTAATTATGTTGCTTTTATTAATAAATAAGTTTCAAAAAAGTGTGATTTTTAAGTAATTCCCCCCTTGTTCCGCATTGTTAAGAAACAAATCCGTCGTAACATATCACAACAATACGTGTTTATTTTTTGAGGTATTCCCGTTAACACGAAAGTACCCAAAATACTTGAGTCAATTCAGTACAACTTCCACTTGACATACTGTAAATTCAAAAGTAACTCCTTTATTAATAGGCAATGCTAGCATAAAATTAATTCATTCTGTAAAGTGAATAAATAAAGTTCTTTCTTTAAACTATAATAGCCGCTGTTATTAGATTTAAATGGATTATAAGAACTTACTCTGTATTAAATAAGTACCAAAATTCCTTTTATAAAAAGAAATTAATTCATTAAAAGATCCACTGTTGTTTCTTCGAAAATTGCCTGTTAACAGTTTTAAATGTCCTTTTAATTTTAATTGAATTTTAATTTATATTCTTTTCCAAACTTCGGCCATTGTTACGAAATTAATTCGAGGAATAACAACATAAATTCGTAAGCACGTATGGTTTACAAATAATTTAATTTAAGAATGCTTTTTATTTCCAATTTTTATAAAATGACACTGTTGATACTTAAATTTTTTTATATTTACGTTAATATACTTATTTTCCACAAAACACGCCAATCTGTCCCCTTCTTTCCTCTCTCTCTCTCGTATTGAAGCTAACAATGATAATGGTCGACATAGCATCATCACGTTAAAATGGCGAGATTTTCACAAAATATGCAAATTAAACGTTCAACATGGAATATTTCGAACCGTGGGCGAAGAAAGACGAACGGAATAAGAAACTTTATAACCTTTTCTTCAAAATGGTTCTAATCCGAAGGTCGTCTGTTAATTTCTTCTAATTTTAATTTCCAAATGAATAAAAGCCTGCACGTCGAAAAATCACGTTTTACATGTTAAGTAATGGGAAAAGGAAATGC
This sequence comes from Uropetala carovei, assembly GCA_036926305.1. Lineage (NCBI taxonomy): Eukaryota > Metazoa > Arthropoda > Insecta > Odonata > Petaluridae > Uropetala > Uropetala carovei. The sequence continues at coordinate 7,811,029 of JAXCHB010000033.1, read as the reverse complement.
CTCTTGGAGACGAACCAAGGAATTTTTTCGCGATTTAAATTCGTCATCACCTGGAAAAGTGTCAATCAAGCATCTCTACCAAATTTCGAGTTTCTATCATAATTATATTTCTCGAGTTATTAGCGTTTGCCTAGCGTGATCAACCAACCAACCAACGGATGACGGCTATTGTTATTATGAATTATTATATAATTATAATGTTTATTAACGTAAATAAGCTTACGTAACTGGTGTACATTTACCGGAGTCAGTGTTCAATCATGGACTAGCACGTCGCTTTTTCACGGGTTTCTTGCTTACAAGACATAAAAGTATATATTTCAGCGAGGCATAATTACACAAGCAATGAAGCTGGATTTGGCGAATGTGATATATATGATAGGAAATAGAATTACCGTTAAATTTGAATGCAATACGTTCGTTGTTACAGCCGAATATGATTAATTTTTAAGAAAAGCTAATTGAAATGACGAAGTATCTACTATATATTTTAAAGTGCTGCAGTAGCTTCATTAAATCCGTTGAAATTCAACGGGAAATTCTGCTAGTATTCAATATTTAGGGTTGCCAACTCACTTCTTTCTAAATTGAAATTTTTCAAAAGAAATCGAATTTTGGCTATATATGTATTAGATAATTTTAATATAAAGACAAAAAAGTATAAAATAAAACAAATTAAAAAAATTTAGTGAATGCACTTTTATGAGAATTAAATGTACTAAAAAAAACAATTTCTTTTCTAGATAAATATTGTTATTGAAAAATTTGTATGCTTCATGAAAGTGGATGGCTTACTGTGGGAAATTATTTTTTATCAACCAACTAATTTATACTATTATGCCAGTATCATATTCCACAACAAGCCATCCACTTTTCTGAAGCATACAAATTTTTCAATAACAATACTGATCTAGAAAAAAAAAATTTTTCGCTTTTGAGTGCATTTTCATTCGCATGAAAGTGTATTCCGTAAAAAAAAATTTTAAATCTGTTTTATTCCATTGAATTGGTCCATATTCTAGACTGAAAAATTTCCTACGTCTTAAACATGTATTAATTAGGAATATTATATACATGAATTGTATATCAATATTTAATTTCGAATATTGCATCAAGTGATTTGTTAAGTGTAAAAGGGGAAATATGAGTTATATAAAAGAAGAATGAAATGTGAATTGGGATTCGAAGGCCGAAATAACATTTGGATTTATTTCCCTCTTCAGAGTTGGCAATTATTGGTCGATGAATTTTTAGGTACGTATTTAGTTATTAAAATACAACAGTTTTAATGGAGTTGTTATTCATTTGCTTATTATACACCAGGGAAGCTGTAAATATCTGATAAAGCAACGATCTATGCGGAGATAATTCCGTCTATTTGCGATAATTATTAACACTTAACGTATTCTTCTTGACGACGGCAATTACTCTGCTTTTGAAAGACTGATCTTTCCAATAGAGTCGACGTAGAAGTTTATTTCCTCTTTCCTGACCCACGAACCGTTATATCTGTCATGACTCATATTTCAATAGTTCTCTGGCATAAAGTTCATTTTCAGAGAAATGCGTCGAAACTGGAAATACGTCGAGAATAAATGTTTTAACGGTCACTACTCGCAAGGATAAAGGGGAACGCGCATAGATTATTATCTTCTGGGAAGTATAAGGGAGTGTTCGGTGGTGGAATACCTATTACACCGGCCGGGTCTCGTGTTCGGATCTCTCTTGTACTCGCGGTGTAAGATCTCGTGGTCGGGAAAGGAGTTGAGTGTAATGCTTGCTATTGGGCTCCTTCCTGAGGAAGGGAGTGTTTAACGCCACAAATTTTTTTCAGGAATATTTGATTATATAATAGATTCGTAAATAATACTTTTCCAACACGAGGGAGGGAGGAAGAAAGGAGGGAGAGAGAGGGAAATGAAGGGAGGGAGGGAGTGAGAGGGAAATGAAGGGAGGGAGGGAGTGAGAGGGTGGGAGGAAGAGAGAGAGAGAGGGACAGACAGACAAACGGCTTTATTCAGGGCGAGATTGAGACAAAAAATCTTTTGTTCCATCTAACCTAGGGTTTCTGAAATATTTTTCGCCCCGTACCCCTTTGAATACAATCAATAAATTGAAGTGCATCCCCTTATAAAATAATACAAGTATTACACAAGATGGAGTTATGTCAAAAACGATCGAGTTCATATATAATAAATAACACTTATTGGGACGAATGTGGCTCTTTACCAAGGCATAAAGAATCAATCGTTGGCTCGATTGAAGAAAGCCGCAATCGTAGGTCGCGTTCGACATGCAATTTCTGACGATTTTTTGTCTGAATTAAACTCCGAGGCGAAAATATAGATTCGCACATCCACGTTGTGGAGAAAGGAATGACCATTTTGATTGCTCTTTTGGCCATTTTCACATACACGTAGTAGATACTCCATTGCAGGAAACGCGAACATATATTACGTTGTACACTTTCATAACTTGTTTTTTCTTGTAAACTCGTAAAGATTTAGTTATTTCGCCTTAACTTACTTTTAAATAAACATTTCTTTCGGGTGACATTTCCTTTCTTGTGAGCGCGTAAAACGTTTTCTTTCGCGCGTTTTTTCTTCAATTAAAAATTTATAAAATTGAACTACTAAGAAATGAAATAAATTTAGTATACTGAATTTTCTTATTGAAATGTTTTATAATAAGATTTTGAATGAAATAACAGATTTACATGTTCAATTCAAGTTTCGGTGAAGATATTAGAAAAGTAGATACTTGTGCCTGATTGACAAAACCTTCTCTTCGGGTTGGGAATAGTCACTCAACGCTCGAGTCTAAGAAAAACGTAGGGCAACTTGAGATACGGCTTCTTCGGCGACACAAGAGCAAATGAAATCCCTTCACATGGAGTAACATCTGTCATTCTTTTTGCGGTTTCTTCTGGATAATAGCTGTAAAAGGAAAAGTTGCAAGCGTTGTAAAAGAAAAACCGCCTTATCCTACTGTTTTCGCCATTGGGTGCTAAAATTCTAGCTGCCTAGGCATTCGAAGGCAGTTGCCGAGGGGTAAGTTTATTGCAGCGAAGGGAAGGTTCTGGGACCACATGCGAAGAGAGAAAGGAAGAATATCTATCCGTAATTAATTAAAACGAAATATGTAACCATGGTTATTCGAAATTTTGATATCAGAAATAATAGTTGCATTCCTTTACACTTGCAGCGGAAGAAAATTTTAGAGCAAGTAGGTGACGGAGAGAATGACAAATGTGCAAAATAACAATATAATCTAAGAGAAAACCGTAAAGATGATTCCCATAAAAAACAGAGAAAAATCCCTTTTTTAACATTCTTCGAATTTGTTAATTTTTTATTATGCGCAGTATTTATTATTAAAAATGGACAAATCCCAAATTGGCAAAAACGGTAAAATATATTTAAGAAGGTCAACAATGAAGGTATTGCAAGTTTGAAATGAATGGACATCATAGTTCATATGATAATGACGGAATAATAATGCTTGGCGTCATATAAAACACCACGCGACTAATTATGGGTTCGTGTGGCATAAAGTTCTCCAAAGCAAGCTGTTTTTAAAACTACGTCAGTAATTTCAATAATTAGACGTAGATTTTCCACAAATGGTTATTGGACAAATCGTTTCATTGTTTCGAAAGTATTGTTGATATAAACAATTCTCTGGTAATAGAATTAATTCGTGAGAGAATCGAGCTAGCGGTCGGAGGATAATATTCACTCTGTGCTTCTTAAGCGTTCTCTATGTACTTTTTGTCCTTCGTCAAATTACTTCAATTCGTTCGTTCCTTTGTTCGTTCATTTTCTGTAGATTATTTCGGTTTTTCTGGTTTTAATTACAGTTTTCGTTTTGAAGATATCGTCATCAGACTTCCATTAGGTAATTATGTAATTTAATTCCACGGTTAAAACTGCGATGTTTACATGTTAAACGTCCAAGTCTTGCATTCACTAAATCCGTTGAAATTCAACAGGCACTTCCGTTAGCATAAAATAAGATACGACTAGGGGTGCCCCGGATCTCCGATCCTCAACGCGATTTAAATAAACTGAAGTTTTAGTGAAGTAATTTTTATTGAATAATTAATGAAGTAAATGAAATGCAAAGAATTAAAATAAAAAATTTTTTAATGCAAAAATCTTTAAGATGTTAGTAAATTTTTGTCAGTAGATTAATCAGTCAGTATCTCTCTCAAGACAATGTTTTTCAGCTTTCCGTCACGTCTATTAGCCATGACTTCAATATTTGCAAATGATCCACCTCTTGATTTACCAAGCGAAAGAAACAGAATTCTTCAAATAAAGTCCAATGTTTGACATTGTTTGACCCTACGCCTTGTTGGTTGTCATTGAAAAAGCTGGTCTTATTGGAAATTGGCGCCGCTTGATACCAAACGGTCATCCAGCATCTGAAAGAATCAATGAAATTGTCGGTATCAAAGCTCGATCACGTCCACGAACTCCAACGGCAATAATGCATTCAATGACATAATACTGGATTGATTTCACTATCAGTCTTGTATCATTGCATAATCCTCGATTTATACTATCTTATTCCTGCGAAGTTTACATGTTACACGGTTAAAGTTTTCAGAGATACGATATTTGTTTATAAATTTTGTGGATTTTTCGTACTCTTTACGGGCGTTTCCAAGGAGGCCGTCATTGTTACCTGCGATTCAGTTAGCTTGAAAGAAGATTACAAATAGACGAAAGTTTAGCATTATTCGCTTAGCACTTTTGTTTAAGCAACGAAGGTATCGGTGTTTATGGATATCAACTTAAATAGATACTGATTATTGTTTAGGAAGCGTTCATTGATGAAAGTAATTGAACTTTCTTTCGTCAATTGAATACTGGAATGTTACATTTTTTGTAAGTAAAACGTTTATATTTTACACTAGCATAAGTGCCCGTTGAATTTCAACTGGTTTAATGAATCTAAATTTTCGTCAATGCAACATGTAAAAATCGCAATAAAATTGAGCACTGTTTTAACCATTGAATATTTCTATAATATAAGTCTGTTTTAATTAATGAACTAAAATCTCACAGATTCCTTGTGTATAAAATAGTACCTTTCTTTCTACTAAAATAGCCATTGTTATTAGTTTTAAATTGATTATAGCATTAGGATTTCAATTTCATTAAATAAGCAGAATTCCGGTTCCAAAAAATTGGTTCAATCTTCAATTGCTTCTGATAATAATTTAAGTAGATTTTGGAATATAATGTACCTCACTATCGTTTATCGTCTGCTCAGCACTCTTGCGTTCTCATTTTCCGAAACAACCACTTTCGCCAGTTTTAAATGGGTTTCAAACTTAGTTAGAAGAGAACTTGATTCGTTTCAGTTAAAATAACCACATAACAAACTTCTTATTCCAAAGAAAATCCTTTTATAATATGCAATGTTAACCTAGAATTCATTCATTCTTAAAAGTGAATAGAAGTACCATGTACATATATTTCTTTCAACTAAAATAGCCACTCTTAACAGATTTTAATGGATTAATGCATTAACATTTCAATTTCATGAAATAAGCAGAATCCCGGTAACAAAATAATTTGTTGAATCTTCAATTGCCTCTGATAATACTTTAAAAAGATTTTGGAATAAAAAGTACCTTAATATCGTTTAGCGTCCGTTCACCACTGTGGACTTTTCAGTTTCCGAAACAACAACTTTCAATAGTTTTAAATAGAGTTTTGCTTTGAATTGGTACTTTCCTGTTAACGGGAATACCTCAAAAAATAAACGTGTTGTTGTGATTTGTTGTTTGTTAACAATGCGTAACAAATCTCGTTAAGATATTTACGTTGATTCCTTAATGATGAATTTGTGGAGCTTGCCGAGGAGTGAAGAAGAAGCTGTATCTTTGCTTCAAGACCATGGTATTTTATCTAAAAGGCGAATGTGCAAGAAGGGTCATATTATGAAACTTCACTTCTGTGACAGAATATTTTGGAAATGCAACGCGAAAACCTGTCAGCAGAAGTATTCATGTGGCGACAACATAACAAAGAAATCGACATATTTCCAGCTATTTTAAATGCCATGAAGACATATTGGCCCCCTAGTAACATAAATTTAGGTTGCATTAGTAATTATGTTGCTTTTATTAATAAATAAGTTTCAAAAAAGTGTGATTTTTAAGTAATTCCCCCCTTGTTCCGCATTGTTAAGAAACAAATCCGTCGTAACATATCACAACAATACGTGTTTATTTTTTGAGGTATTCCCGTTAACACGAAAGTACCCAAAATACTTGAGTCAATTCAGTACAACTTCCACTTGACATACTGTAAATTCAAAAGTAACTCCTTTATTAATAGGCAATGCTAGCATAAAATTAATTCATTCTGTAAAGTGAATAAATAAAGTTCTTTCTTTAAACTATAATAGCCGCTGTTATTAGATTTAAATGGATTATAAGAACTTACTCTGTATTAAATAAGTACCAAAATTCCTTTTATAAAAAGAAATTAATTCATTAAAAGATCCACTGTTGTTTCTTCGAAAATTGCCTGTTAACAGTTTTAAATGTCCTTTTAATTTTAATTGAATTTTAATTTATATTCTTTTCCAAACTTCGGCCATTGTTACGAAATTAATTCGAGGAATAACAACATAAATTCGTAAGCACGTATGGTTTACAAATAATTTAATTTAAGAATGCTTTTTATTTCCAATTTTTATAAAATGACACTGTTGATACTTAAATTTTTTTATATTTACGTTAATATACTTATTTTCCACAAAACACGCCAATCTGTCCCCTTCTTTCCTCTCTCTCTCTCGTATTGAAGCTAACAATGATAATGGTCGACATAGCATCATCACGTTAAAATGGCGAGATTTTCACAAAATATGCAAATTAAACGTTCAACATGGAATATTTCGAACCGTGGGCGAAGAAAGACGAACGGAATAAGAAACTTTATAACCTTTTCTTCAAAATGGTTCTAATCCGAAGGTCGTCTGTTAATTTCTTCTAATTTTAATTTCCAAATGAATAAAAGCCTGCACGTCGAAAAATCACGTTTTACATGTTAAGTAATGGGAAAAGGAAATGCCTCTCTTGGAGACGAACCAAGGAATTTTTTCGCGATTTAAATTCGTCATCACCTGGAAAAGTGTCAATCAAGCATCTCTACCAAATTTCGAGTTTCTATCATTATTATATTTCTCGAGTTATTAGCGTTTGCCTAGCGTGATCAACCAACCAACCAACGGATGACGGCTATTATTATTATGAATTATTATATAATTATAATGTTTATTAACGTAAATAAGCTTACGTAACTGGTGTACATTTACCGGAGTCAGTGTTCATTCATGGACTAGCAGGTCGCTTTTTCACGGGTTTCTTGCTTACAAGACATAAAATTATATATTTCAGCGAGGCATAATTACACAAGCAATGAAGCTGGATTTGGCGAATGTGATATATATGATAGGAAATAGAATTACCGTTAAATTTGAATGCAATACGTTCGTTGTTACAGCCGAATATGATTAATTTTTAAGAAAAGCTAATTGAAATGACGAAGTATCTACTATATATTTTAAAGTGCTGCAGTAGCTTCATTAAATCCGTTGAAATTCAACGGGAAATTCTGCTAGTATTCAATATTTAGGGTTGCCAACTCACTTCTTTCTAAATTGAAATTTTTCAAAAGAAATCGAATTTTGGCTATATATGTATTAGATAATTTTAATATAAAGACAAAAAAGTATAAAATAAAACAAATTAAAAAAATTTAGTGAATGCACTTTTATGAGAATTAAATGTACTAAAAAAAACAATTTCTTTTCTAGATAAATATTGTTATTGAAAAATTTGTATGCTTCATGATAGTGGATGGCTTACTGTGGGAAATAATTTTTAATCAACCAACTAATTTATACTATTATGCCAGTATCATATTCCACAACAAGCCATCCAATTTTCTGAAGCATACAAATTTTTCAATAACAATACTGATCTAGAAAAAAAAAATTTTTCGCTTTTGAGTGCATTTTTATTCGCATGAAAGTGTATTCCGTAAAAAAAAATTTTAAATCTGTTTTATTCCATTGAATTGGTCCATATTCTAGACTGAAAAATTTCCTACGCCTTAAACATGTATTAATTAGGAATATTATATACATGAATTGTATATCAATATTTAATTTCGAATATTGCATCAAGTGATTTGTTAAGTGTAAAAGGGGAAATATGAGTTATATAAAAGAAGAATGAAATGTGAATTGGGATTCGAAGGCCGAAATAACATTTGGATTTATTTCCCTCTTCAGAGTTGGCAATTATTGGTCGATGAATTTTTAGGTACGTATTTAGTTATTAAAATACAACAGTTTTAATGGAGTTGTTATTCATTTGCTTATTATACACCAGGGAAGCTGTAAATATCTGATAAAGCAACGATCTATGCGGAGATAATTCCGTCTATTTGCGATAATTATTAACACTTAACGTATTCTTCTTGACGACGGCAATTACTCTGCTTTTGAAAGACTGATCTTTCCAATAGAGTCGACGTAGAAGTTTATTTCCTCTTTCCTGACCCACGAACCGTTATATCTGTCATGACTCATATTTCAATAGTTCTCTGGCATAAAGTTCATTTTCAGAGAAATGCGTCGAAACTGGAAATACGTCGAGAATAAATGTTTTAACGGTCACTACTCGCAAGGATAAAGGGGAACGCGCATAGATTATTATCTTCTGGGAAGTATAAGGGAGTGTTCGGTGGTGGAATACCTATTACACCGGCCGGGTCTCGTGTTCGGATCTCTCTTGTACTCGCGGTGTAAGGTCTCGTGGTCGGGAAAGGAGATGAGTCGAATGATTGCTATTGGGTTCCTTCCTGAGGAAGCGAGTATTAACGCCACAAATTTTTTTCAGGAATATTTGATTTTATAATAGATTCGTAAATAATACTTTTCCAACACGAGGGAGGGAGGAAGAAAGGAGGGAGAGAGAGGGAAGTGAAGGGAGGGAGGGAGTGAGAGGGTGGGAGGAAGAGAGAGAGAGGGACAGACAGACAAACGGCTTTATTCAGGGCGAGATTGAGACAAAAAATCTTTTGTTCCATTTAACCTAGGGTTTCTGAAATATTTTTGGCCCCGTACTCCTTTGAATACAATCAATAAATTGAAGTGCATCCCCTTATAAAATAATACATGTATTACACAAGATGGAGTTATGTAAATACGGTCGAGTTCATATATAATAAATAACACTTTATGGGACGAATGTGGCTGTTTACCAAGGCATAAAGAATCTATCGTTGGCTCGATTGAAGAAAGCCGCAATCGTAGGTCGCGTTCGACATGCAATTTCTGACGATTTTTTGTCTGAATTAAACTCCGAGGCGAAAATATAGATTCGCACATCCACGTTGTGGAGAAAGGAATGACCATTTTGATTGCTCTTTTGGCCATTTTCACATACACGTAGTAGATACTCCATTGCAGGAAACGCGAACATATATTACGTTGTACACTTTCATAACTTGTTTTTTCTTGTAAACTCGTAAAGATTTAGTTATTTCGCCTTAACTTACTTTTAAATAAACATTTCTTTCGGGTAACATTTCCTTTCTTGTGAGCGCGTAAAAAGTTTTCTTCGCGCGTTTTTTCTTCAATTAAAAATTTATAAAATTGAACTACTAAGAAATGAAATAAATGTAGTATACTGAATTGTCTTATTGAAATGTTTTGTAATAAGATTTTGAATGAAATAACATATTTACATGTTCAATTCAAGTTTCGGTGAAGATATTAGAAAAGTAGATAATAGTGCCTGATTGACAAAACCTTCTCTTCGGGTTGGGAATAGTCACTCAACGCTCGAGTCTAAGAAAAACGTAGGGCAACTTGAGATACGGCTTCTTCGGCGACACAAGAGCAAATGAAATCCCTTCACATGGAGTAACATCTGTCATTCTTTTTGCGGTTTCTTCTGGATAATAGTTGTAAAAGGAAAAGTTGCAAGCGTTGTAAAAGAAAAACCGCCTTATCCTACTGTTTTCGCCATTGGGTGCTAAAATTCTAGCTGCCTAGGCATTCGAAGGCAGTTGCCGAGGGGTAAGTTTATTGCAGCGAAGGGAAGGTTCTGGGACCACATGCGAAGAGAGAAAGGAAGAATATCTATCCGTAATTAATTAAAACGAAATATGTAACCATGGTTATTCGAAATTTTGATATCAGAAATAATAGTTGCATTCCTTTACACTTGCAGCGGAAGAAAATTTTAGAGCAAATAAGTGACGGAGAGAATGACAAATGTGCAAAATAACAATATAATCTAAGAGAAAACCGTAAAGATGATTCCCATAAAAAACAGAGAAAAATCCCTTTTTTAACATTCTTCGAATTTGTTAATTTTTTATTATGCGCAGTATTTATTATTAAAAATGGACAAATCCCAAATTGGCAAAAACGGTAAAATATATTTAAGAAGGTCAATAATGAAGGTATTGCAAGTTTGAAATGAATGGACATCATAGTTCATATGATAATGACGGAATAATAATGCTTGGCGTCATATAAAACACCACGCGACTAATTATGGGTTCGTGTGGCATAAAGTTCTCCAAAGCAAGCTGTTTTTAAAACTACGTCAGTAATTTCAATAATTAGACGTAGATTTTCCACAAATGGTGATTGGACAAATCGTTTCATTGTTTCGAAAATATTGTTGATATAAACAATTCTCTGGTAATAGAATTAATTCGTGAGAGAATCGAGCTAACGGTCGGAGGATAATATTCACTCTGTGCTTCTTAAGCGTTCTCTATGTACTTTTTGTCCTTCGTCAAATTACTTCAATTCGTTCGTTCCTTTTCTGTAGATTATTGTGGTTTTTCTGGTTTTAAATACAGTTTTCGTTTTGAAGATATCGTCATCAGACTTCCATTGGGTAATTATGTAATTTAATTCCACGGTTAAAACTGCGATGTTTACATGTTAAACGTTTAAGTCTTGCATTCACTAAATCCGT